>OY740768.1:145553610-146135185 GCA_963513935.1 Aphrophora alni
GTCAATCTCTTCTCTTCATTAAACTACACATGTTCTTCGTTGCCTGAGGATCGACGAACATTCCATCTTTACTCCATGGTCTCTCCTGGCTATCTGTATTTTTTTTTGAGGGTTGATACACTCAGGCTATACTACCCTAGAATAAATTTCTTGTTCCTATCTTAATTTTATCGTCCGTGAAGATGATAATGGCAACGCGACGGACGGACGGACAGTGTATAGAAATTATTCTTTTAATTTCTTGAAGCTATGAAACTTAAAGTTCAGTCACAAACTGATGTAGGAGCGGATAACATCCGATCAAATATTTGGAGAGGCTAATCCAGATAATAGGTTTAGCGGAGCGAGCGCCTTCAGTCATAAGAGGAGAAGAGAGAGATTTGTAAAATAGTTAGCCTATTATTGTTGTCTCCATTCATTTAAACTAGAAAGTATTATTTAAACCGCAATAATTAATGAAACATGTAATCTAACCTAAGCCATTAATGATGTCCTTTCCATTTTGGACCCTCAAGGGCTCACTCCTTGTGAGTCTAGGTGTGGTAGACTTGAGGAGTCTAACTGGATCTACATCTTTCTTCATGTAGTCTTAGGTTAGATCCCTCTCTTTCATCTTTCCTATCATGGCTCTCTTGACCAACTTTTGTTTTCTTCCGACCCTGACACTCTATTAGAGTTTTCTATTGCTGGTGGTTTGACCCACTTCCATTTTACATGAACGTTTTAATCTTCACTAGACATTCTACTTATTTTGTAACTCGTAACAAAAAATTCAAATTGGCACTCGCTCCTCAAATGGATATTTGACAGGTGTCGTTAAAAATGTGATGGCACTTACTCCGTTCCCCGATAAAAAGGATTCCAACATTAGTTCGATTGCATATACGACGTATAGTAAGTGAAGATTTTCCATGAGCCTGTTATAAAAAATTAATTTTTCAAAATCGGCTCTACCACTTTCGATCAAATTTTATGAACATTACGATTAGTAGTAACTCGAACCCATATGCAAAATCTCAACTCATAACAATGTTATGGTTCAGGAATAATGGGCAAGAAAACAAAAATGAATATTCGTCACCGCCATTAAAAATTTGATTTTAATCAATTCTACTTAACCCCTTAACGGTCAGCGACGTAATATTACGTCAGTGAGCTTTTCAATAAAATGTGCCAGTGACGTAATAATACGCTAGATATGTTTTTTTTTTCCTTCGGGTTCAAATCCCGCAGGGGACCATACATTTTTAAAACTCCAAAAAAATCATGCTCACTAGTCGAAAGGCACAAAGTGGCATTCAAAAAAAAAATTCTCAATTTTTTGCATTGTGATATATATATAATATATATGTGTATGTATGTATACAAGTTTACTCTCTATATACATATTCATAAATATAAATATACATATATATTTCATATATCCTTACAGATTCAAAAACCTAACCTAACCCTAAAACATTATCTATGGCCAAAAACTAAAAATTTTCAATTTTTACAAACGTTTTTATGTTTTTGACATTATTTCCCATCATTTAAATTTAAAAAAAAAAAAATCAACATTTTTGTGTTGTATTTGGTCAATTTTAATCATCTGTTCCCGGCGACGTAATTATACCACAATGGAAACAGTTTTAGGCCCTTATTTAAAGATATAAAAATAAAATTGAAATGACGACATCCATAGATCCATTAAAGTTTGCGCAATTTCTCCGCCAATTACTTCGAAACCGCATCATCCACGTTTCACATATGATTAGCTCATTATTTATTAACATTTGGTTTAAATTGTTGCAACCCTATTAACTTTATTTTATTACTTAATTTACATTTCTATTTGCAAAGTTTTTACTTTAATATGTAATCGTCTACAATCAAAATCAATAAGTTACGCTTCTATAACCTTGGCGACAACTTGTACTGATGTGTTTGAACTAATTGAATTTAGCCGAGCGGAAAAATCTGGAATTGATTAGATAGAGCATGACAGCTGAGTGGTGTCTGTATAATAGAGAAATTGTGAAATAAATTGGTAGTCGTGGTCGTTTGTCATGTCAGCTCCAATTAATGTTTTCAAATTGTTTGATTTTAAGTTTTTAAATTTATACCGGGTGTTTCAGACCACATGGACACTATCTGTAGCGCATAAACGAAACCAGATGAAAATTTCCTTCCGATTAGAACCCCACTTTTTCGACACCAAAGAAATCAGGAAAATTATTTTTGACGCTCCTCAATGACCCAAAAGGGCACTTTTGGGGGGCAGGCTGGTGTTTTTGGAAAATTTCCAAATAGAAACATAGGTCGTATACCTGATTTTAAAGGTCTCTCTTTTCTGAACATTTTGAATTTTAAAAAAATTGTTATCTTTTCATTACTGTACAGGTTGTGACGAAATATATATTTTTTATCTTGCACCATTTCTTTTACAATTATTCAATGGTGCAAGATAGAACCAAACTTTCAATACAAAAAATGTTTGTTTTCAAAAGGTCTCTTTAATGGTACAATTTTCAATCTAAGTTGCTACTTGAATTTTTTTTACTTTTTGCTCTATAAAATAATTAGGTTTGAAATTTATTATAAATTTGAAAACTACATAAAAGTCCATACTACCCCATATTTCCTGAAAGGGTGTGTTCTTGTAAAACTAGGAAAAAAATTGGTTTTTTCCTATCTTTGTTAGGAAGCTGGCAGTCACATTTCCCGCTAAAAACTAAAAAAAAATATTTCGTCACACCCTGTACAGTAATGTAAAGATAACTTTTTTTTTTGCTTCAAAATGTTCAGAAAAGAGAGACCTTTAAAATGAGGTATCACACGACCTATGTTTCTATTTGAAAATTTTCCAAAAACACCACCCTGCCCCCCAAAAGTGCCCTTTTGGGTCATTGAGGAGAGTCGAAATTAATTTTCCTGAATTCTTTGGGGTCGAAAAGGGAGGTTCTAATTGGAAGGAAATTTTTATCTGGTTTCGTTTAGGCGCTACAGATAGTGTCCATGTGGTCTGAAACACCCGGTATATATATCCGTTAAAATACGTTTTGAAATATAATTCAATGTAACCCAGGTAGTCATATGTAGGCTATTAGTTGAAACTAATGGATCAATGATATGTCATCATATGTTCTTAATAATTAAATGTAACAGCTGGTTTCGTTTATTCAGTTACTGTTTACAACTTAGAGTTAGTTCAAGGTTTCTCTAATGGGTGAAAATCTAAGTTTTGAGAACGTTGATTCCAGAAAGAACATTGTGAAAACGCTGTAACTGTTCGCAGTAAGGGGAAACATCATTTGTAGCTCAAAAATCCAATGTCTGTAATGTTTTAATGTATTAAACGTTATTTATGTATCATGGTCGAAATAAAGGTATAAAATTATATTGAATAAAAGAAAGATCATTTTTATATCTGAATAGAAATGATAATCCAAGATAATTGACTCATTAAAAATCAAACAGAAGCCTTAAATAATCAGCATTAATGTCTGTAAGCTTAATCATATACAATTGGTCAGTTATTGTTGGAATTGAAACATTTCCCTTGACTGTACAATAATCCGCCAGCCTTTAACAGTATTGACGTTTCTGTAGGATTAAGGAGGATATATCTCCGACTATCAGCAAAGAAAGAAAAACATTTGTGCAGGTGAAAGCTGGTATTGTTTCAAGATTAACTTTTATAGCTTTATTTTCTTAAAAGCAACATTATTTTAGTCCAGATCTTTGTTCTTTTGTTTTATTTGAAAAGACAAACGATAAGTTTTCGTGTCCAAGATATTACTGTTTTTTTTTTTAGAATAATACTCATTCGAGACAAAAATAACCAGACAAATAAATAAACTGCGTATAGAAGCAAAAAAATGTGCCCAAACGAAACCATTTCTAAAGAAGTATTTGCTTGGATATATGAATATTTTGAAATTTTGAAAAATCATATTAATAGTAAGGTTATGTGCCATCACTTGTGTATATAAAAACTAAATCACAACGTTTCGAGAGTAAAAATCAACTTCCATTATCAAGTGATAAAATTACAATATGAAAAATGCAACATGGTCTAGAATACTAGAACCATTTTTGAATATTAAAACAAATAATCTAAGAAAGTTATCATAACTAAACTAAATACAAACATGATCAAGTATTCAAGAAAACTACAAGTATCAAAACTACGCTACACAAGGAGCCACAAACTAACTAATAGGGGTTACGTGCCAACGGAGTGGTGGACCTAATGGTTTATCGGGGTGAACAATCTTTTGTCCCCACGTTCAAAGTTTCGCCAGTGATCTAGTCATAAGTCCTTTTAGACGAAAACATTCAGCCATATTTAAAGTAGAGACTTTTATATTTAATTTATCATATTTTATTCGATGTAAGAACTGAAGTTACATAGAGTAACTCTAAAAATTCTATAATTTAACAAACAGTACAAATGTAGAATTTTTACTAAATATTGTGTTGTGCGTCATTAGGCTATCTCAAATAACTTTAAAACCAGAATCAACTTTTTTTCTTTTTTTTTTTTTTTTTTTTTCAAACAGTGTTTTGTTTCATTTACTTTTGGGTATATTTGTTTGTGATATTTACCTTGAAATTCTGCACAAATTAGATAGTAGTCTAATTCGAAATCAATATTCTAATGCACTCTTTGACTGATATCTTTGAAGTATGATTTTAATTTTTTTAATGTGCAATACTATTATACTTTTGATGATAAAATGGAAGCATGTTTTATGATTACAGTTCCAAGCAATTTTGAGAAAAGTTTTTTATCGCTAACAAAAGTTTTTAGTTATGAAAAACATTGAAAAAACGTATTTTTTTTAATGAGTTCCAAATTTTGATAATTAGATGGCTGTAACTTTAGGGACGGGATTAAAAGCGAATTATAGTAGGGTTGGTTAACCCTAATTCAACAGTTAGCTGGACAACCCACTGACATTACCGATACTCAAATGAGGTCTTTCACTTATTTCCGTCTACCAAACACCATTCTTTGGTAACCAACTTAGATATGTCGAACTAAAACTAATTAAACTTAAGGGGGATAATTAATAAACACTAATAAAACCCTAAACTAATGGTAAACTAAAAGGTAGATCCTAAACTAGGCTAATGGTGAGGACTGAAACTATAAAAAGGTAAACTACAATTTCTGACTTTATTTTTTTCCGGTTGGAGAGTCGTAGCATTTATTCTGTCATTCTTTATTTTCTATTTCCTTAAGATGTTATCACCCAATTTAAATTCAAATCTATTAATACAGCTATTTCTACAATTTGGTTGATTTCCTTTAATAAACTAATATTAGTTAGAGGTACTTAAATGACTCTGTCTAGCTACTTAAAACAATGTTTTCTTAAACTTAGCTAAATGATTTAACACAGTGATTATTAAATCTGGAGGAATCAATTAATTCTGAGACACTTTAGAAAGTAATATATGGTTACTGTAATCGCTTAGCTCATTCCCAAACTATAGAAGGAGAACATTTATTGTAAAACTAACAAGATAATAATCAATAAAGTTTCTAATTTATCCGCTATAAATCTGAGGGGGTTGCAATACTTTCTGTAATTAAAATATATTTCAATATCTACTAGAAGGAGAAAAATATTTACATGGTTCCATAGGACAAATCAGGCAAAAAAAAATCACAAATAAATTTTCCAGACTACTTGTAATTTTAAGCACACCCTGTAGATATATGAAGTCTATTTCTAAAAATATCCGTTTATTTCATATCTCTATCTAAAATAGAACCAGAGATATTAATCTGTTCTGATGTTTTAACAGTTCAATAGCTTTACCACAAAAATTCTGCAATTGTCAATCAACAGCTGCTATGTGACACAAATTGGTTCAATATACAATTACAAGTGATAAAATAAATGACAAATTGTTAAATGCTTTACTGTCTACCATTCCAACCGTGGTTTAACTAATAATTCAATGATACTTATTTGATTACTATTACTGCATTATTACGACGAAAAATTACACGATGCTCAATTAACTTTTAAAGTAGTCTACTAACAGTTTAGCCCATCGTTCCGAAATTTAATATTAATAACTTTCAGATTCATAAATATCTATCCTATCATTATAGTTTTACAAAATAAAATAGCAAAACATCTCTTAACAATGCTGATGTTACCTGTATACGAAGCAACTCTTGTTTACTGATTGATCATCCCGTTTCATGGCCTGAAATATAATAAATTACAATTTCAGTACAATAAAATAGATAAAGATTTATAGATTCCGATTCGGCATGTAATGTTAGTCTAAAATTAAATTAAGTGAACAACAAAATAATTTATAAAACATACATTGACAACATTAACAAACCTAAAAACTCGAACAAATAATTAAAAATTTTAATTATTTTTTTTAAGTTAAACAATACATTTACATAAAATTCACGGTAATAAATACAGGAACATTTATTAAAATATGTCAAGTTGTGATCGGAGATCAGATCTGCTCTAAAGCAACAAGGTTTCTGCGTAATTATGTGTTACGTGTTTTTGCTATAATTTAACAAATAGTTTAAATTTTTTTCCACCTGATCCCAGTACTTGTGGGATACCAAATTAATCAATTCCGCCCACCAATGTTAAGACACTCCTTTTATGTGTTATCTTTAGTTATTATTTTTAATATTGTCGCTTGCCGAGTAGTAACTTTCAACGTTTACCGAGATGGAAAAGTTTTATTTCCCATAACTAAATTCTTCCTCTTTTAGTTTACAATTAAAACTTTCCAACTTATAATTCTTAAATAGAGTTACCACTAACAATACATAATTAATACCCTTACATATTATAAAAATCTCTGTCTATATTTCGTGGCGTTGTAGATACAAGAAGTTGTATGTGTCTTCTGAGTACGATTTTCGTTCAAACAAACCTCCCAAATAATGGAAAGATAACGTAGCATATTTTTACATGAGTTGTTATTTGTTATTTTCCTTTTTCAGTGTTATATTTTTAGATGTTTATACTACTTCAAAGGATTCTCTAACTTTGTTTATTAGTTAGTAATAAAATTAATGAATATTAGGTTACACAACTTTACAATTTTTTATCACTTCCTTATATTTAGGATGTCGGATAACTGGTTTCAACCATTACTTTCGGTCATCTTCAGATCCTTAAAACGTATTCATTCGCATGAATTTCGTTAACACATATGTACACAGACGAGACAACAATTAAAATTTAAAATGTTTGACAGATCCATACGGTGAGAAGACTTGTTTCAATAAAAAAGAAAAATAAATGTTAATTGTTGTCTCGTGTGTGATATGTGTTAAAAAAGTTCATGAGAATAAATTAATAAACGTTTTAAGGATCTGAATAATTATAAATAAATACTATTAGAATATTTAAGGGTTAAGAATTGTATATTCTTTTCTTCTTTTTTTTAATATAAGATCATGATTACTAAGAGGTTTTTCAGCTTTAAACCTTTCACAGGTTTTAATAAATCAGGCGCCGCAATACAATACCATTGATTAAAACCTGTCGTCTCAACGTTGACGTGCTTGAGTCGTCGTTTTATCATTGATTAAACCTGTGTCGTCTCAACATTGAGGTGCTTGAGTAATCGTTTTATCGTTGATTAAAACTGTGTCGTCTCAACGTTGACGTGCTTGAGTCGTCGTTTTATCGTTGATTAAAACCTGTGTCGTCTCAACGTTGAAGTGCTTGAGTCGTCGTTTTATTGTTGATTAAAACCTGTGTCGTCTCAACGTTGACGTGCTTGAGTCGTCGTTTTATCGTTGATTAAACCTGTGTCGTCTCAACGTTGAGGTGCTTGAGTCGTCGTTTTATCGTTGATTAAAACCTGTGTCGTCTCAACGTTGACGTGCTTGAGTCGTCGTTTTATTGTTGATTAAAATTGTGTCATCTCAACGTTGACGTGCTTGAGTCGTCGTTTTATTGTTGATTAAACCTGTGTCGTCTCAACGTTGACGTGCTTGAGTCGTCGTTTTATCATTGATTAAACCTGTGTCGTCTCGACGTTGAGGTGTTTGAGTCGTCGTTTTATCGTTGATTAAAACTTGTGTCGTCTCAACGATGAGGTGCTTGAGTCGTCGTTTTATCTTTGATTAAAACCTGTGTCGTCTCAACGTTGAGGTGCTTGAGTCGTCGTTTTATCGTTGATTAAAACCTGTGTCGTCTCAACGTTGACGTGCTTGAGTCGTCGTTTTATTGTTGATTAAAATTGTGTCATCTCAACGTTGAGGTGCTTGAGTCGTCGTTTTATTGTTGATTAAACCTGTGTCGTCTCAACGTTGACGTGCTTGAGTCGTCGTTTTATCATTGATTAAACCTGTGTCGTCTCGACGTTGAGGTGTTTGAGTCGTCGTTTTATCGTTGATTAAAACTTGTGTCGTCTCAACGATGAGGTGCTTGAGTCGTCGTTTTATCTTTGATTAAAACCTGTGTCGTCTCAACGTTGAGGTGCTTGAGTCGTCGTTTTATCGTTGATTAAAACCTGTGTCGTCTCAACGTTGAGGTGCTTGAGTCGTCGTTTTATCGTTGATTAAAACCTGTGTCATCTCAACGTTGACGTGCTTGAGTCGTCGTTTTATTGTTGATTAAAATTGTGTCATCTCAACGTTGACGTGCTTGAGTCGTCGTTTTATTGTTGATTAAACCTGTGTCGTCTCAACGTTGACGTGCTTGAGTCGTCGTTTTATCATTGATTAAACCTGTGTCGTCTCGACGTTGAGGTGTTTGAGTCGTCGTTTTATCGTTGATTAAAACTTGTGTCGTCTCAACGATGAGGTGCTTGAGTCGTCGTTTTATCTTTGATTAAAACCTGTGTCGTCTCAACGTTGACGTGCTTGAGTCGTCGTTTTATCGTTGATTAAAACATGTGTCGTCTCAACGTTGAAGTGCTTGAGTCGTCGTTTTATTGTTGATTAAACCTGTGTCATCTCAACGTTGACGTGCTTGAGTCGTCGTTTTATCGTTGATTAAACCTGTGTTGTCTCAACGTTGAGGTGCTTGAGTCGTCGTTTTATTGTTGATTAAACCTGTGTCGTCTCAACGTTGACGTGCTTGAGTCGTCGTTTTATCGTTGATTAAAACCTGTGTTGTCTCAACGTTGACGTGCTTGAGTCGTCGTTTTATCGTTGATTAAAACCCTGTGTTGTCTCAACGTTGAGTTGCTTGAGTCGCCGTTTTATCGTTGATTAAACCTGTGTCGTCTCAACGTTGACGTGCTTGATTCGTCGTTTTATTGTTGATTAAAACCTGTGTCGTCTCAACGTTGACGTGCTTGAGTCGTCGTTTTATTGTTGATTAAAACCCGTGTCGTCTCAACGTTGACGTGCTTGATTCGTCGTTCTCAGGACTTCCATCTTATTTTTAACTCTTTTCTACGATTTTTGTAATGAAAATGAAAATCACTATTCATACCATTTAACCCCCAACGATTCCTCTGAGAACATTGAATTGGAGTTTCTATATTTGATTTCTTCGTGTAACTTGCAACGATATCGCTAAATTCGTGGGGCTAGGCTGGGGTCTACATTTAGGAAAGCGGTATTGAATCAAACCTAAGCCCATTTTGAGGTGTAATTTGTTTACCCAAGTTCTGTCTATGCACCATAGTGTACCCAGCTTTGAAGAGATTATTTTAATTAATATTACTAATGAAGCACTCACACAACACTAACAATAATTGTCAAACTAGTCTTGATTAAATAATAAATTAATCCCGAGTTGAGGACTGGACCTCCGAAAAATCTCCGAACGGCATGACCCCAATTAATTAGCCAGTCATAGATAATTTGTAATTAAAGAATTAAACCCATATACATGACACAATAAACAGCACGCCTGGACGGTCAGAATACTTATCCCAAAGTTGACTAGGGTGGTCTGCACAACATAGCTACAGAAAAAAAAATGCCGGTCTGTTGTCACAGAAAAAAATACTGTGTCACAAACGGAATGTTGCTCAAGTAGATCCCTTAATATTCTGTCCAAACCTCAGTGACACCGTAACAAACCCATTAATACAAATATGTTTAAGAATCTTTTTGTAAGTTAAAACTGTTTTTATGTATACTGACCTCATACTTACAGCCTAATAGCCCAATGCATTAACTGTATTTAATATTGAATTCTATCATTTTTACAACATATTATTTTCATCTCAGTTTTAAGTTCAATATTACACAATACATTAAACTATAATTTAAATATATGGATATACTGAATTTGATTCATACCATAGATGCAATCATTATAGTGAATAATTAAAAGGAATTACCCAGCGAAGTCCTATTAACATGTCAAGAGGGATATTTACAGCGCAATTTGAAATTAATAATATATTACACTACACTCATTTGTACATTCCTGAACAATCGGTTTAAACCCCTGTGTGTGCATATGCGTTATATGAGGATAGATCAATTGTACCTTATAAATGTTTGTTTTATTAATGAGTGGTGTAAAATCACTGAACAAACTTATCCAACCCCAAAGATCAAAACTAATAATCTTTACCAAAAATGTCAGTTTGGTAGTTAACAATCAAAAAGAAAAAATAAATAATTGACATTAAATTATAAATGGACAGGTTTCATCTGAGCTGTGAGTTGCGCGTGGAAGGGAGGTATAAGTTTGTAGTTCGAGGCCGCGTGGGGATAGAGGCATTGTAGAGGAAACAGTCGGCGCCGACTACTCTGTCTACGATCTAGCTGTCTTGCAGACATCGATGTTAGTACCAACACCCGACACAGACTTAGGCGACCGCTTCCCCCACCACCTCACTGCTACTTAGACCACGCCTAAACCCACTGCGCACCCAAACTCCACAGCTCAGATGAAACCTGTCCATTTATAACATTTAAACACCTCGGCTTATTTGATTAAAATCGAACTTTTCATGACGTAAGTTAAAGTTCTTCTTTTTTAAATTAATAATTATATCTGTACTGTAATATATTTAGACTTGCTAATTTATACACTAAAGTCGGAAATATTAAATTTCCAATCGTTCATAGGCAGTAGATTCTAAATGGTTAAGTTTATTAATACTCATGAATGAAAAAGTCTTAAAATTTCACGTTTTATCAAAAACCACTACAATTGGTTAATCAGAATTGATTAAATTTGGTTAACATATTTTCAAATCGCTTAATTAGGGAGGGTTCCCATTTAAAATTTTTAGTATCTCTTATAATTTAAGAGACCCTAATTATGACCATCTATAGTTATAGTCCAATAGAGACAGAGGAGACAACAGTACACAATTGTCAAGATGTGTTCCATTGTATTAAACACAACTTTTGTAAAACGGATACATCAAGTTTCACATCACAAAATGTCCGATCTATCTAATTAGAAAGTAAAAGCACGTTGTGTTATATTAACTAATTCCCATCCTTCTTGTGTAAGACTGTTGATTACTCGAAACACAAAACAAGTGTTAAAACGACATCTGTAGTCCATAAAACTCAACAATAATTTAGCAATAACAGTTATGAGGGTGTCTAATTTGTTAAATCCCAGATATACATGATTCTCACACAATTAAACTCATACAACTGTTCATACAGCCTGAAAATTGGATTATTAGGGGATTCAATTTCATTTTTCATGGTCTGTTAAAGAGTATGCTCATTTACAATTCTTCAATATGTTTTATTGAAAAGTAAAATACAATATAATAATCATTGGTGTACCGCAGATTCATACAGTCAGATGTAGAAATTTATGGAAATTTTTACTTTCATATATATTAGAGTGTGCATAAAAAGGTGAACTATTCATTTTCGGATTAATAAAAAACGAACGAAAAATGTCAAATAACAAATAGTCGAATGCCATTTCATTATCCATCTACTCGCCATTTTGTTCGTTTACAAAAAAAAATATAACTCCAGAAAGAGATAAAACATCAATTTCAGATTTGGTATAACCATTTTATATTTTAAGTTTTACAAGTTCACAAAACACAAAAACTTAATTTTTATAATTTTTAAAATGGCAGCAGTTTAAAGTTTTTAACAACGAATATGATTAAAACCGTTAACTTGAAAAAAAAATTTACATGTAAGTCAATGCAGACAAATGTAAGCTATCTACATAAAAACTAAATACACAATTTCTTGGTAATTTTCTACAACAACCAAAATTAGCGTAACACCAAAGAAATTTTTGAATAATGATCATTTTAAACCATGAAAAAAATTCCTTCCAGGTCGATTGACCGTCCAGAATTATCTGCACTAATCATTTTACCAGATTACATGGGAGAAGTTCTTTTAGCAATGATAAATAACTTGTGGTACGTGTACAACAAACAACTAATAGATGGATTGGTCAGGCAGGACCTGTAGCACAGCCGGCTAGATTACCAGATCTAAAACCAATTGATTTTTAATTGTGAGGCCATCTTAAAAATACTGTTTACTAGACACCAGTTCACAGTATAGAAGAACGTTGGCAAAGAACTGATGAGGGTTGTCAGCAAATCAGAGCAATCCTGGCATATTTGAAGCAGTAAGACAATCAATGAGTATATTATTGTGTTATTTGTCTTATTTACATACACGTTAACTGGTTTTCACGGTTAAACTGTCATCGTCAGTTACAAAATAACCGTCGAAACCGTTTATCTACAAGGTTGAAATTTGTATTGTCTGACAGAATAATTAAGGTTAGATTAAGTTAGGTTAGGTTAAGTTAGGTTAGGTTACGTTAGGTTAGGTTACGTTAGGTTAGGTTAGGTTAGGTTATGTCAGGTCAGGTCAGGTTAGGTTAGGCTTAGGTCAGGTCAGTCAGGTCAGGTTAGGTTAGGTTAGGTTAGGTTAGGTCAGGTCAGGTCAGGTTAGGTTAGGCTAGGTGAGGTTAGGTTAGGTTAGGTTAGGTTAGGTTAGGGCGTATGACAGAAAATTAAGGTAACTTCTAATATATTCATTAAAAACAATCGCCAGTAAAGGGTTTTATCAAATTGTTTGCTCATTGTAGCCTCTAAAGCCCCAAACAAAAAGTATCGATATAATCTCTTCAAAATGCTTGTTCTTGAGTTATCAGGAAAAATTTTAAAATCGGCAAGGAGTTGTTATAAATAACGTAATTTCTCTAAATCTACTTTAACGATTTCGTACACATTTTTAGTAATAACTACGGAGATCAATGAATTAAACAATTACCATAATCACGTCCTCACTCTAAAACTTATTTGATTAAAATCGAGCTGTCAAGGTGTATTTTTGTTTATTCACAGTGATTGTTGAATCGTAATATTGTTTTATTAGTGATTTTCCACACGGGATTGTGTCACTAATCTTCACACTTCATTAAAATTTTTAAGCAATTTTTTTTTTTTTTTTTCAATAAATTACGATCCTATATTTTTGGATCCAAAACTTCTTCTTAACGGCCCATCAAATCATTAATGCCTATTTTTAGAAAATAGTAATTTTGTGGTTATTTTTTCCTTATAATAACTACTAAAAATTAAAAAAAAAATTTTTTTTAATGTTATGACCAAAATGTGCCTAGTTAACCAAATTTGTTGTTCCTCGCATTTGATCTGTAGAGAGTCCCACAAACGACAGACCTCGTTCCAAAAATACTTTTTTGAATTTTTAGAATCTCAAAACGAATATATCAACAAAAAATTCGACATCAATTTTTCGATAGATCAAATATTTTTCTCTATACTATGTGAGTCAAAAAAAAAAAATGTTTAGAATAAATAAGACAATCATTTAAATACCCTGTAGTCCAGATAGTTATGTTTTATTTTCATGAATTTATCTTATTCCTTCACTATTTAAAATGCTTTAATCAAACTAAAATTAAATGTGCTTTGTTGTAAGTATAACCGCTCGAGTTGAAAACATTTCCTGGCAGAGATTTATTTATTTTCTCTTATTTTGCAGAAAAGCTGTATTTATTTTCTTTATAAATTGTATGTACTTTCTTCTTTCTTTCTTTCTTTTGTAAGGAGATAAAATCTTCCAAAAGGAAACTACAGTTGAGAAAACTGAACATTATGTTTTATTCATTTTAAAAATATATATATTAACACTATATTTCAATTTTTAAATGAATAGTTTACAATCGTTGAACAAATTGAACGTAGAAACTCACAAAAACCATTGTAGAAAAAGAGTGCACAAACATTTTCGTTGCGTTGCGTTGCGTTGCGTTGCTTTGCTTTGCTTTGCGTTGCGTTGCGTTGCGTTGCGTTGCGTTGCGTTGCGTTGCGTTGCGTTGCGTTGCGTTGCGTTGCGTTGCGTTGCTTTGCGTTGCGTTGCGTTGCATTGCATTGCATTGCATTGCATTGCATTGCATTGCATTGCATTGCATTGCATTGCATTGTATTGTATTGTATTGTATTGTATTGCAGAAATAAAGTTTTTATTATAGAAATTGAGTTTTTATTTATTTAAATCCAGTTTCCACAATTGTGTCTCATTACTGTGAATATTCTAATTAGCCTACTATTTCTTCACTATGAATTTTATTCCTAAATTGTAAATCATTTAAGGAATTTTTTTAAAGAGAACAATATTCTTCAGGTTTGATAAGCCTATTTTTTTAATATAAAAGTTTCATGCCGACTGAGAAATATCCGTGCTTCTAAAGTTCCCGTACAAAATATATAATTTGAGTTAAAAGTTTAATAATAAACAAGGAATATTTCGTGGTCACCTTTACATTCATTTACTTTGTGAGTATTAAAAACTAAAGTAAATCCGGAGTTTTGTGTAGGTTTCTGAGACGCAAAACTTTTATATCTCTTTATAATGTATTTCCTTTTCGTTTAATTTTGTTTCAGTTAATTTTCTACCATTATATTCTACGTAATTAAATAAGATAAAATGACTAAATGTACAAACATCTATACAGCGTGTTAAATAAGTCCCGGGTCGGCTTAATATTTTTTGTCTACAGTGTTGTTGACAAAGTGGCATTTTGTTCATTTAAATTAGTTTGCAAAACAGCTGATTTCTCAACAGTTTCACTTTGCCCACTACTTTGCTCACTCCGAATGGCAAACGAACAAAACGAAATTTAGGTTAAGTTTATTTGAATTGATTTATAATATACAGGAAATATCCCGTATTTATGTTAGATTAATTCTTACATGTAAAATAACATTAATAAACAACAAAACAACGGTTTAAAGTTGAAAAAGGAAGTAATTATTCATAAAGATGATTGACAGTGTATGTACACGGAGAGTATTTTTCGTTTGCCGAGTTTTGAAGTTGGCAGTCCCGTTTCCTCAACAATACACCTAAGTTATTTGTAATATTCATATATAACCTCAGTTATGACGTGAGGTTGAACACTATTGTATTAAATTTATGTTTTATTAAATTGTGTTACTGCTGAAGTATGTTTTTTATTTGTCACAAAATAACAACTGTAGACAAAATATAATGTGCAATTCGTGAGCAAAGTGTCTTTTTTAAACTCGATAAAATTGACAAACTCGGCAAGCCTCGTGCGTCAACATTTTTCTCTCGTTTAAAAAAGTGCCACTTTGCTCACTAGTTGCACAAATAACTAATTATCCACTACAGGTAGAGCTACAAAGCTTTGCATATTGTTAATAGACATCAAAACCTATTTTAGTACGTATTCAGTGGACTGCTACCTTTCCAGGGGGACGGCCCACAAGGAATAAGTAGGATATCTTAAATGAGAGCAAAGGCGAGTTGTACATCTATTTAAAGGCCTTTATGAGTAGAACAAAATGCCGCAAACCCGACCTCCAGTCGCTACCCTGCATCTCGCAACTATATAAATATTACATTTTGGGAATGTCAAGGTTAAAAAATACATTTTATACTATAACATCGCAGAAAGGTGAGATTGGTACCATTGTGCATGATTGAAATCTGCAAATTTTTATGTAATTTAGTTTGTTTTAAGTTTGACAACAACCTGTCTTAAAATGGCCGCGAAACTGACATTTTACTTCGATTTTTCTAATTTTCAATAGAGTTCTATTGTAGCAAACTATAGACTACTGTTCCAAATTTCATGAGGTTACGTTACTTTTGTGGCAGCTATCGTATTAAGGACGTCATCGACTTCGAAATGTTGAAAAAAGCTTTTTACTGAAACCATGATTCTTGAAAATGAATCGAAAACAAAGGTCGACATCTCAAAGTAACATTTTTCAAGAGGAAAAGAAATGATGTCGAAAACCACGATAATAGGTTAAATCTTTAAGATATTTCTTAGTAATTTATACTGTATATTTAAAAAAAAAAGAAGAAAAAAAAAGAAAGAAAGAAAGAAATATTCTTTGGAGGGGTTAACGAAGCAACGTAAACGAGAACTTACACAAAGCAAATCTTAAGGAACGTTCATAAATACGGTTAAGAGTATCTTACAAATGTATAGCCTAACCTAACCTAACCTAACCTAACCTAACCTAACCTAGCCTAACCTAACCTAACCTAACCTAACACAACCTAACCTAACCTAACCTAACCTAACCTAACCTAACACAACCTAACCTAACCTAACCTAACCTAACCTAACACAACCTAACCTAACCTAACCTAACCTAACCTAACCTAACCTAACCTAACCTAACCTAGCCTAACCTAACCGAACCTAACCTAACCTAACCTAACCTAACCTAGCCTAGCCTAACCTATATTTCGTATACTGGGTAAGTTTTCATCAATATAGTACTGAACGACGACTAACGGAGCAGAGATCCCAAAATAATTATTTCCATAAGGAAAAGAAATTATGTCGGAAACCAAGATAATAGGTTAAATCTTTAAGAAATTTCTTAGTAATTTATATATTAAAAAAAAAAAAAGAAAAAAAAGAAAGAAAGTAAGAAATATTCTTTGTAGGGGTTAACGAAGCAACGTAAACGAGACCTTACACAAAGCAAAACTTAAGGAAAGTTCATAAATACGGTTAAGAGTATCTTACAAATATATAGCCTAACCTAACCTAACCTAACCTAACCTAACCAAGCCTAACCTAACCTAACCTAACCTAACCTAACCTAACCAAGCCTAACCTAACCTAACCTAGCCTAACCTAACCTAACCTAACCTAACCTAGCCTAACCTAACCTAACCTAACCTAACCTAACCTAAACTAACCTAACCTAACCTAACCTAACCGAACCTAATCTAACCTAACCTAACCTAGCCTAACCTAACCTAACCTAACCTAACCTAAACAAACCTAACCTAACCTAACCTAACCGAACCGAACCTAATCTAATCTAATCTAATCTAATCTAACCTAACCTAACCTAACCTAACCTAACCTAACCGAACCTAACCTAACCTAACCTAACCCAACCTATATTTCGTATACTGGGTAAGTTTTCATCAATATAGTACTGAACGACGACTAACGGAGCAGAGATCCCAAAATAATTATTTCCATTAGGAAAAGAAATTATGTCGGAAACCACTCAGGTTTAATTTTGAGCAAAACATTTTTACAACAAATTCCATTACGTTAAAAGCTTTTATTTATAATTTATAAAGTTGGCTGCATTGTGAACATTTCATTCAAGCAGATTTAGCATTAAATAACAACGTTAATCCGTCTTGTACATTTTACATGCAGCAATTAGTCTCTGAAAGCTGTTTAGACCCTGAGATGTATCCGTCTTAACTTTAAAAAGCTTTCCTTTACAATTAAATTTTGGTGTTTACAAAAAGTTTTTTTTACTTTGTATATGAAGTGCAGGGTAAGTTTTGTAATCGCAAGAAAAATCGGCCTCTGTTCCATGGTTCAGAAAAAGCGAAAAGTCATTTTTCGAAATGACGTCCGTCTAGAGTTGGCGTCGTTTTTGTAATCGTCCAAAATGTAATCGTAAAGATGATAATGGCCACAGAAATTAATATTAGAACATTAAATTTGGGGTTATACATTTGTAAGTTATTCAGAGTCTTATTTATAAACGTTCCTTAAAATTTGCTTTGTTTAAGGTTGATTCGTTAGTCCCCCCCCCTTCCAAATGATATTTCTTTTTTATAGATAAATTACTAAGGAATTCCTTAGAGGTTTAACCTATTATCGTCCCTTAACATTAAAGTTAGGTTATACTATTATCAAACTGAGAATGCAGCTAAACGAAAGGGTCGCTTCACTCACACAAGGGCAGAGGATTAGGGTGTCCGGTGACCTACCCCCCAAGCCAACCGTATGAGTTACCTAATGTGCTTCACTTTATAAAACTTTAATTTATTTTATTTGTTATTTAAAAATACAATGTATAATATATTTTTATTGTACACATAATTACAAGAAATGATACCAAACAACGTATAATTTACCGATTTATAACCCAAATTCGACAATGTTTGCTACAAAATAAATGACTATATAATGAATAATAAGTGTGAATAAACAACACTATCGTATATCTTTATCGAAAAATAGTAGGGAATTTTATGCTGTTTTCAATATTATTCTCTGTATGTTGTTTAGATGAGTTAAATTTACAAAAAATAAATTGTGTAAATGTCAATATTACCGTTTTAATACATGTTTACTCATACACAGCTAATCACAATGTAAATAATAAAGTACAAATTATGTTTTTTACTATTATTATTATATTGTGATCCTTTGTTTCATTAAAATAGAAAAATTACATATTTTTCAATAAAGGTATACGATAGTGTTGTTTATTCACACTTATTAGTCATCATACTGTCATTCATTTTGTAGCAAATAGAATTGATTTTGTACTCTATTAAAGTAAATTAAGTGTAGAATAAAAATATTTTACAGATTTTCTTTTAAAATATCAATTATAATCTATTATTTATTGGAATAATCTGTTCAAAGCTAGGTGTCCTATGGTGCATAGGCGGACTTATGGTAAGCAATTTATACTTCAAAATGGGCAAAACAATATCTTTTTTTTTTTTCAAAATTGTAGTCCCTAGGCTAGGTAGCACACGTTACATAACGTACGACACATAACAGCTGTTTAACGATCAACAAATCATCAGCTGTAGTGGTTACGGAACTGTCATTGGTTCATATTGATGACGTAGTTACTTTAATAGCAAGTTGTCAAGAACCATGGATTCTGTCTTTGATAAAATACTTTCCTAGCTTCGCTAGTGTCATAAACACGTACTCGGCGTGACTTTAAAATCACTTTTAACGACGTCAATAATTAGATTCATTTATGGTTTTTACCAATTATTCTCGAAATAATTTCTTCTCTTCCACACAAAATTGGGTTATTAATTTTAACTTTTCAGTAAAACTGGAACAAAATCAGCAAGATCACAGCTGATTTTTTGGTGGTTTCTCGTTAATTCTAGAACAGGGATTTTGGAGTGATCGAGAACAGTAGGTTTTACTTCGGTAGATAGAGACTACACTTGGACATAATTAGATCACAATGTAAGTTACAGCAAGTTTTGAGAAAATCGTATTTTTTCTTTTTTGTGACAGCTACTGTAAAATTTTCAATAATTAAAAAAAACCCCAAATCTTCAGATATGACCAAAACATGTCCACATTAAAAATTTGAATAAAATTGTAGAGAGACGTCTGACAGTTCATTATTATAAAAATCACTTTTTAAAATTCAAAACAGAAATATCCATGCAAACGGTTTAAAAAATGGCAAAATCAATGACGCATTTTTTTTCACCCATCACATAACTTTCTCTATAGGCCTACCACGTATATGTGACAAAGTAAACATAAAGATACAGAATAATTTACATAGCAAAATTTATAATTATTTTCAGGTAAATTTACAAAAATATTCCTTTATAAAATCTTTTTAGGAGTTTCTTAAATAAGAAATACATTTTGAAAGATGTTTTTCACGCATTAAACCGTTATCCTGCCGTGATTACCTCTCAGAACAAACTTTACTTAAACTTGTTAAAAGTTTAATCCCGAAATTTATTGAAATTCCTTTATACTTGACATCTTATTAAAACTTTAGTAATTGGGCCAAATTACATTCTTTACTTCAATTAAACAGTCAGTTATAATTATTAGAGAATTCCTTTTCACATGAAAGTATTTTTTTATTCAAAATTTATAAGTCAACCTATATAATTATCATAATAGTGTGATTGTGGGGGGGGGGGTATAATTAAAAAATATCCTCTATACTGATATTTGGTTTTAATCATTGTAATTAGAAAATAGTTTTATTTTATTTTAAATAATATTTAAAATTATTCAGACGTATTAAAAATAATAATTTTGTACATTTTTCTGCCACTCCTACCATTTAAAAAAAAAAATTGTATTTACAACCTAATGCTTAGAGTGACAGGTTAATGTAATCAATCAAAGAGAATTCCTTTTCATTCGGATGAAAATTTTTAAATCATTCAATAACACACCAAGACAACTCGTATGATTATATGGATCTAAACTTATTAAATGGTCCAAATATTCACAATTTTCCTACATAACAATTCCCAAAACCAAATTAATAGTAGGCCTAAAAAAACGTATAAAAAAATAAGTGACAACAATAACAAACCTACAAACTATTACTGTCATATAAAATTCAGAGTTTAATATAAATACAGCATACATTGAAATTAGTGAAAATATAAAATTGCTGATCAGATCTGCTCTGAAACATCTGTTCCATTTTGTTCTATTTTAGTTGAACATTTTATTCTGTTTTTAATATATTTCCACAACTTTGTCGGTTACTAAATTGGCTATTTCGCCCACCAATGTCTGGACACACATTCTACATGTTATTAGTTTTAAATATCGCCACTATGTATCAGCACTATCTTATTTCCAGCCAGTTCTTCCTCCTTCGACTTACAATTAAACCTTTCCAACGTGTTTCTGGATTGTTTATACAGTGGAATCACTTTAGCCGTGCGAGTGGGATATATCGCTAAAATCTACTCTTACCAATGACTACATAAATACTATAAGACACGACATGGTCATGTTAAATATTCTACGCTTATTCTTGAGTTGACCAATACCCGCTAGGTCGCTCTGCTAGAGAATCTGAAGTTGATGTGACTGGCGCTAGGTGGCTCTACGGTCAAACAATGTTTCAGGCGGGTAAGAGAAAACGCACTGATGCCACATATGGGACCAGAGATGCGAGGGAAAGTCGAGAATCGCTTATCTCAGCGCACGAACTGACAACACTGACTATGCTGACGGAAGTAAGTGAGAAGGTTTGTGAGAGAGAGGTTAACAGTTGTACAGTCTCAACCAAGTGGGATGCGTACAGTCAAGTACCTGCTGCTAGCGCTTTCTGATAGCTGTGTGTCAAACTTATGACGAACAGCACCCGTAAAGCGTAGACTATTTCCCTATCCTATGTCGTGTCTTATAGTATTTATGTAGTCATTGCTCTTACCAAGATAAATGTAGGAAATGACTCCATGAATAGGAGTCTTATTTATTGACCAATTTCTCCCTCTTAAACACTTATAACTGTTGAGATTTACTTTAAAGTTAGGTATTAATACAACTATGGGTTGTCATTAAGTGATCTATAAACGTTCTATTTCAACACTCACAACACAAAAATTCGCTGAGTTACGAAGTTTTTGTGGCGATGGGTGTTACTCTTCTTCAGTACCTCCCCTATGCCAACCTATGACGAGCATCGTATCCCTTCTCCATTTCTTCCGTCACTGTGCAGACCTCTACCACAATTCGGACATGTACAACACATCCAAAAACTTTTCGAAGCTATGAGATTTTATCACATTCGATGCTGTGACATGGTTATAAAATACGATTTTGTTAATATTCGGTCCTTAAGACACATCTGTTTTTCGGAGTTAAAAGTGCTATAAGATTCTGTGTTACGGTTTCGCACCCTTTTATTCATGTAGTCTTTGAATAGATCAGTCTTTCTATATTTCCTATCAGATCTCGCTTGATCAACTCTTGTTCTTGTCCTACCTCTTATAGAGTAGGCCTATTTAGGGGTTATTTACTTTGTTCTTTTCGTTCTTTTTTTTTTTATAAGGCGATGATGACCGAGTGGTTTTTCGCCTTTAAAAAACAAAGGAAAAACCAACTAAAAGTCAATTATATCAGTAATGGCAGAATGTTGTATACATTCATATATGTTAAAGATGTTAAAGAAAATATAACGTCGACATCGGTCCCCCTTCCCCCCCCCCCAGTTGGTACACAAAATCTGTTGCTATAAATTTATCTCAACTTTTAAATCAATAATTTCATTAATTTATCTCAACAACTTTTTTTTTTATAAGAATATTAGAAAAGTGGTTATTATATGATTGGTAAAACAAACAAAGAAGTGCACTCAGGGGCTCCATTCTAGTGAATACTGGCGTGACAATCCTAAGGGAACTTAGGTGGATCTACAATGTTTTCAAGTAGTTTTGGGTAGGTTAGGTTAGGTTAGGTTAAGTTAGGTTAGGTTAGGTTAGGTTAGGTTAGGTTAGGTTAGGTTAGTTTAGGTTTGGTTAGGTTAGTTTAGGTTAGGTTAGGTTAGGTTAGCTTAGGTTAGGTTAGGTTTGGTTAGTTGAGGTTAGGTTAGGTTAGGTTAGGTAAGGTTAAGTTAGGTTATGTCAGGTCAGGTTAGGTTAGGTTAGGTTAGGTTAGGTTAGGTTAGGTTAGGTTAGGTTAGGTTAGGTTAGGTTAGGTTAGGTTAGGTTAGGTTAGGTTAGGTTAGGTTAGGTTAGGTGAGGTTAGGTTAGGTTAGGTTAGGTTAGAAATCTATCCATGATCTTCTCTTCCTACCCTGACGCTATTAGAGTATTCGATGGCTAGAAATCATTATATTCTTTTCTCTTTTTATACAAGGTGACGATGACCGATAGGTTTTGTGTAAATGAAATACAGTTAGGTTAGGTTAGGTTAGGTTAGGTTAGGTTAGGTTTAGTTAGGTTAGGTTAGGTTAGGTAAGGTTAGGTTAGGTTAGGTTAGGTTAGGTTAGGTTAGGTTACGTTACGTTACGTTAGGTTAGGTTAGGTTAGGTTAGGTTAAGTTAGTTTAGGTTAGGTTAGAAATCTATCTATGATCTTCTCTTCCTACCCTGACGCTATTAGAGCATTCGATGGCTAGAAATCATTATATTATTTTCTCTTTTTATACAAGGTGACGATGACCGATAGGTTTTGTGTAATTGTAAATGAAATACAGTATCATCCATTCCTAAAATGAAAATTGATACTTAAAGTTATTACCCAATGATTGAAAACTTAACAATTCATACCGTGTTCTAATTTTTAAAATTTATTTTTAAATGGGTTTTCTGTTATTTTATTCGTCCTTAATGAGTGAAAGTTTTTTCACGTTAATAAAGTGTTCTTAAAGGATCAATTATAATGAATGCAGGCGTGTAAGCTGGTCCTATATAGTCTTGTATTAGATCCCTTCTCTTTATCTCTTTTATCAGGTCTCTCTTGACCATTGTTCTCTTCCTAAACTAAGTGATCAACCAACACGACAGAATAATGTATTATACATTCACATGTGTTTACATTATGATAAAATTCATTTAATGATTCCAAAATGAAACAACTAACCCGCATCCATTGTACTAGAGAACACAAGGTTTAGTGTTACCATCAGCAGTAATGAATCTGCCAAATCCAATTAGCGATTCATTAAAAAACAACATTTGCGGGGATATCGTGTATCTAGTTTAAGCTATTTAGGAAAAATAATTATTATAGTCGGGATCTACGGATAGCCTGACTATGTATATCTGATAATTACATTCTAAATATAAAGAACTCCTAAATAGTGTGATTATTTGAAATAACACGTGCCGTAATTGCACTATAAAAAGTATAATTTTGTTCTCTAATGTGTAGACTAGAAGGTGAAACTAATGAATCATATGTTCTTACGACCATTAAATGTAACAGTTGGTTTTGTTTGTTCATTTATTCATCAATGATCAAATTCTAACCCAACTTACAGAACTGGGCTGTGATAGCCTCCTTCAGAGGCCTCACCGGCGTCGACCTAAAGGTCTTTTGCCGCCCCAAGTTCCTTCCTACACCCACTCAGTAATACCAATGACTACATAAATACTATAAGACACGACATAGGATAGGGAAATAGTCTACGCTTTACGGGTGCTGTTCGTCACAAGTTTGACACACAGCTATCAGAAAGCGCTAGCAGCAGGTGCTTGACTGTACGCATCCCACTTGGTTGAGACTGTACAACTGTTGACCTCTCTCTCTCACAAACCTTCTCACTTACTTCCGTCAGCATAGTCAGTGTTGTCAGTTCGTGCGCTGAGATAAGCGATTCTCGACCTTCCCTCGCATCTCTGGTCCCATATGTGGCATCAGTGCGTTTTCTCTTACCCGCCTGAAACATTGTTTGACCGTAGAGCCACCTAGCGCCAGTCACATCAACTTCAGATTCTCTAGCAGAGCGACCTAGCGGGTATTGGACAACTCAAGAATAAACGTAGAATATTTAACATGGCCATGTCGTGTCTTATAGTATTTATGTAGTCATTGGTAATACTTGTCATCCTTATAAAGGAACAGATACTACCTATAGGGTTGTCTAGGATGGTTTCCATCTCTTTCCCCGGTGGGCATAGAGAGTATAGCCTGGCTCGTCCTAACGCCTCACACTCTAAGAGAATGTGTTCTGCAGACTCTTCAGCCAAACCACATTCCCTGCAAGTAAACTTACAGTTAGTTCAAGGATTCTTAATGACTGGAAATCTAAGTTTTGAAGGACGAAAATGGACTTGAAGGAATACTGGAACTGCGAGAACGCTTAAACTGTTGGTAGTAACTAAGAAGATCGTTTAATGCTCAACCGTCTAGATTTGCAACTTACAAACTGCGAAAAAAAGTTTGGTAGAACAGTAAGTTTTTAATGCACAGAAATGTTGTGGAACAGTTACTGGGATAACGCTCTGTTGGTTACTGAAGGTTTTATAAAAAGCATTAAGAAATCGCAGGAGCTTAGATTGAGGTTAATATCTCGAGGAAATCCATTCAGAGGTTGGAACTTTGTCTCGGTTTAGAGTTGCATCGTCTAAAAGTTATTCATGTTTGACGGATGAATCATCATTCTCTCAATCTCTCACATCGATCTCTCAAATGTTCTGAAATTGTGTGAAACGAACAGAGAAATAAATGGAGTTTTCATGATGATATTTTGGTCTGACAAAGCTGGTTTCAAGTTAAGTGGAGCTTAGACAGAATAAAACTCGAAACACAAGATCTCACAAAAATTATGTTTACTTAATCAAACGCGTTTCAAGGACAAAGTTGCCATTCTCAGTGATACATGAGCTACAGTTGAAACTCGTTTGATTAAGTAAAGGTAATTTTTGTGAGATATTATGTTCGAGTTTTATTCTGTCTAATATTATCTCACAGAGAACGGACAGAGAAATAAATGGAGTCTTCATGATGATATTTTGGTCTGACAAAGCTGGTTTCAAGTTAAGTGGAGCTTAGACAGAATAAAACTCGAACACAAGATCTCACAAACATTATGTTTACTTAATCAAACGCGTTTCAAGGACAAAGTTGCCATTCTCAGTGATACATGAGCTACAGTTGAAACGCGTTTGATTAAGTAAACGTAATTTTTGTGAGATATTATGTTCGAGTTTTATTCTGTCTAATATTATCTCACAGAGAACGGACAGAGAAATAAATGGAGTCTTCATGATGATATTTTGGTCTGACAAAACTGGTTTCAAGTTAAGTGGAGCTTAGACAGAATAAAACTCGAACACAAGATCTCACAAAAACTATGTTTACTTAATCAAACGCGTTTCGAGGACAAAGTTGCCATTCTCAGTGATACATGAGCTACAGTTGAAACGCGTTTAATTAAGTAAACGTAATTTTTGTGAGATATTATGTTCGAGTTTTATTCTATTTAATATTATCTCACAAGTCAAGCTCGATATTTCTTTATAAGTGGGGCTTCACAACTGCGTTTACTATTTACAGGTTAACGCTCATTGGAAAGGAAACCAAAGGAAAGGAAACCAAAGGAAAGGACCTTAACAAACCTTAACAAGGACCTTAACAAACCTTGGCCAAGTATTTATTGATGGCACAGTCAATTGTAATATGTATAAACAGCACTGTAGCAATGCTCTTATTTTTCAATAAGTTACACAAGTTACTGCTCAGCTACATTCAATTACTAAAGTTACAACTTCGGGACAGACTGCATCTCACTTATCTTATGATTGCCCACTTGCTCACAATATTTATTTATAAAAACTAACAAAGTATAAAGTTGTGTAAAAAAGTTATTTCATGTAATGATAAACTGTAAAACGTTTTTACATATTAAAAGTAATGACAAAAATATTCAAAACAAGAAACATTTATATTTTTCACCTAAATGAAAACTTCCTGCAAGAAAGCTGTAGATATTATTTTGTTGATAATTTTTTTTACAATTAGATTAGGTACATTGTAGAAGTATTAGAATGCTTACTGGGCGTACTGGTTAGGTTAGGTTAGGTTAGGTTAGGTTAGGTTAGGTTAGGTTAGGTTAGATTAGGTACATTGTAGAAGTATTAGAATGCTTACTGGGCGTACTGGTTAGGCTACTTGAATATCTAACAATGTAACGTAATATTTACTGTATTTTTGTCGGAAAAATAAACAGGATGGAATAAACTATCAAGTTTTATATAATATTATTTTAATATATTTACTATCGGTAGTTATAAAAACAGTGAATAATATTTTCAGTTAATAAATTTATGGTCTAAACTGTCTTTATTTAACATAAATTAAATTGTCCATTAGCATTTTTTTTAATTGAAAAAAAAAGAAAATATTTTGTTTTCATAAATTAACATAATTCAATATTAATTTTGTTTATGCTAAATTTGGATGTTATAGATAATTATCAAGAATTGTGTTTTGAGTTTTCTATCCACAACTCAGGTTATCAATTCACTTAGTAAAAAATAATAATAACAAATTTAATTTGGCATTAAGGAGGAATTTTTTGTCCTGTGGTCATTTTTCTTAAAACGAACGATTTTCGTGAAATTTAACATTAAACATTTTTAATGACAACCATTTTTAATATTAACACGATAAAGTTTTTGTTTTTGGGTAAATAAAAGCATACAAAATTAGTACAGCCTACCAAATTCCGACTCAAAATCTTAAAAATTTCAAAACTTATAATTATTTTTCAAAAAACACAAAGTGGTCGAAAGATGGAAAACGAAGCGTTTCCCGGACATATGTTTACAGGAATGTTGTCTTTATTTTGTCCCATGTAACCAATACAAATGTGTTGACACGCCATTTTCTGAGAACTCTGTAAAGAATAGTCAAGCTTAGAGACCTTGAATGAATGAGATCGTTTTTAAATAACAAATTTCACATTTTTTGTTTATTTAGTAAATGTTTTACTATTAAAACTTTTAAATAACGATTTACAAAAGATTAACACAAATGTTTATAAATAAAACAACTAATTGTTACATATTCTGTACATTAATAAAAATGTGTCCATCTCTTTAATACGCACATCTCTACACTTTTGTAAACGTTTTATTCTTATTCACACCGATAAAGGAAAGGAAAGTAGGATACGCATTTACACAGAAACACCTCATATCAATTTTTTTTTTTTTTTAATTGGGGTTGTACCACTGAAATCAAAGGCAACAAACAAAGTGTGGAGCCCCCTCTTTCCTCTCCACCCTAGACACATTCCTATTTTGAGGATACTGTAATAAATCTGACTTTCTGTTCATATTCTCTGCCTATTTCATTTGTTTATTACATTAATAATAAAATATATTGTTGTATTATTAAATTCAGAGCTAGAACCTTTCTAGGTCACCTAACAGGAATTTCCTACAGAACGAATCCAGAAAACACTTAATTTAATTAATAGTGCTAACAATTGTAAAAGACGTTTTTATTTTATTTTAAAATTATATTCATTAAGTGCACTCTTTTAGTTAGCTTATGTCATAAACTAGAGGCAGTCAATACCAGCACTGGAGAACTTGGCAATTATTTTCAATTGTGCAAAATCTGTAAGAGATTTCTCGTATAGCACGAGACATAGGAATTTATTTTGCAGCCATAATATATCGACAAGGACAACACATAATGGTACTTTTGAAGGATTAAATAAATGAATAAAGTTAAAGTTTCAAAACTATTTAAATAATATAAACGAGCAACAATTATATAGGAATAAAATGGTGAAAAAACACTGCATAACGTTTTCACTCACCATTCTCCAAAACAATATGTCCCAATGAACTCACTATATGTAGTGAGTATAGACGTGACAAACCCAAGGCGCCTAGCTGGATCTACGCCTCTTCCCATGTAGTCTTTTGTTAGTTTCATTATGTAAACTCTTGACCAACTCTTGTACTCTTCCATCATCTGATGTTGTATTGTTATTTCATTTTATTATATTTTTATTAGAAGGCGATAATGGCTGAGGAGGTTTTTACCTTCAAAGAACAAAATATAAAAAAGAAACCAAAACGAGAAAAACGAACCACAAATAATTGTTACCAAAAATGTCTCTTTGGTAGTTGTCAATACAAATATGAAAATGATCCATGGACGCTGTTTTGATCAAATATTTACATCTTTAAATAAGGCTTTCCTTAAAGATAATAAAACATAATTTTTTTATTTTGTAACATCCACTTTTTATTAGTCTAGCCGACCAATGGTTTCGCCTGCTAAGGCATTGACGAGGCTGTATTGCATGTTACAAAATAAAAAAATTGTGTTTTATCTTCTTTAAACATGGATTTCCACCAAGAACCTTCGATCTCAACAGTAATGGGGGGGGGAGCTTCCCTTACTTGTGCATAAATACGCTCTCCGCTTAATCATATTTCATGAAAATATAGTTTATAATCAAAGTTCACTTTTGTTTTTTTCTAATTATAATGAACAGTAATATTTATTTGTGATTTTGAATACAGGTTTGGGTCATTATTCTTTATATTTTACTAAAATTTGAACTAAATTGTTGTAGTCGATTTTGAGAAATTTGTATTTTTATTAATTACTCAGGAACCAATATTTTTTAACAGATGCCAACTAGTACGTTTTATTTGTGTCTTTAGATACTAAACTATATCAATATTTCATCAAAATCGTTATAAACGATTCTGAGAAAATCCTAATATCTTGAGACAGCTACCATTAGTTTGAGATTGATAAAATAACAATAAAAAATCTTACCGAAATACGACCAATATTTCAATACTCACGTACCAAATTTCAGTAAATTTCTTACAAGAGATATACAGATATCATTCAAAATGTTACTTTTTGGACACAAAGAACATCAAAATAGTAAATTCTCAAAATACTCGACATAGACTATTGTAACCATCATATAACTATCTCTCTATACTGCTACTAGCTAGTGTAACGTGATTACTGAGGTGTGAATTCGGTTGTATAAATAAAATAATTTAATTACAATAATCTAACAATTAATACAACACACAGTAAATAATCAAATATCATAATCTATTTCTAAACCAATAAAAGACTTGTCGAAGCCTTTTCTTTTCGGATATTATTTCCTCGGATTTATTGTAACATAAAGTTCACCATTTATAAACCTTTTGAACAAAAACTCCCGCTACTTTTATGTGTTTTCCTGATAATCAAATAACACTTGGGGAAATATATTGCAGCAATAACCATTTTACGACAAACATTTCCACCAGTTTCATTCAATATTATACATAATCGTGAACCTTTGTTATTCTCCTAGCATTGTTATCAAACCAATATCGTTTTATAGTAGCCACCTTATTAATACATAAATCTGTTTATTAGGACGAATAAGGAAAACATTTCTTCACAATTGGAGTTTAGGGTCAAGTGAACACAAACTTTTTTTTTCAATTTTCTCGTTAAAATCTCTTAAAACTTTCACTCTATCCCTCGTTAAAGTCTCTATTTTATACAAGTTTTTTTTAAATATTTTTCTTGTTCTTTAAAGTTTAAAACCTTTAAAACGTTTTCGCAATTTTGTTCTATGCTTTTCACTACACATTTTAAAATATCTCTGTTACATCGTAGTACAACAACTAGCATTGATACTATTTCCTAGTTCCGTAGTTTTAGTTTAAAAATAATAATATGTGATATATTTACTTTCTCATTTATACCGTGTCGTCTTAGAATATCCGCGCACGAAATAGGCAAAAAACAGTTTCATAATAAAGAAAAATGTATCCATAATAAGATAATGAGTCTCAAAATATCCGAGTGGTCTATCTCAAATATTGGTTAGATGTGGCCTAATCTGAATATTTGGTTAGGTTAGGTTAGGTTATGTTCCCATATGCGCTTGTGCACGGTTGCTTATTCCATTTTTCAGAGCATTTTGTATATCCTAGTCCATGGGCAAGTACGACGCGGATAGGTTAGGTTAGGTTAGGTTAGGTTAGGTTAGGTTAGGTTAGGTTAGGTTAGGTTAGGTTAGGTTAGGTTAGGTTAGGTTAGGTTAGGTTATGTTCCCATATTTGCAACAACTCGCTTCAATCAAGCCTGCAATTAAGACTGATACACGGCATACTAATGTATTTATCAATGAAACCGACAGCTTACGATGCCTAGCGACGAAAGTTTGAACTTCGATCTGCTTTCAGTACAGCGATAAGGTTAACGGTCAAAATAATAATTTATATGACTATTTGGGACAAGTTATCGGTAAAAAAAACGACGTTATTTCTCAAGATCTGTTAAACCGATTACGTTATAATTTTATTGAAATGTGAAGAATAATGACCCAAACACGTGTAAAATTACAAGTCAACGAAATATAAATTGGTGTCGTTAAAAATATGATTTTAATAAGATCCAATTTACACTGGGGACGCGTTTATGGCACACGAGAAGCAAGTTTAGGTCTCATTTAAATATGTATATTTTTAAACACGGCGTAAAAAGCACAGAACAGATATTTTTTCTGTAGATTAGTTTTGGTTCGTTTTTTCGTTTTGAGGATGGGCGAGTGAAAACGTTTGTGTAATGTTTTGACACATTTAATAATTTCAATCCTTTAGAGTTACTACAGATATTAACAAAAATGAGCAATGACACAATCTCTATATAAGCTTGTTAATTATCTATAACAAATCTTTAGAGTTACTACAGATATTAAAAGAAATGAGCAATGACACAATCTCTATATAAGCTTGTTAATTATCTCTAACAGTCCTTTAGAGTTACTACAGATATTAACAGAAATGAGCAATGACACAATTTCTATATAAGCTTGTTAATTATCTCTAACAGTCCTATAGAGTTACTACAGCTACTACCAGAAATGAGCAATGACACAATCTCTATATAAGCTTGTTAATTATCTCTAACAAACCTTTAGAGTTACTACAGATATTAACAGAAATGAGCAATGACACAATCTCTATATAAGCTTGTTAATTATCTCTAACAAACCTTTAGAGTTACTACAGATATTAACAGAAATGAGCAATGACACACTCTCTATTTAAGCTTGTTAATTATCTCTAACAAACCTTTAGAGCTACTACAGATATTAACAGAAATGAGCAATGACACACTCTCTATATAAGCTTGTTAATTATCTCTAACAAACCTTTAGAGTTACTACAGATATTAACAGAAATGAGCAATGACACACTCTCTATATAACCTTGTTAATTATCTCTAACAGTCCTTTAGAGTTACTACAGATATTAACAGAAATGAGCAATGACACAATCTCTATATAAGCTTGTTAATTATCTCTAACAGTCCTTTAGAGTTACTACAGATATTAACAGAAATGAGCAATGACACAATCTCTATATAAGCTTGTTAATTATCTCTAATAGTCCTTTAGAGTTACTACAGATATTAACAGAAATGAGCAATGACACACTCTCTATTTAAGCTTGTTAATTATCTCTAACAAACCTTTAGAGCTACTACAGATATTAACAGAAATGAGCAATGACACACTCTCTATATAAGCTTGTTAATTATCTCTAACAAACCTTTAGAGTTACTACAGATATTAACAGAAATGAGCAATGACACACTCTCTATATAACCTTGTTAATTATCTCTAACAGTCCTTTAGAGTTACTACAGATATTAACAGAAATGAGCAATGACACAATCTCTATATAAGCTTGTTAATTATCTCTAACAGTCCTTTAGAGTTACTACAGATATTAACAGAAATGAGCAATGACACAATCTCTATATAAGCTTGTTAATTATCTCTAATAGTCCTTTAGAGTTACTACAGATATTAACAGAAATGAGCAATGACACAATCTCTATATAAGCTTGTTAATTATCTCTAACAAACCTTTACAGTTACTACAGATATTAACAGAAATGAGCAATGACACAATCTCTATATAAGCTTGTTAATTATCTCTAACAAATCTTTAGAGTTACTACAGATATTAACAGAAATGAGCAATGACACAATCTCTATATAAGCTTGTTAATTATCTCTAACAGTCCTTTAGAGTTACTACAGATATTAACAGAAATGAGCAATGACACAATTTCTATATAAGCTTGTTAATTATCTCTAACAGTCCTATAGAGTTACTACAGCTACTACCAGAAATGAGCAATGACACAATCTCTATATAAGCTTGTTAATTATCTCTAACAAACCTTTAGAGTTACTACAGATATTAACAGAAATGAGCAATGACACAATCTCTATATAAGCTTGTTAATTATCTCTAACAGTCCTTTAGAGTTACTACAGATATTAACAGAAATGAGCAATGACACAATCTCTATATAAGCTTGTTAATTATCTCTAACAAACCTTTAGAGTTACTACAGATATTAACAGAAATGAACAATGACACAATCTCTATATAAGCTTGTTAATTATCTCTAACAAACCTTTAGAGTTACTACAGATATCAACAGAAATGAGCAATGACACACTCTCTATATAAGCTTGTTAATTATCTCTAACAAAATATGGACAGAGTTTTGATTAATTGTTTCAGTGTTTATTTATTTACAATGGAATTATCAATCAAATAGAAACTAAGGACACAATACATCGAATTCACATTAAGAGAAAATTGATTTAAGGTTGTTTGCACTGAAAGTAATAAAAATGCAAATTGAGTTTTATAGAATTTTGCAATAAGAATTTAAATAATAAATAGGAATGAAAGTCATTGATTTAACAATACACAGTGTATTCTGAATCTGTATTGATAGAAGGAAAAATTGGTTTTCGTGTTTTCATCAGAGGACTTCTTTTGTGTATTCAGACAAAACAAAATCCAGGCGTAAAATTCAAAAGTCACCAAAATAAGTTCAAAAATTGCTTAATTGTATCAGGATGTATAAAACGAAAGTCAGACGAAAGACGAAAGATGGATTTATTTATAGATGAAACTGATTCAACGTTTATTTAGAATAATTTTACTTTAGAGAAAGTTATGTGATTGGTGAATAATAAATGCCGAATATTTGTGACGGGGGTCCTCGCTACTGGCGTCGACTTATTCGACTTCCAGGGCTGTGGCGTGTTTCCTGGTGTCTGTTGAAGTCCTTATGTGCTCGTGCTACGGGTTCGAAAATTGTCAGGATGTTGCGACGGCAAGCGACGTAAGTCCCTCGAGATAAGTTCGGGTGAGTAATAAAAGTAAACCATTTAAAATATTTAACATTTCTTTATTAACCCATTTTAATTTTACACTGCTCTACGAACTCGGGCTCAACTAGGCCTAGTTAGGGGTTAATAGCAACAACACCGAGGTCTGCCCCTACACACGGTTTTGGAGAGACTGCAGACTGCACTCTAGGTCTGTTGCAAGTACATCCTGAATCAAAACGTCTCCCCTCTTCTTTTCTAAAATCATGACGGCTGCATTTCCCAATATACCCTGTTCAGTGTATAAAGACCCTTGTTATACTTTCCTGTTAGATTATCTTTAAATGGTATTGTTATATAGGCTACAAGTCTTAAATGTTTAGATCTTCCTATAAGGTATCGTACCTGTCACATATTTTGTGGATATGTTGTTTTTGGGTCCTCAGAGTCGAAATCCACAACAAAATCTGTCTGCATTTGTAGTATGTGCAACCTAACCTAAGCTAACCTAATTGACTGATTTTAATATCATTTGTATTGTGTGTATATTTTGGCAATATTCGAATGTTTTATTGTGTCTATATATATCAAAATTTGAGGTTATCTAGAATAAAAAAAAAAGAAGATTTTACCATAATCGGCTCAAAATATTTCATTATTAAAGCAAGTTAAATCTTATAGATATTTATAAAGAAGCCGTCCAGGGTTTATATTCACTTCAATAATGACGACTATTGAACTAATATTTTTGCAATGAATAGTTTTGTACGGTTAAAATTTTGAATATGAATTGATGTGTAAGAAGGATTGTGCAATGATTGTGCAGAATTTAAGAAAAAGTACAAAAAATTACATTATAAAAGAGATGTGATGATGATCTTGGAAGGGTTGAATTACTATTACGTTAATTTTAACACACTTCGTAAAATACTTTGTAAATAATGAATGGAAACAGTACAGTGTGAATCTAACAGGTAGGAATTGTTCAAATGGAAATGAAAAATAACAAATACAACATTCCTTTTAAACAGATCATTTACATTACATTTGCTTGACTTGTTTGTTTTCGTTTGTATCACGTAACAATTGAACTTCCCATTTGAGTTCATTTTTTCTCAAAATACAAAATAAATATCTTTAGCCATTGCAGGAAATTGAAAAACTTCCAAAGCTTTACTTGTATCAATATCCTTTTATAAACTCAGATTGTACCGTTGTAGACAGTTCAGTTGATAACATTAACTTCTACTTCGATATTTTTTAGGAAATTGTAACTATGATGTTGAAAATGTTCTAATATGACATGGAATCTTCAAAATATTTCAGTTTTGTTTACCCTTTCTGTGTTTCGTCTGAACTTCTTTTTTTCGAAAACAAATACCTTTCGGTCATCATCAACTTAAAGAAAAGAATATAAAATAAAGACCCCCCCCCCAGCCGTCGAATATTCTAATAGCATCTTGGTCAAATTAAAACTTTATTGGAAAGTGAAAGAGATCCAACCCGAAACTACATGTCTCCATTGGGATTGTCATGACAGTATTCACTAGAACTGAAATATTCTAGTTCCAAACAAATAAGTAGACTTATTGTGTATATTTATTTTCTTATGTTAATCATATCATAAGACAAAAACAATTTGTCTAAATTTTAATATAATATTACAAAAGTTTAGTTATTTAATAACTAATCGAGCAATGCAAACATGAACAGTTAAATTACATTAACATATACAGTTTGGACAAAGTGAGAACAGAAAACCCCAACCCACAACGGCTTTTGAACAAAACTCACCTATCCAATACACGCACCTCAGAAACAAAATGATTTTAATTTTCATTTAAATTTGTTTTATTGTCTATTACCTCTACATACTTTGGGAATATTAATCGAATACCTCTACCCTGGGTAGGGAGTTATGAATAGTTTAATTTAACCTGCCTAAGGATCGGCTGAATGCAGTGTGAGAGGAAAAGCAAGGGACCGTTGTGCCCACATAGTGCGCTAGACACTGAATATAGGGAGCTTCCACTCCCCCACCAGGGCCGTTCGGTTCCCAATCCTAACGCAGTTTAAATCAAACCATAGACTATCTATGCTTATCGCATTTAAAATTCCTTTTTTCCTCTTGAGGTAAGAATTAAAGTCACTATTATGAGACGAATTGCTCTTATACAGACATTATAATATTACTTCTAGGATATATACTATTTGTGAGTGTTCGAATTTTTTTTAAAAAAGCATCCACGCACGAAAAATTTTGTAATTTTTCATATTGACTATTTTAAAGAAAATTTCGTTTAAATGTATCGTTTATTTTAATAGCGCTATAAACTAATCCCATAATTAAAATGGGAAATTATTACACCATAATGTGTCAATTTAAATACGTGTTACGATATTTGGCCAAATTTCTGGATAAAAACAAACCTCATGTTTTAACAGTAATTTCGATCCAACCTATATATATTTGTTTATACTTATTTCAATTTGAACCTAACATATAATATTTAGAATTTCCCTAAACAGTAAAAAATATCACAACAATACTACAACTACCATAAAATAATACTAACTTTAGTTAGACCAGTACATGATACAAAAATATTTTTTAATTTGCCGATAATTAAATAGAACATAATTACAGAGACATTTTAACCCATATATTGTCACGCCAACTAAGAAATGTACAAAAGAAAAGAACAACAGAATTAACAATTTAATTTAATTACTTACTTAGTGCAAGGGTATCAAGCAGAAGTGAACTCAGATTTTCTACTAAAATTCAAAACAACAAAGATCCCCGTCTAATGTGGTTTGATTTCAAAGAAAAACTTCAAAGACAGTTTACCTTTCCAGATACCTTTTTATTATCATTAGTGGACAATTTAATGATCTATTATTTTGAAATATTAACGTGAAATATTTATTTATTTTAAGGTATTTTATATATGAAATTTTTAATTTATATCAAAAAGAATTTTGACGATATCGGCCGAAACATACAATTTAGAAAATTGATTCTCTCAGCTGAATATCAACTTATTATTTATACACTTGAAGAATAAATGGGGGTGTAGTAAAACTAATATTGATTTAATATTTTTGTGGTTTTTTAAGATTTTTTCTATATATAATAAAAATTTAATTACAATGTGAGAAAAAAATTAAATCAAACCACCCTCGTTAAGATTTTACTACACAATTAAAGTTGTCAAAAGTTTAAAGAGTTAATTTATATATATATATATATATATATATATATATATTATTATATTATATTATATTATTATTATATTATTATTATTATTATTATTATTAGGACCAAAAAATCACGTGTCGTGAACTGTTTAATTAATACAGCTAACTATTGACCAAAATCTCTATAATTTCAAAACAATTTGCAATTTAAGAGAAAATTGGAGTTGTTAACAATTAGTGTTTTATATTCACAATCCTTTTCGTAGAAAAGCTTAGAAAATGTGAATATAAAGTTTCAGATTATTGTAGATTGATCGGAAAAAATCTACAAAATTTACTGAATAAAATTATATGGTAAAATATAGATTTTCGTTAATTCAAGAAAACTTGTAAATTACAATTTTATGAAATTCCCATAAAGTAGGCCTATATTTGAATCAGTTCCGATAACAATTTTATAGTTTTTTTTTTTTTATTTACTGTAGTTAAAAAATGTTAACATCCATCTTAGCTTTTAGATTTTATCGTGCAATTATCTTAAACATTTGGTTACATAACTATCCAAAGTCTGCCAGTTAGCCTAATATTCAGACATGTTGGGATGAACTTTTACCTTGTAAAATTTACGAAAGTTTTTTTTTCTCAACGATCCTTATTAATTATGTAGGCCTACATCTATTATCAGTTTATAAAATAGTATTGTTTTAAATGAGAATTAAGACAAAATTAAAAATTCCACCAAGAGAAGAAAATGGTTCCTCAGTTACTTTATAAGTTGGAAATTAATCAGACACAATTAAATAACAATAATTGACTACGGATATGAATAGAAATAAATGTTCTCCATTATAAAATTATTTCTAATTCTATAACTAAATATAGTTACATAAATTGTTGTTGTTGTTTTTTATTTAAATACCTGGTTATAAGAGTTATGATTCTCATCTAATTGTGGAAATCAGAATGATTAAAACCTTGTCATTCCGTGAACCTTTGCTATTTGGCAGAAGTGGCTCGCAACGCTATCTGTGAGATACGGGTGGAATCTCCAGATCGGGGCAGTCTGGGTGTAGATTTATTTTTTGTATTTATTATGGTTTCATTAAAAATCAGGACAATAAATAAGAGACTTTAACGAGAGTATAGAAAAAAGTTTTGTACTCTCTCGGTACTAAATTCTAACAGTGAAGTAATGTTTTCCTTATTGGCGCTAATAAATAGTATATTTCATCACTAGGACCAAAAGTGAAGCTTTTCGATACCAGCTCAAGTTTAACTGGCAAAATGAACGAGGATCGAAAAGCTTCTTTTGGTCCTAGTGATGAACTATATTTTTCGTTATACTGCAAACAATAAAAGAAAACAATTTCACAAAAACTAAAATGTTAAAATCTATTTACCTTCAATAGTTTACGTAAGTTGCACAAGTTTGCAGCTATTACAGCTGTTTAGTTTGTGTTAGTGGTACCCTAACTATAACGACGGTAACAGCTGTTTTATCAGTTATTTAGGCTACAATCGAGAGTATCGGTAGTTTTTATAGATTCAATACACACGTTAATAAATTTGTATAAACGAAGTAATGACCTCGACCTCAGCTGATGTTTTTAAATTCTACGACTAAAAACAACAAATTTAGCATCTCAATGCTAGTATTGAAAACAGCTGTTTTTGAAGCAGTATGACGAAAACAGAATTTAGATTCTTACGATGTAACGATATCGATTTGATAACAATGCTAGAAGTATAACAAAACTTCCCTTGAACGGTAGACTTCCACGGTCACAAACATCATTATGATCTTGTTCTTCGGGGTTCGACCGCGTCAATATTAATTGTCTGCACGTTGAGTACAGCCGACGTTTCGGGCACTTTACAGTTGTTAAGCCTTGAGAATGGACATCTGTAAAGTGCCCGAAACGTCGGCTGTACTCAACGTGCAGACAATATTGACGCGGTCGAACCCCGAAGAACAAGAACATAATAATAAAACTTCCCTTCTATGTGTAATCAGATGGAAATGTTTGTCGTAAAGTGGTTATTGCTGTCCCAACTGTTATTTGATTATCAGTGAAACACATAAAAGTGGGCGGAGTTTTTGTTGAAAAGATTTATAAATGGTGAACTTAAAAGACCCAAAAAATATAACTTACATCCGAAAAGAAAAGTCCATAGTCGAGTCTTTATATTGGATTACCTGTATGTAAGTAAATGGTAAATAAAACAACAACAAACCAACCAAGAGGTGTTATAAAAAACATAATTCCTAAACATTTACTCCACCAAATTTAATTAAATATGAAGATTAATGACGCAAACCCCATCTACTATTTCCAAGTAAAATTTTTTAGATTAGAGGAATAATTGTCAAAACCCCCATCATCATTTAGGCTGAGATGTAAATATAGAACAAGCGAAGCAAGTTCAAACCATATATAAAAATGTTTTCAAAGACTGGGTGTAAGGTTCTTTACACATTTTGATTGATAACTTCCGAAATGAGATTTTTGATACCGGTTTAATTTTGGTTCAGTTTAGCTTGGTTTTGGAGATGGATGAGTACAAAATGTTTTGCAATGTGTCTCCATTATTTATTTTATTTCTTAAAATTAATATTAAATAAATGTTGAGCTTGAATTATGAGAAAAATTATACAGTATACCAAACACACAGAACACAATTCTCATAAAAAATACGCCTAAGAGTTATAGTTTGATTGGTGTAGCTCGTGTATCACTGAAGAGGACGACCTTGTCGTTGAAACGCGTGTGATACTTAGGCGTATTTTTTGTGAGAATTGTGTTCTATGTGTTTGTTATACTGTCTTAAAATTAGGTTTTAGTTACACAAATGGCATAGAAATTTCATATTACTACAGATCTATTTTGTTTTAATTTAATAAACTTTTATACTTTACAAAAACACTGTCCAGTAAAAATCTAACAGAAAGGAATCGTTCATATTAATATGAAAAATAACACATACAACATTCATTGTGAACGGATCATTAACAATACAATTGTTTGACTTGTATGTTTTCGTTTCTATCTAACAACAGTTGAACTTTCCTTTATGTCCTTTTTTTTTAATACGAAATAAATATCTTCAGTCATTGCAGGGAATTGAAAAACTTACAAAGCTTTACTTCTATGGATAGCCTTTTATAAAGTCAGAGTAGCATTGTAAACAGTTCAGTTGATAACTTTAAATTTTTACAATAATATTTCAAGTGAAAAATATACGACCTAGACTGGGAATCGAACCCAGGACCTTTGGCTTTACGCGCCAATGCTCTACCAATTGAGCTATCCTAGTCGCTTCCCAGTACAGGGCGTAGACTTCTCACTTGAATTTACGTTTTTGCTGCAATTTTTGAGTTTCTACGCCCTGTACTGGGAAGCGACTAGGATAGCTCAATTGGTAGAGCATTGGCGCGTAAAGCCAAAGGTCCTGGGTTCGATTCCCAGTCTAGGTCGTATATTTTTCACTTGAAATATTATTGTAAATTCAATACTTGCTAGTAAAAACGTATAAGCGGAAAAATCAAATAATTTAAATTTTTGTTTACTTCGATCTTAGCTTTAGGTAATTTTAACTAGAATGTTAACCTAACCTAACCAACGTAACTAAGTCTTTACCTTTTTTATTAGGTACTGTTTTGGATTTATTATGTCTAAAACACTCTTCTCGGTGTAATTTAATGTTTAAAAATAAACCAAGATGTACATAAGCATTACATGACGCAGAAACTAATTCATTAGGCGTTCTTTTTCAGCTGAAAACACTAATCTTGAATAGAAAAAATCCAAAATGACACACATAACGGCTGAAAACCAGTTGAGGTGTCGCCCATAATTAACCCTCTTTAGAAAATACTTTAAAAAAACCCTCGAAGTTTTCTTTAAAAAAATCATAAAAAATTATAATTTTATGCAAAACCTAACTTGTAGGATATCATTTTTCTCAGAAAGATGCGTAGAATTTAATTATGTAAAAAAATTATATGAAACAGTTTTGGAGTTTTGGAGATGTCAAAAAATGAAGTTAACATTTTCAGACAAACCTGTATCATCCAAAATCAATAGCTTACCACTTTTTTCAAGATATACAAAAGTTTTGTACAATATTTGTGAATATATTTAGAAAAATATTTAACCTAACCTCACCTAACTTAACCTCACCTCACCTAACCTAACCTAACCTAACCTAACCTCACCTAACCTAACCTAACCTAACCTAACCTCACCTAACCTAAACGTAAACCATACTCGCGTGCAAGATCGCAATTAAAATATATTACAATATTAGACTAAAATGAAGCCGCTAAATGCTCTCCGGACGTTTATAGCGAAGGAAGTTTATTCCGCTAAGTAAATATTTTATTTCTAAAGTCTACGACCATGTATTTTTGCGTTTTTATTGACAACTTACCAAACTGACATTTTTACGACTATCAGTTTCCATTCGTTGTTACTTAGTTTTGGGAATGGGTGTGTGAAAACATTTGTACAATGTTTTTGCACCATATATTTAAAAAAAAAAAAAAAAAAAAAAAAAAAAAAAAATCTATATATTTATTTCGCATCACAAATTTTACTTTGATAACAAAATAATATTAAATGCACAGAAATATATTTAAAGTAGACGTATAAAAATACATGTCTCATAGGGTAACAAATATAACGTCACGATTCCCGCAGTAATTGGCTGCCGCTCTTTCTCATACAAAGGTAACGATTGTAGGTTACGAAACGTACATCCTTTAATAAAATGCAAACATGGTTGCCTTAATATGAAAAGCAAATACGTAATGCTTGAAATGACATAAATGGAAATACATTTCCACCATTAAAAAAGGGAGCATATTACATATAAGATTATATATTACCTGTATTTAAGCCTTTCCTCGACAGACGATATTGTATGTAATAACCTTAGGAGGACAACATTTTTACTCTAACCTTCAATTTGAAGCTCAAGTATGCATTGTACAATAATATCAAAAGATTGCAGATTTTCCGAGTACTACTTTCAAAGATTATTTATTGTATAATATATTTATTATTATACACACTATGTATGTATATATCAGTACCTTGAAAATCTATCTACTCACATGTAACAACAGCTCTTTGAAACAGTATACCAAACACACAGAACACAATTCTCACAAAAAATACGCCTAAGTATCAGACGCGTTTCAACGACAAGGTCGTCCTCTTCCGTGATACACGAGCTACACCAATCAAACTATAACTCTTTGAAAGCTTCCAACGGAGGTTAAAATAGAAAATTTGATTTTCCACACAGATCACAGCCCTTTACGGTTCGAGGTTTTTTTCCATCTTAGTTTCTAATTTCATTTTTCTATTACAGTCGAAATTATACCACTGTAGTGGTTATGGGCGTAATAAAGCCGGTAGATCCTAGCTGGAATTACAATTTTTTTAAACACTCTTGCGTTCGGTGTATTTTTTTATTTATTTATTTTTTTTTTATGGCAGCCATCCCCAAAGTTTGAGTTATCAGAAAATGAAAAACTACTAAAGATTTGACCACATATGTGACGATATCTATCACTGGTTAGGCACCGGAATTCTGCTCGCAATCTGTTTTCGATTGCGTGCTTTGATTGAGATGAGCACAACAGGAAGGAAGAGCAAAGACTTGGATCAAACCACCTTAATTTATTTAACTAATGTAACACAATTATTATGTCGGGGTGAGGTTTCGGGAAATGACGTTCCGGATATTCTCGGGAAGGTCCCACCGCAGCAACTATATATATTTAAATGGGCGAGTTACAAATAAGCCTAAGCCTTACGACCACCCTTTGAATTTAGAGTTATATGATGTAACTTTTTATAATTTATTATATGGCCACCAGATCAGATTATTATAATAAACCCATTAAGACCAGGTTACCTAAAAGGATACGCTAATTTAGACCTCAAAGGAATTGAGAGCCCTATCTTTGCTTAACCTAAATCCTGTATTAAATTACTTACTCAAGCAACTATAACGCGTTGCACTTTTGATTAAAATCGGTCTAGGCGATTGACTATAGACGATTGCATAAACGACAGATAGACATCATTCCAAAAATCACGTTTTTTCGACTAAGAAAACCTCAAAATGGATATATCCCCACAAAACTTACAATATATTGTTTTAGCCCTCACATAACTTTTCCTATAGTACGTACAAGTGGAAAAAACGTATTCATATACGAGTAACTTACACAATTTGAAAGTTAAAACACATCCAGTTTGATTCTCGTTGTGCCGTAGTACTAAATGGACTCACCAGAAGCGCCACAACAGTTAATATTAAATTGAAGCATATTTTATAACCTTATGAGATAAATGGAAATGATACCAAATTGTCTGCAAGAAATGAATGTAAGACACTCTCTTTATGAATTATTTATAGATTCATTAAAATGCCAATCTTATTACCTTTCACTGTAGTGACTCACTGTGGCGCCGTCTGCCCTTAATAACGATGTTTCTTAATGTCCTATTTAGAACTCTAACTTTGTTATTTCCAAACAAACTCGATTTACCGATTCATATTGAATGTAAATGGCAACACAAATTTTGGAGCACAGCCAAGTTAAAAGGTTTTGCTCTCTTTTACCTTTCTACATGTAAAACATATAGGCAGAGTTTTATGTTGGGCCGAAAAATCGATGTCGAGATTTTTTTCCCAGATATATTAGTTTTTAGGTTCTGTTAGTCCAAAAAAGTTTTTGGAATGATGTCTGTCTGTGTTTATTATCGGTCGTCTGTCATCTGTTATATACCATCTGTAATCTGTTATGTGTTGTTTATCATCTTTTATATGTCGTGTGTAATCTGTTATATATGTTGTTTATCATCTGTTATTATGCCGTGTGTAATCTGTTATATGTTGTTTATCATCTGTTATTATGTCGTGTGTAATCTGTTATATGTTGTTTATCATCTGTTATTATGTCGTGTGTAATCTGTTATATGTTGTTTATCATCTGTTATTATGTCGTGTGTAATCTGTTATATGTTGTTTATCATCTGTTATTATGTCGTGTGTAATCTGTTATATGTTGTTTATCATCTGTTATTATGTCGTGTGTAATCTGTTATATGTTGTTTATCATCTGTTATTATGTCGTATGTAATCTGTTATATGTTGTTTATCATCTGTTATTATGTCGTATGTAATCTGTTATATGTTGTTTATCATCTGTTATTATGTCGTGTGTAATCTGTTATATGTTGTTTATCATCTGTTATTATGTCGTGTGTAATCTGTTATATGTTGTTTATCATCTGTTATTATGTCGTGTGTAATTTGTTATATGTTGTTTATCATCTGTTATGTCGTATGTAATCTGTTATATGTTGTTTATCATCTGTTATTATGTCGTGTGTAATCTGTTATATGTTGTTTATCATCTGTTATTATGTCGTGTGTAATCTGTTATATGTTGTTTATCATCTGTTATTATGTCGTGTGTAATCTGTTATATGTTGTTTATCATCTGTTATTATGTCGTCTGTAATCTGTTATATGTTGTTTATCATCTGTTAATTGTCGTGTGTAATCTGTTATATGTTGTTTATCATCTGTTATTATGTCGTGTGTAATCTGTTATATGTTGTTTATCATCTGTTATTATGTCGTATGTAATCTGTTATATGCTGTTTATCATCTGTTATTATGTCGTGTGTAATCTGTTATATGTTGTTTATCATCTGTTATTATGTCGTGTGTAATCTGTTATATGTTGTTTATCATCTGTTATTATGTCGTGTGTAATCTGTTATATGTTGTTTATCATCTGTTATTATGTCGTGTGTAATCTCTTATATGTTGTTTATCATCTGTTATTATGTCGTATGTAATCTGTTATATGTTGTTTATCATCTGTTATTATGTCGTGTGTAATCTGTTATATGTTGTTTATCATCTGTTATTATGTCGTGTGTAATCTGTTATATGTTGTTTATCATCTGTTATTATGTCGTGTGTAATCTGTTATATGTTGTTTATCATCTGTTATTATGTCGTCTGTAATCTGTTATATGTTGTTTATCATCTGTTAATTGTCGTGTGTAATCTGTTATATGTTGTTTATCATCTGTTATTATGTCGTGTGCAATCTGTTATATGTTGTTTATCATCTGTTATTATGTCGTCTGTAATCTGTTATATGTTCTTTATCATCTGTTAATTGTCGTATGTAATCTGTTATATGTTGTTTATCATCAGTTATATGTCGTCTGTCATCTGTTATATGTCGTGTGTAATCTGTTATATGTTGTTTATCATCTGTTATATGTCGTCTGTAATCTGTTATATGTTGTTTATCATCTGTTAATTGTCGTATGTAATCTGTTATATGTCATATATCATCTTTTATATATCGTTTGTAATCTGTTATATGTTGTTTATCATCTGTTATATGTCGTCTGTAATCTGTTATATGTTGTTTATCATCTGTTAATTGTCGTATGTAATCTGTTATATGTCATATATCATCTGTTATATGTCGTGTGTAATCTGTTATAATTATGTTGTTTATCATCTGTTAATTGTCGTATGTAATCTGTTATATGTTGTTTATCATCAGTTATATATCATATATCATCTGTTATATGTCGTGTGTAATCTGTTATATGTTGTTTATCATCTGTTATTATGTCGTCTGTAATCTGTTATATGTTGTTTATCATCTGTTAATTGTCGTATGTAATCTGTTATATGTTGTTTATCATCAGTTATATGTCGTCTGTCATCTGTTATATGTCGTGTGTAATCTGTTATATGTTGTTTATCATCTGTTATATGTCGTCTGTAATCTGTTATATGTTGTTTATCATCTGTTAATTGTCGTGTGTAATCTGTTATATGTTGTTTATCATCTGTTATTATGTCGTGTGCAATCTGTTATATGTTGTTTATCATCTGTTATTATGTCGTCTGTAATCTGTTATATGTTGTTTATCATCTGTTAATTGTCGTATGTAATCTGTTATATGTTGTTTATCATCAGTTATATGTCGTCTGTCATCTGTTATATGTCGTGTGTAATCTGTTATATGTTGTTTATCATCTGTTATATGTCGTCTGTAATCTGTTATATGTTGTTTATCATCTGTTAATTGTCGTATGTAATCTGTTATATGTCATATATCATCTTTTATATATCGTTTGTAATCTGTTATATGTTGTTTATCATCTGTTATATGTCGTCTGTAATCTGTTATATGTTGTTTATCATCTTTTATATATCGTTTGTAATCTGTTATATGTTGTTTATCATCTGTTATATGTCGTCTGTAATCTGTTATATGTTGTTTATCATCTGTTAATTGTCGTATGTAATCTGTTATATGTCATATATCATCTGTTATATGTCGTGTGTAATCTGTTATATGTTGTTTATCATCTGTCATATGTCGTCTGTAATCTGTTATATGTCATATATCATCTGTTATATATCGTGTGTAATCTGTTATATGTTGTTTATCATCTGTCATATGTCGTATGTCATCTGTTATATGTCATATACCATCTGTTATATGTCGTGTGTAATCTGTTATATGTTGTTTATCATCTGTCATATGTCGTCTGTCATCTGTTATATGTCATATATCATCTGTTATATGTCGTGTGTAATCTGTTATATATTGTTTATCATCTGTTATATGTTGTTTGTCATCTGTTATATGTCATATATCATCTGTTATATGTCGTGTGTAATGCGTTATATATTGTTTATCATCTGTCATATGTCGTCTGTCATCTGTTATATGTCATATATCATCTGTTATATGTTGTTTATCATCTGTTATATGTCATCTGTCATCCGTTATATATACTCTGTCATCTGTAATCTGTGATCTATTATTTGTCGACTCTCTATTTGTCTATCTAGCCTCTGTCTGGCGTTATGAGCTGTGCTCTAGACCCCAAAAGCGTGGTCCAATTGTAATCAAACTTTGTAAGGGTAAAGGTCTTCATTTTAAATGCTTTATTCATATTTTTATAAGACGATGATGACTGAGAAGATTTTTCGCCTTTAATCATCAAGATAAAATTATCAAACAAGCTTAATTTTATTTTTTCATAATTTCATAGATAGAATACACTAGTTTTCATTTAATAAATGAAAAATAATATACAATTTCAACACACATTGCTCCGTTTTATTAAATTATTTCCATTTAGATCAGTTCAAGCATGACGTACTTACTTTTCATATTAAGGCCGCCATGTTTGCATTTTATTAAAGAACGTATATTTCCCTACAACCGTAACCTTTTGTGAGACAGAACGGCAGCCAATTACTGCAGGAATCCTGCGTCATATTTGTTAACACTAGCATAACGACATGAGTCATATTATAACTTGTATTCTATATTTTGAGATATATTATAAATTTAGATAGCACATATCCCGACCATCTTTAAAATTGTAAAAATATTTCATCTCTTTAATTAAATCACGAGACATATCAAAAGCAATTATGGATCTATTTCTTTAGTAACCATTTTTGACAAGGTATTGGTAACAAGTACATCATGGTACTCACCCGACACCATTCATACAATGGTTATACAAGTAGATCTTTTAATTGTTACGCCCAAACGTTGCTTTTTGAGGTTTGTATTGTATTGTCAAATCAAGGGATCTTACCCATTAAGGTAAATTTGTTTAAAACAGTTGTTACACAAGTTTTATGAACCTGGTAAATGTGTATATCACTACTTTCTTAACGTGGGCAAGTCTCTACTCGCTTTGCTCGTGTTAGTAAATCTGTAAATTGTCAGATGAATATCTGGTGTATTAGAGAAATAAAATTAACATTAATACAAACTAAGTTACAGCAATGCAGAACGGTTTCAAATTACAATAAGCGTACTTGTAAGAAGAGAAAGTAAAGTGAAGCTTAAAAGTGTTACAAACCGAAAAACATCTATTTACTCTAAGTACTCAGGAATTTAAAACATTCATTTAGAGGAGATCTCATAACTCAAACTATTTAATTAATACTGAAGCTGAAAGTAATATAAACGTAAAATGAAACTAAAATCAGATTCGCCATAAATGAAATAACCTTTAAATCAACTATTTGAAACTAATGCTAGGTTTTAAAAATTCGAAACTCGTTTGGTAAAGATTTAGCTGAAAAAGAGAATTTACGATACTCTCCAAGCAATTTTAAAGGAGCTAGAAAAATCAAAAGTGAGTGTATATGTAAATTTACAGAAATTAAAACTGCATAGCTTTAAACAATATGAAAATATTTCAATATTTTAGAGTAAGTTTGAAATTGTATATTAGATTGAAGTAAAGGTCTTTAAACAAAATTGTTTGTATAGTCAAATGTTGAGTGGGCTGTATAGAAAACGTGGCACGGTTCTCTCGAGAGCAAATCTGAATATTTTTTTAAATAATCAATTCAGTAAATTCTAGTAAATATTGGGGTTTTTTGTATTCACTTTAAGGTTAATAAAATTTAGCGATAGGTCTTGAAATATTTGTAATTTAAAACAAAATTATAATTTGTTCAAAATAATAATATGCACAGGTTAATCTTATTTCTGCACTTATTTAAAACACCGAGACAGATAAATCCTATCACAACCGAGCTTCGGGAAATCGAATCTGGTGGACATCCATAAGTCTCACAAGGTAAAAGGCTATTAAAAATCTTACATGGCGGCGGCAATTTTTACGTTATAATTGATTTTGTCTGAATTTCAATATAGTTTCTCACTTACACACTGTAGTCCCTTACATTGAATTTCATGTTTGTATTTTAATTAGTTATAGTTTGATTGGTGTAGCTCGTGTATCACTGAAGAGGACGACCTTGTCGTTGAAACGCGTCTGATACTTAGGCGTATTTTTTTATGAGAATTGTGTTCTGTGTGTTTGTTGTTATACTGTATAATTTTTCTCATAAGTCAAGCTCAACATTTAATATCTTTTTTAATTGTTGTCCCCGCTTTCGTACTTACGTACAAACGACAAACGCCGACGGACGGACTGAATATCGTTTAATCACTTTTTCGGTTTCTTGAGCCAATGAATCGAGAAGATAGGTCAAAAACTATTATTGCAGAATTTATTTAGTCACTCCAAACTTACCCTATACTCAATAATTAAAATATCTAATGAACAATATCTATCATTATCAAATTATTTTAAAACAAGAAATATAGCTTCATTACTTGGAGACGTATTTTTCATCCTTTTTAGAAAGAAAAAAAAAATTATATTACAACAATTAATTACTTCACACAATAAGTGAACATACATTTTAGATTATAAATGTGGCAGTGGAAAATTCTTTAATTTGTAATGGTTTTAATTAATTCTGATGTATTTTTTTTTTTTTTTTTTTTTTTTTTTTGCTTTTATCAACCCAAAATAACGCGACAAATGCAAATTAAGTACTTTAAATACAAAACTAACGAAACCAACTTTAGTGTAATTAAATCTTTTTCATCTGCCGTTTTAATTTAAACGTGTTACACAGTTAAGTCTACAATAGAGTGAGGGGGGTTGACTCCAAAAGTAAAATTTGCCTCTGTTTGAAATTTAATTAATTTAAATAATTAAGAGCCAAATTATGGGTTCCTAATACGTTTTTGTAGTACAATAAATAGTTTTAAATTTATCTCAAAAGGGAAAAAACATTGTAGTCGGTTTAAAATATTTCCTTTGAAATCGATGAGTGTATCTTTTCTGAAGAAACTATTTTTTAAAGAGAGGGGGTGACGTTTTAAAAATTATCTCTTAAAACATGAATCATATGAAAAACTTCAACAAAACTTTTAAACGTCACAAAATTTCCTACAATTTGATTTGTTTGTTCCACACAAAGTTATAAAGGTTATTTCGTAGTTTAGGTGTTCAAAATATTTAATTCTATCTAATTATCTCAAAACGCCCTTTGTGACGCCCTTTGCATTATATTTAGATAGCAATTGTAATTAATAATATAGTTTCCTTTTCACATTCTATTGGGATTTTATATCTACATTTCGATATCATAATGGTAACTGTGTTCTGTTAACCAAGAATAAAGCTTGTACGAGTCCCTCCCTTCTCTACTGAATCTGCTGGCGTTTAGTTTGATATCAAGCTTAGGATTAAAGTAACTGTTACTTTTGAGGAACGTAATAACTGTTATTTTAGTAACATCATCTGATTGTGATTTACGAAACTAAAAAAGCGTCTAAGAGAGGTTAGGATTATCGCGTAGTAATTATATAAGTATTGAATACACTAAATACAAGTATATAATCTATACTTAATTCAAACTGTCGTGAATTTCAAAACACCCTCTACCCAAACACTTATATAAACATTGTTGAATACTTTCTGAATATCCATATAACTGCTTCTGTTTCTCTATGTTTACAAAGCAGATTTAATATTTATGTAGATAATAACATGCGAGTCTGCGTTGGTTTTCATATTTCAACATGTATACAGAGAGCATGTATAATCTACTTTTGTATGATAGAAATTAAGTTCTCATATGAATTTTATTTTATAAACTATATAAAACAGAAAGAGATTTAAAATTTGTTTTCACGATATAAAATCAGCGCGTCTTTATATCGGCATTTATAATTATAATAAATAATAACATGTGAAACCTATTTTTGTTTTGTCAAACATTAGGGTTTCCATAGAAACTGTTGTGAGTCAAATAATAATGCAACCTCAGATAAAACGTAGCATTATCATAAAATAATTCTATAAAATAATCAGTATACTAAATAAAAGAATATAATAGATACTGAAGGCAGTGATAAATTTTCGAATCATTCCGAAGTCAATAACAAACAGAAACGGATTTAAAATTTGTGTAGACGATATCAAGTCAGCGCGCCTTTGTTTAACCTAACCATCGTTTATTTTGTTCAACCAATAGAAACGGTTATGAACACAACAATTAATTCTAATATAATCTGTAATAAATCGTAGAATTATCCTAAAATAATTATATAAATAATCAATATATTAAATAAAAGGATATCCTCGTAGATACTGAAGGCAGTGACAAATTTTCGAATCATTCTGAACAGACAGAAACAGATTTGTTAATATTTGTGCTTACATATGAGTACGTCCTTAGTGTTGACATTTCAAATTGTAAATAAATAACAATTGGATGTTGTTTTTAATTTAATAAACATTCAGATGTCTTGGAAGCGGATCAGATCTCATGTTTCCTCTTATTTATCAACTCTAAGTTATACAATAATATTTCAAGTGAAAAATATACGACCTAGACTGGGAATCGAATCCAGGACCTTTGACTTTACACGCCAATGCTCTACCAACTGAGCTATCCTAGTCGTTAAGTTATAACAAGTGTTTTGACATTTCAATTATACCCACTTGATGCTATAAATACAGGAATATAGTTTGGAAGGGGTGGTCCATTGCCATTATAATGTACTTAACTTCTCAAAATTGGTTTTACCGATAATGGTCAAATTTTAGTGAAAGATGAATATTAATGACCCAAAACCATTTGCAAAATAGAAAGTAAAAAATATTACTTTTCAGAAATAAAAGGCAAAAAAATAATTTTAACAGTCGTTGTTAAAAGCTACCCCTATTTTAATAAAATACGAATCACACTGACGCTGTGAAGCGAAGCAACTTTAGGCTTTATTTAAATATACAGGGTGTTCGAAAAAAATGTGGGGCAATAATTTACGTAGTGATTCCTTGGGTCAAAATAAGCAAAAAAGTTTATATAGAGATATGTCCTATCTCGATTCGTTTAGCGTCTGTCTGACTAACTTTTTATATGGTTAACATTAATTTTAACATTTTATATTAATACTTAAAATTTTATATTAATACTAATTTAATGATTATGTAAATGAATCGAACCTAAATAGCTTTTGAAAATGAAGCTCATTCAAAAGACCACAGCAAAAGTTACGACAATACTAAAAGTAAGTATTAGAATTAATTATGTACGTCCTCAGAAAAATATATATTATGATAATAACTAGTAATCTATTTATTACGATAATAATATCTTGGGTATACTTGAATTATTCTCAGGCTTTTATGTACGCCAGTTTTTTTTTAAGCATTGAGAGAGCTCTGATAAAGGATTTACCTCATTTATCTGTTTACACTGGGTGTAATGAAATTATCAACAAACAAAAAGTGGTAAACTCAATGAATTCACGTTAAGATAAAATTGATTTAAGATTGTTTGCAGTGCAAATAAAACAATTCAAAATGAATTTTTAGAATTTCGCAATTTGAATAAACAATGCAAATGAATGATGTTGATTTAACAATCCGTGGCATATAATGGCTTTCTGATTTTGTAATGATAGAAGGAATAATTGTTACGTAGAATTTCATTGAGGAATTATTTTGTGTATTCAAACCTTAATATTGCTGAAGTAAAATTCCTAACAAAGAATCCCCAGTCTACAAAAACTTGATTATTAAAAGAGTCTTAGTTTTTGTTTCCAATATTTATAGTTTCTTGAATCTTTGTTTTCCTTACTGTAAATATCCCTAAAGGTAAAACAATATTTAATCTAGGATTCTTTAGTTGAATACCTACGGCGCACAAAACAAATAAACTGTACAAAACAATGCGCGAAATTCCTCATACACCCATTCACAATGGAAATACTAAACAAAACAAAATACTTAAAAAATTAACCGTCGCAAAAATATCACATCGTAGTTGTCAGTAAATAAAACAAATTTTCTAAAAGAAATAAATAATGATTAAAAAAAACACACTTAGTACAAAGTAATAATTCAAACATAAATTACAAAGTAAAGTGCGGGCGCTCCTAAAATTCATAATTATAATTTTAATTTCTAAGCGCCCACACTTTACTTTATAATTAACGTTTGAATTAGAACTTCGTACTGTTTTTTAAAAAAAATTTTATCTTTATTTATTTTTTTAGAAAAGAGGTTATAAATAATTGTTTTAAATTTTATTTTCATTTTCTACTTTTTAGTTATTAACTTCTTTTTTTTTAGAAAATTGGGTTTTAAACATTTGTTTAGATTTTATTGTTATCTACTTTTTAGTTAAAACAAATTTTTATCTTCAAATCGTCGGACAAATAGGATGGTTTTGTCCGGCAAATGTCAAAGTTGCAACTTGGCTGTGATAGCATCGCTTCGTACAAATTTCACAGATTTTGTCGCAAAATACTCTCCATAAAGATACTAAATGTACACTTGCTATTGATACTAACGGATGATTGTATATCGTAGAAAATACTCTCCATAAAGATACTAAATGTACACTTGCTATTGATACTAACGGATGATTGTATATCGTAGAAAATACTCTCCATAAAGATACTAAATGTACACTTGCTATTGATACTAACGGATGATTGTATATCGTAGAAAATACTCTCCATAAAGATACTAAATGTACACTTGCTATTGATACTAACGGATGATTGTATATCGTAGAAAATACTCTCCATAAAGATACTAAATGTACACTTGCCATTGATACTAACGGATGATTGTATATCGTAGAAAATACTCTCCATAAAGATACTAAATGTACACTTGCTATTGATACTAACGGATGATTGTATATCGTAGAAAATACTCTCCATAAAGATACTAAATGTACACTTGCTATTGATACTATCGGATGATTGTATATCGTAGAAAATACTCTCCATAAAGATACTAAATGTACACTTGCTATTGATACTAACGGATGATTGTATATCGTAGAAAATACTCTCCATAAAGATACTAAATGTACACTTGTTCACGATCCTTTAATAGTGAACTTGTAGTTTCTTGTGATGTTTATTGTGTTACACTTGTAATAATTTTTGTTAAGTGCTCGTCTTTGTGAATGACATTGTAATGTTAAAACTATATTCAGACTTTAAAAAAGAGACAATGAAGTATAAAGGACAATTTGAAGGTCGGCACCGTGAAATTCATATTTCTCAAATACTTCTTTTTGTTGGTTTATTTCAAAATTTGTACGAACTCATTAATTTATTATATATTTCAAAACATATTTCCTACCATAATTTATAAATTATTGTTAAACAAAAGTAGACTAATATTTTTTGATGAGATATAATTTAACTTCTTTTGAAAGAAATTGAGTTTTGTTAAATAACAAATACATTATGAAGGATCTTTTTCAAGCAATAAACAGCTATCCTGGTGTGTTTACCTCCCAGAACAAACTTTACTTAAACTTGTTAAAAGTTTAATTTATTGAAAATCCTTTATACTTGACATCTTATTAAAACTTTAGTAATTGGGTCAAATTACATTCTTTACTTCGATTAAACAGTCAGTTATAATTGTTAAAGAATTCCTTTTCAGATGAGTCTTTTATCAGTCAAAAAGTTTTAAGTCAACCCATACATTTTAATTATATGATGGTGTGATTGGAGGGGGAGAGGAGATATAATTCAAAATATCAATTTCAAAATGATGTTTCCTTTTAATCATTGTAATTAGAAAGTGATTTTACTTTGTTCTAAATAATATTTAAAATTATTCAGGCGTATTAAAAGAAATAATTAGGTACATTTTTCAGTCACTCCTACCATTGTTTTAAATTCGCGCAAAATTACTTAATAACTTTCAGGAATAATTCGCAAAAACAGAATAATTAACCTTGAATCATTGTCCTTAAAAAGCTTGTTTTAATAAAATACGATTAAACTGAAAATGTATTTATGGGACAACTTAAACTAGATTAGGATCAATTTAATTCATATTTTTTCAAAGACAGACTACATGTTTCATTTTCATTTTTAGATTTTTACACCAATGATGAATGATATTACAATACGATGGTAGAGTACAAACGATATTACGTTGGGCATTGAGATTTGAGAGAGGAGTGGGGGTAATCTTATTGAAGAAACTAGATAAAACCTCATTGTTAACCCATTGTCGCTCATGAGCCATTCAACTAATACCAACAAATACATGCACATATGTTCCAGCCTATCAAGAAAGATTAGAGGACACTTGACTTATATTTCAACAAGATCACATTTTCACCGTTGACCCTTATTATCTCTATACTTGCTCAACCGATTCACTCCAAAAATAAGTACATTTTTTCCATATCTGAAAACAGTAACAACACACATTTATTTGTTTCCGTATAGTTAAGTGTTTGCTCTGTCAGCAACATAGGATTACAGAATTTAAGATTTATGAATCAGGTGAAGAATTAGGATTTAAGACACCAGAGGACAAACAATTATTACTTAACAACGGACGAAACCTAATGACCAGGACAGTTAGTGTCTGAATCTAAATGTATTTTTGTATATGGTTTTACTTAAATTTTACAATACCGTTTAAACTTTTAAATTTAATTTTAGAAATGTCACAATACATTAAAGACTTAAACGGGCGTATAGAAAAGAAGTTCTATACTCACTCGACCTTAAACTTGAAGAGTGAAGTAATGTTTTTGATCCTAAACTCAAATATACTAATGTAATGTTTTAATGGTAATAATATATTGATTTATATTAATAAGATGCCTATGATAAAATGTCATTGGTTTGATAACAATGCTAGGAGAATAACAAAGCTTCCCTTCTATATGTAATCGGATGGAAATGTTTGTCGTAAAATGGTTATTGCTGTAATATATTTCTCCAATTGTTATTTGATTGGCAGTAAAACACATAAAAAGTAGTGGAAGTTTTTGTTGGAAAGATTTACAAATGGTGAACATGATTACAAGAAAAAAATATATTAGAAAATAAAGATGCTTAGGGTCGTTATACTGAGTTACCTGTTTGTAAGTAATCGAAAAAAAATTTTAAAAATGACTTTTCAGGATTTAATATTTAAAGTTAGGTTAGAAGGCAGTAGACAAATATTTTAAGTCCATTCAATAGACCCCAGAGCATAAACAATTATTACAACAGAAAACAAAAGTTAGGTTAGGTTATTACTTGGCTTGCAACGTTCTAACGTGTCATAAATGACCAATGAGTATAGAAGCCAAGGTTGGTAGGAAATCAAAGTCAAATTCAGCAGAGAGTTATCAACGTTCAGTTTTTGGCGATTGGAGTTGGCACAGAGTTGCCGGTAGTCCGTTGTTGGCGACTTGAGTTGGCACAAGGTTGCCGGTGGTCAGTTGATTAACAAATAGACTGGACCAGGTGGAGACTCTGAGAATGTGACCAGAGTCCTGTGACAGGGTTAGATTCTTTTCTGAAGAGAATTTGCTACAAGGGATCACGTCACGGAATCACGGGAGTTCAGCACTAGAAAGGTGAGCAAGATTCATGTGTAAAGTAAATCTTTGCAATTCATTTTAAAGTTTCTTTTGATTTATTTATTTTGAAAAATCAAAAAAAAAATTTGGTAGTATGTCTGCCCATCGTCTACCGTCTGTACTGCGCTCTACAGCACAAATTTGTAGAGGTCATTTAATCAAATTTAGTATTCTGGATAAAATATTTTGGGCATATCTCAGAACTTTAATTCATTTATGAATAAAAATTTAGTTTAAGGCAAAAGCAAAAATTTATGATTCTGTAAAAACCAGGTAGAATAATGTTGATCAACTTGCTCAAGTGTAGACAGGTCTGTTCATGAAGACGACCACCTCTCGTAAACAATTTTCTTTTGACATAAATAGAACAACTGAAACGTTGTTAGTGTGTATTAAGGACAGTATTTTGCTAGGAACAGAAAGAATATGGGATCAGTAGAGGCTTGTTAGATTTCCACTTATGTGAATACATGTGGCACCGTAGAAACTAGTATGAAGATCTGTTTGACACCATCTGGAAGGACATCAATTTATATTAATCCCCAGAACAATAAAGTATGTATTCATATATTATGTATAAAGTTAGATAAGTTAGGTTAGGAAACCTATTGGGTGCCTCTGCTTAACCAACTCTTATTCACTTCCAAACCTAACGTTATTGGATTATTCAAGGTCTTTATTTTACGTTTGTTTCTTCCTTTTTTTATAGAGCCATGATGACCGAGAGGTTTTTGCTTTTAAACAACAAAATTATAAAATTTACTTACAAGAATCATTGATTCATATTTTGACTTGTTTTGTTTAACATTAATAGAGTGATGATGGATTTTAATGAATCCATAAATAATAATTACTGGAGAATCAAATGGATATGTAGATTATTAATGATCGAACACTGATTTGTGGCATCTCATCGTCCAACAATGCAGAGTTCTGCATTAATAAATATTATTGTATTATCGGCTCAACTACAGTTGGCATCGTTCACAGTAAAACATTTAACAATTTGTCATTTATTTTATCATCTGTAATTTGATATTAAGCCAAATTAGTAGGCTACTTTCTGCTATATATTATGATAATTGTTAAGTGTAGTATTATTTGGGAATAAATCCATATATATATATATATATATATATATATATATATATATATATATTTGTACTTAATTTTTAAATAAACTATGTGATAGCATTGCACAAACTTTCTTACTTGCACATTAACAATCGAAATACTAACCGAACAATACTATTAGTAGCAAAAATGTATTTCGGTTGTTGTCATTGGAAAAGTGAAAAGGAATCTTGAACAGCATCTTTGAAAAAACTATTTATGTATTTAAATAATGTCTTGACTTACTTCGCTTGTGCTCAGGGTAAATCGTATATGGTTAAATCGAACTTATAATGGCGGTGGTAAAGGTTTATTTTTGTTTATTACTGAACCGTAATATTTTTTAACTGGTGATTTTGTACACATGTTTGGATTATCTTCACATTTTACTAAAATTTTAAATAAACTGGGTAAATCCAATTTACTGTAGTAATAATATGATTACCTGGTTTTTTGAATCTCAAAATATCTTTACATAATTCAGCAGAACCTAAATATGTTCACTAAATAACTCCTCCACATCCACCACTCAACCTACAGAGACCCTTGGAAAGCTTAGGGTCTGATGATCAATAGTAGCCTATAAATAGAACATGTTCATGTGACCTAACCCACAGTCACAAGGACACTTTTGCGGGGTTTGTTAATGGTTTTTCACGACAGCCATATTAATGCCTATTTCCTGAGTTCTACCAGACCGATTTTGCGGTTTGTTTTAAATGAAAGAACATTTTGCCATTGTTTGCAAAAAATTGTGAAATGTTAATTTAATTTTTTTTATATTTAAATTCTTTTTTTAACACAAATTTTTCACATAATAATCACCTTTAGAATCTGCGTCTATTGATGTAGATTTCAATTTATAAAAAAATATTAATTTTATTTCAAACTTTGTATTTGTTTGTTATTACATTCAGTAAGAGCTGCTGCCTTGTGACCAAATTATCAACTAAATCTAATTTAATTAGAAAATAAATAATTCATGACAAGGATGTGCTGCACTCTAAATCCACACTGCTGTACTAGCCTAAATTCATCTACAATTAGAAAAATGAGAATAACTCTCAATTTAATTATTATTTTCAATTTCTGAAATGACAGTTCAATTAAAAATTAAATTCTGCATCTTTTCATATAAATAAATATAAAAATTTGATACCAAAAAGATTTTTTCAGAGAATGACCTCCTTTGAATTCTGTGTCTATTGATGTATATTTTATTAAAATTTTAAAAAATAATTTTATTTAAAACTTAGTATTTGTTCAAGTTTCTACACTTAAACTCTAACCTAAAATTGTTTTTAAAAAATGAAAATAACTGAATTTAAATGAGATGAGTTGAGATAAGCTAATGGCTAACTTCAGCTCCTGTCTGAACTAGTTATTGTGTTGCGTGAGTGTTTAATTATTAGTTAACTTTAACATCGGTAATGTAATATTGCTTAAATTAATCTTTTCAAAGCTGGTTAGGTTAGGTTAGGTTAGGTTAACATCGGTAATGTAACATTGCTTAAATTAATCTTTTCAAAGCTGGTTATCCTATGATGCAAAGACAGACCTATAGTGTTTAGTGAGCCTGGGCCAAAAGCAGTATCGCATTCCAAGTTGTAGTTTAAAGGCCAAATGTATCTAATATCCAATCATTATAAATTATACAATTCATCTGGAACAGTAAAAAGTGTTCCTCAATGGACCGTGAAGATGCTTTGCAACGATTCAATAAAAACAGATATATTTTTATTACCTATAAATTATTTTAACACAAAGCATACGGTAGTTTCTTACGTTTCTTACTGGATTAGTAAATAATTCTGTTTATATCTGCACGATTGATTCATCATGGTTCCGCTTCAAGGTCTTGCTGTGTTCATTCAGTGTGGTTGTGTCATTCGTACCTTTGATAAACAGATAATTTAAGTTGACTACACATATATTTATTGTTGTAAAATGAGATTATTACCTGTTTCAATTGTATTATGTCTTATGATAAAGGTAATTAATTATACTATTTAAGTAATTGTAAAAATTATTGTTTCATATTTGTGGTAGTTTCATTACTATTATTACATTTTTTGTTTTAAAGTTATTTGATAATGAAGCTTAATCAAACATTTATCAACATTTTTGTATATAGAAACTAATACACAACGTTTCACAACCTCCGCTATCAAGTGATAAACCTCGAATATAAAAGACAAGTTGATGGGGCCATTATAGTTCTTACCCAGTCCTATATAAATAATATGAGCAGATAGTGTAAATGTAATGCCTAAAGGGTGGCTTTTTGAGCGTTGTTGTACGAAATGTTAAATTATTGTATTCATAGATTAAGGGGTCTTATCCAGTAGGTAATAGAGTTGTTACGCAGGTTTTCTGAACCTTGTAATTGTGTATATCACTACTTTCTTTCATCCTAACGGGTCTCGCAAATTTATGGTTTGCATATACAAAATTCTCCGCTCACTTCGCTCGTGCCATTGTCTAGGCCTGAAATATCGGTAACACACTAGATATGAACAATAAACTGTTTAAAACGGGCACAATTTCAATATTTTTTTAAAAAATGTTCAAGTGTTGTAGATGTCCATACTATATCTACCACCAAATACCAAATTTCGTGTTCCTATCTTAATTTTTGTGGCCTCTACTGTGCTTACATACAGACAATGGAAGGACAGTATATCTAAAATAATTTTTTCACTTTCCTGAGGCCATGAAACGTGAAGATCAGTTAAAATACTGAAGTTAAATGGTTTACGACTAACAATCTTACCCTAATCCCCAAAACACTATCATAACCTAGTAGCCTAGGACCACTAAAATATAAAGAAGAATCTCTGAACTAAAACTAGAGCTGAGCAGTCTTGTAAACGGGAGTTAATTGATACTATCGAGACGTAATGGATTAGTTTTATATACACAAGCTGGTTTCCTGGTGTGATGGTTGGTTTGACTGGGTTAAAATTGATCAGTTACTATATTTAAGCGTATAGTTAACCTTAATTGCAAAACGTGGTCCCTAAGATAGGCTTCCCGTAACTTCCGCCAGTTCCCTTCTCTAAAGTAACGACTTGCTATAATTGGCAGCAGAACCTTTTCATTTTACATAATTCATAAAAGTTCGTATTAATCAACCGGAAACGTAGAAAAACAAAACGGAACGCAAAAGTGAAGATTAAGCAGAGAATTTTCAAAAAAGAAGTTAAAAGTGTACAAATATAACAACTCAAAACAATATGCTTTTTAAGTAAATAACCATTTGTTTGTGGAAGTTTAAAATTTAGATTTTCATTATATAAGCACAATTTTTAATGGTAAGTATAGGCTAATTGATCTGTGTTTTAATTTGCATTATCTGTGTTTTTCCTTATCTTTGAATTTCCAATTAGGGGAATTTGAACACTGTTAGTATAAAAAATTGTTTTTACAGATGAATATCTGTAGGGTATGTAACCGATTAAATACTAAGTGTAATAAAATCAAATGTTTTAGTAAAATATACACTGGTTTTGTTATTTTAAAATGTGTTGCATTTTGAAGCTACAATTTATAGCCTAAACCAATATAGGCTATTACTTGGTATATTTCCACTTCTAACCCTTCATTTATATTTTATAAAATCATCATAATGATTTCACCACCTCTTGTGGATTTTTTTGTGATATGAAATGCAACTATATTTTATATTGGCTTAAAGCCTCGTTAACTACTTCATCTGGTTCTATATAAACAACCCCTACTGCCTCCACTATAAAAGAAGGGACACACACTTTGGATTCTTTCAGTATGATGACCTTAGAAGCATTTTGGCTGAAAGTGTATTCATACATTGTACCACTACACTTTTACCACTGTGTGTTGTTTTCCATTGAGTGTGAAGCTCATGTATAATTTTATTATTTTGAATGGGTTAATTTTAGAATTATTTAAAGTGCTAACAATCTCTTCAAATGGACCTTCATTTGTTTCTTCATATTCTCAAATTTTGTATGTCTATTTAAAAGTATTGGAGTCAGAGTTTCTAGGATTATAAAAGGTTAGAGCAAGTTTTCTTTTTAGTGCTGTCTTTTCATTAGGTTTGTATTTTGAGTAGGTAATATGCTAGCTACAACACATTCCGTTTCAGTTGTGCTAATTCTGAATGAGTCCATTGACTCGGACAGTTCAAGTTGACTTAGCAAGTCTAAGCCTGATACAAATCGGGCCTAGCCTAAAACTTGAAGGTAAGTTGTAAAGCTTACTTTGGAATTTGTAGTGTCAGAAAATTGTACTGTTATAAGCTTAGTAATACAATATAAATAAGATATAATTAATTATTATATTTACGTTTTACTTCCACAAGTGTATTTTGAAGAAAAAAAGACTTCTTCTAAAAAAAACCAGCACAGGATTTGACAAAGACGAGAAAACTGTCACATGAAATCACTGAACACTTAAAAAATACATCATGAAAACTCGAAGGGAAATGAATTGTTTTATATAAACTGTAAATACTGAAATTACAGTATTCACCATGATTTTTAATTTATATTTTCATAAAGCGAGATTAAATAAAGCCTACGGCAGACTGGGTGTTCAAAACTAGTAACTATGCAACACACTTTATTATGTATCAAACCAAAGCTCTTATCTCTTATCTTAGAAACAACTAACAAGAGAAACCAGTTTGACCAGACCACCAAGTCCAATGCCATCACAATATATTCTACGATACAAATCATAACGTTAATATAATAACATATTATTTAATGTAATAATCAGATATAAAAAAATTAATTTAACCCTATCGAATAAAACATATACGACCAAATCACGACATTTCGATTTTGTCAAAATCTACACTAAATTTTTTTTTTTTTTTTTATTATTGTAGCCCCTCTGTAATCAAACAATTTATATTGGTTGAAATAGCTGTTCACTTGGATCGAAATTGTTAGATTTATATTTATCGGCAAAAATGGTGCAAATCATTTTACAAACTTTTCCATCCACCATCCCCAAAACCAAATAAAAACGAACCAAAACTAATTGTCACAAAAAACATTAATTTCGGTAGTTGTCAGTCAAAAATTGAAAATGAACCATAGACGCCGTCTATGAAAAAGTACCTAATATTTAAATAAGGGCTTAAACTTGCTTTGGTAAACTAAAATGTAAATGCCCTAACCTAGACTAAACTTTTTTACTTATCATATAATTTTTCCATCGTTACATACATGTGAGAAAGTAAAATGATTGATGTGGATAGTCTAATATCTAGATCAGGTCATGTGATATGGATTAATTTTGGTGAAATGTATAAATTTATAGCCTAAACTAAAATGTCAACCTGCATGTACAATGTAGCTATTTCAGTGATGTTGATACTCGGGTGAAATGGATAATCGAAGTAATCGGTTTCAAATGATTTCAATACTCGTATTATTATTTCGAAATCGAGTATCTGCGCAGAATGATTTTGCGCATTAGACTTGAACTCACCTTTACCAATCAACGAATTACATAATGAATATTATATTGTCTCTTTATTCCTAGTTACGAATATACAGAGTGTTTCAAAAAGGACTTTACAACTTTGAAAATTCATATAAATTTAATGAAACAAGGTACAGAGCTGGTTTTGGTGTTGTTTTAAAGGAAAACACTTCAAGGTTTTTTACCTTAAACTAAAGATGTTTTATGTAGCTTCCGTTGGTTATTCTGCAGACATCCCATCAGTAATCGATTTCTTCCCAGACTCGCACTAGCATTTCAGGTATAACTTGCTCAGCGGCAGCGTAAATTCTTGCTCTAGTTCAGGTAGAGTGGCCGGCAAAGGAGGTATGTACACCATATCTTTTATGAAACCCCAGAAGAAAAAGTTTAGCGGTGTCAGGTCTGGGGAACAGGGGGGGGGGCATGCAGAGGTAATGAACAGTTTATTCCAACAGGATGGAGCTCATCTTCATTATGCTAATTTTGCCAAAACAGTTTTAGGGAAGTGAATCGCATACCAGTAATTCACTTCCCTTATAAGAAGATAGAATGTACTTTTTCACTACGCTTTCTGTTTCCTACAACAAATTTTTCCACTTAATTATTGAGTGAACAGTTGGTGAATCAACAACTGGACAGGTAACCTGAAATTATCTAATTGATTCTACAACATTATTAAAAACAATAGCCCACACACAACACTTTACTTTTTGCTCAACTGTAGAAACCATTTTCCAATTACAAAGGAAAATAAGATAATTATACTCAAAAGAATTAGGTTATAGGGTTCTGTTTTAATGTAACAGTTATTTGTTTAATTATTAAACCTGTAAGAATAAAAGGCACATAAGTATAGAGTCATAGTTCATAGTAGTGGTTGTGTTTTTGTGTTGCCACCATTTCAACACCAGTGTGTTGAATTTTTCACATAATATTTTTAGTAACTTTATTAAAAAGAATGTAATGTTTCAAAAGAATCGGCTGAGGAATAAGCAATTAATAAAAAATCAAAAGCATGCACCTCTTTGCATATTGTTACATATTGTACAATATATAAATAAGTATAATATTAATATCATTGTATCATTGTTGTAATAAATTTCTATTCTGTTATAACATGATGCACATTTAATTTGCTAGAGTAATCCAATTATCAACAGTCGCTAGTACACTCTATTTATAAAAAAATGTTACTGCTATAAATTAATTACTATTACTGACAATTTAATTTTTCAGATAATAAACAATTGTCCAATAGACAATGTGGAAAATAATGATGAAATTTTATCCATGAAGGAAGAAAACAATCCAATCATTTCTCTTGTGCCCAAAGCTTTAGATAAATCTGACTATATTAGAAATAATACAAATTTCCATTTCCAAAATTTGACACCAGAGAGTTTAGATGATTTTATGGAAATGGTGTTCGATGAAAACTTGGAATTAGAAATGAACAGGACAGTTCGATCCTTTACTCTTATACAATCCGGTTTGGATGCTTTAAAGAACATATTTAGTGCTGGAGTAAATGCTGTAGAGACAGGCATGAAAACAATTACAGAAGTAAATGAAGCAGCAATAAATACAACAAAATCTGGTTTAGAAACAGCAAAATTTTTTACTTCATTCATAACTGAAGCAGTAGCTGGTGCTGTAGAGCAGAAATCAGCAAATGTTACTGATATAATAGCTTCGATGGGAGAAAAAGGTTCAAATTTTATTACATTGGTTGCTAATGGTACAAACATTGTGGCAAATTCTATAATGAAAGCAATAGAAGCAGCAAGAGCGACCGGTACTTCAGAGATAATTAAAGGCTTCTTTAAGATGATGATGAATAACCAGAATAATTAGAATGAAGAATAATAAAGGAATATAAAATTTATAAGATTAATTTTTCTTTAGATTCCATGTCACTCTATGTAATAACAACAAAGGTACCCATTTCTTCTCTATCACACACATTAATATAAAAAACATAAACACTGCACGTAACTGAAATTAAAAAACAATACACGTAATGCTCCATCATATAACTTTGTTGAATGCATTTTTGACATATTTCAAAGCTTTTACTCCATCATCAGATCCTTCTTTCTTCTAAGATCATCAACGCATTAATATAAAAAACATAAACATCACACAAATTAAAAACACAATGTGTAAGGTGAGCACCATGTGACTGTTCAAGGACAATTGCCTTCTTGTACAATCGTACAATGATAAATAGCTATTAGAGATTCCCTTATATTTGATACTGATAACTGTATCATAAAGTATGTTTGAGGCATAATATAATCAAAAGAAACATATTAAAACTCTCATCCATAAAATAAATAAAGACAATAATCATACCAAGTACAGAAACACCTTATCGAAAATTACTTTTAAAAACTAAATAAAACAATGACAATCCAAACCAATAATTGAAATTAGTTATATATCTAGTGAGTAGTGTAGTATCACGCCATGTTTAAAAGAGGAAGTACTTCATAAAAACTATCAGTGAAGAAAAGGAAACTCCTGTGTTGTTTAACACATGACAGGACTATAGATTGTGATTTTAATGAAAATAAAATCTTCGCTGTACCTATAACTACAATGATTGATAAGTGCATACTGTAATGTTTAATATTTATAAATAAATAAATAGTTTACACTTATATGAAATGTCTATTTTATTTTCAAATTCAACTATTCACTTCAACAATATGTACAGCTGATCTCCTCAATAATTAACATTTTAGCAAGTTTAAAAATATTCGAAAATTTCCTGAATGTAACCCTTTTTTATAAATAATTACTCAAACTCCACACAATTTTTTACATTTCCACTCAATTTAGTCAAATTTTCTTTATCTAGAATTCTTGCAGGGACTTAAAAAACCCAATAATTCGAAGTAGATATTATTATTTTTTGTGTGTATTGCTATAACATTTCATTTTGGTAAAGTTTACTATTTACATTTGGTCACCACAATTGTTTACCTTTTACATTTTTGATAAATTTCTACAATTAAAAAAATGTAGGAAGAATGGGCATTTCTTATTTTAATAAGAGCTAAAGAGTACAGGCCTTCAAACAAATTGTTCCCCAAAAACACCAGTCTCTTTTGTATAAATATTATTTATGTAGCATTTCTTGAAAACTGTATAAAAAACATAACTATAACACTACCAACTTCCTAGCTCATATTTGACCTAGGTTGAAATTTGGCAGGTGTGCCTCTGCCACCATCCCTCTTGAAATTGGCGCTCTGGGCTTTACTCCAGATGAAATAATTATGGACTCCATACTGAAATCGGTTGATGGAGAAGGAAAGTAGGAGTGCAGATATCCTAATTTGTTTCTAAATATTGTGTCCAAAAGATGTGTGGGTTTTGTTGCCAAGGTTGGAATAACCGTAGATTGGTCACTTTTAGCATCACCATGAGAAAAAAAGATGTCAGGAAAAAAGAAAAAAACAATAGGATGAATCAACACTACAGAGCACCTCTAAAAGGAGTAAAGGGGAAAATGTGCCCCCACCCCCATCCCCCGTCGAAGAATATAAGAGTTCTAGACTAATTTGTTGTAATCAAGAGCCTGTGGTATCAGAGTGTCAGACTTTCCTGGGAACCTTCTGTCTGAGGAACAAATTGATTCCTTATAGAAGGAAGTCTTTGAGAGAGTTTTTACGCTAAAAAGATTGGCCACCAAACATAGTTTTCATGAGTTTAGTTTCAAATCAGGATTATTTATCCTGAACTGCACTAATGAGGACACTGCATAATGGATTTTTTAACTCTTTAAAAACTTTGGGAGGGGGCTAGTCTGAATATTGTGGAGGAAAAGGATATTCCTAAGGCGCAAATGAAGTTGCCTACTTCTCTAACAGTGAAGAGAACTATAAAGGATTCTGGAATTTGCGGAAACCCAGAATGAGAGACTAATGCCATAGATGGGTCATTAGTATTCCATAAAGTAACTAGACTTTATCAGTAGGACCAGTAACTAAGATAACCTAATTTATTGACTTGGTTTTTTGGATTGGGTGTGACAATATTGGTATATTCTTCTTGCAATATTTAATTTTATAATAAAAACAAATCCTATGCTCACAAATAATGTTCATATCAACTTTAATGAAAATCAGACCAAAATGTGACTAGTAGAATTGAAAATCATATGGTTTACCCTGTGAGTATAAGTGGAGGTGACAAAAAGAGACAGAGATACTTATCATACCTGTCTTTATTTATAACCTTTTGCTATTAAACAAGAAGGAAATTACCCCTCATTTATTTCTTTCTCCTTTTATTATACTTATGCTTTTTTAATTACATCGAACTCACACATCACTAAATTACAGGGATTCTGCAAAATTTTGGTCAGATTCGGAGCTGTTAAATTCTAATTAGCAAATTTATAGTGGTTTATTTCCAAATTTATAAATCAGTTATTGACTACAATAACTGATATAAAATTGGTAATAAACTTTTTTTTTAATTGAACACAGGAAGAGTCAAGTTTTTTATATCAAATTATTCAAAGTTCCAGATATGATGTGAAAGTTTCATTATTTGAATCAAAAGGGATCAAATTTGCATTTATTTAAAAATAATTTTTAATTTCATTGTAATTTCCAAGTAATTCTTATGATTTGGAATTGTAATTAAATTTATTGTTTTTTGGCTTCAGTTATAGCTTTTAATATAATGTCACCAATATTTTGGATCCATTTTTTAAATTCAGTTAAATAATTTATTGCATTTATGTCAACACGTCAATGTTCTAGAAAAAATACAAGTTTGGAATTAAACTTACAGTACTTCTTTTACCATCAACTAACTGTTTCAAGTCAAGTATTCAAATTTCAAACAATATCTAATTTAACTTATAGTATATCATAAAAACATATGATCAAGCCTTCCTGATACTAAAATATTATACTAACTATATTACATTATATTATCTCTGCTTTCAGCCAAGTTTATCGCTCTTATGTCCAAGTTATTTCCAGCATTTATCATGACTTTAGATACAATTAGCTAAAATAATTGGTAAATTGAAAGTACAATAATTAGCCATTTTTTTAGAAAAAAGACTGATTACCTAATATATTTTTAAAACTTTATTTTACCATCTAAATATTGTTAAAAATACTTTTGAAGAAAGTATTTGATAGATTTCACTAAATTATTTCTATAAAAAATTTAAATTGTGTATTTTTGTTTTTCAACCCTATCAGATAATATAATGTGAAATTAGCTTCTTCTTTAGCAAAATGAGCTACGTGGTCATTTTATATTTTAATCATGATCTCTTGGCTATTCAGTCAATTCAGTGTGTACCACAAGCCTAAATTTGCCAGCTGGAGGTTATAGACGTGTTCCAGGTTCCAGGTTTTACCTGGTAGTTGTTAAATATTAAATGTTAGTTATTGGTGTTTGAAATTATATTAGTTTCCTGATATTTTATTTTATTTAGCTTAATATAATTGCTTAATTTTCTACAATGTTTCAATCCTCCAAGTTGTTGGTTATATTCATATTTTGTTCATTGAGTATAACTTTATCGTCGGCGTTGTACTTTCATATTGCTGAAACTGAAAGGAAATGTTTTATAGAAGAAATTCCAGATGAAACGACAGTTTTGGGTAAGAATTTTGTATATATGATTTTTTTAACATAAGGTTCATAAATACATGAAACCTTTAGTTACATGATATAAAATGTTGACATTTTTGTAGTTGGTTAGATTCATAGCTTTGAAGGTTAGGTTGTCCGTAGTTAGGCCTTTGAAATATTAATTATGAACTTGCGCCTATATTATTTTTGTTAAGTAGTAATGTGATATATCAACCAAAATATTTATTTTAAAAATTTCCCAAATACATTTTTTACAAAATCTTACTTTGAAAAGGAAGAGTTGTATATATGTAGGCCTAGTATTCCTGTCATTGCTATTTACTAGCCAAAATGTAGGCATTTTGTGTTCTTCCTACCTCCTTTTGTAACAATTATATCATCCTTTTACATGCATTTCACTTTTATTACCGAAATCCATTATTTCTGTCAAAAACAATCTATTTAAAATGATGATTTGTGAGCCTTTTGAGGTTAGTTTGGCTCTTTACATTACTGCATGTGACAACTCATGAATCTATTTAATGTCTCATCCCTTGATGTATTAGGCTATGTAAATACAGACGCAGGCCTACACTAACTACAGCGAAGTACAATCCATTCTTGCATATGTTTTTTTACATAAATAATTCATTTGGTGCATTGAAAATGGTGTTGGGACAATTGCCATAATCAATACGATGTGAATTGTACATAATGCGGTATGTATTTTAACGATTTCACAAAAATAGAAGCAAATGCAACATGTATGCTTCAATGCGTAGGCTATACAGTATACCTTACCAGACCTATAGTTCCTTTACTAGGTCTGGCAAGGTAAATATATATACGTGGATTTCATATTTTTAAATTGTGATTTTTTGGTGAAAAAGGGAATTCCGCATTGAAAAAATAATTTATTCTTAAGAAGTAAGGTATGAAGTAAAGGAATTAAACAAATTTAGCTGTACCAGCTATTCATATAATTGCCTTAATATCGATTATCGATTAGATTAATTGCGCATACAACTGGCAATAATTTTACTTTACCATAAACCGAAAGTAGGTCTTTTCGTTATTGTCTTTTATCTGTTATAATGATATGTGAATCTTGATATTAATTTTCTTCTGGGTATTTTATCTACATATGGGTATGAATTACCCATGGTTAAAATCAATATAATCAAAGTCTCTTTAATTAACACCACCTTCTGTTTTGATATTTTAATTATTTAACAGTTAAACATTTAAATTTTATGTAATATTTATTGTTGAAATTTTATGAAAATTATTATTTTTTAAATACTCTATAAAAGTGGCCATTTTGGAAGTGAATATGAAACTTCCGAATTCCCATAGCGATATATGTATATAACCTATATACACATGAATTTGGTAATTTTCATTTTCAGTTTTTACTGTAAAAAAATTAATTTCGCCAAAAAAAGAAACAAAAACAGTGTTTTTCCATTTCAATATAAATATGTACGGTAATTGTTTATTGTAATTTCAACCAGTCTTTTTGGCGATTTTTTAAAAATCATGTCCTACATACCTTATTTATTAATAATAAAATAAGTTTTCACTAAAGAGCTAACTTTTTCATGAGAAAAAACATTAATTTCAACTTTTCTAGGTTAAGGTCCGTTAAGTGAATAGTACGTGTTAAAATAGGATTGTACGTGATTTTTTACGTTACAAGGTCAATATATAGCCACCTTTCCTGACCTTAGTGTAAATTTGAAAAATAGAAGAAATATTGCGTATGTTCCAAGGGGTCAAAATATTTAATAATAATTTAAGGTAAGGTTCAAAGTTAATGATCCTAGAATTTGTTTTCCCTTTTAATGATTGTAGTGTACAACAAATGTTTGCCAAAGTACAAAAACAAAACAGTTTTAGTGAAATGTAACATTAGTTATAGAATTTTGTTTGAAAGGTGTGAAATCCAAAGGTAATATTCTGAGGGAAAAAATTGGCAGAAACAATTCGAAGCATCTCAAAAGAATATGCAAAACTCAGCATTTACCATGAATTTTGTCATATATGGTATGACAGTATTTTGTTTAGTCACTACGATCAATATGTGTAAAAGTATAATGTATTTACAGCATAATTTGTTTTTTTTTAAAGAAATGGAGTTATTTCATAGTAACCCATTAATTTTAATTTTTGTCAGTACCATACCCTAATTATGATGACATATGTTTAGAATAGCATACTAGAATTGGTATTAAAATTTGTTCGAAATTCATTAACTGGATAGGCTGGCTTACTTTGAAGACGAAAAATAATATTAGGCTAACATGATTTACACTTTTCACTGTAAAAATTGAAAATTAAAAATACTAAATGCAATAGGTTGTGTAGAGTTTCGGGTATTTGCTTTCATTGAAGTAAATACAGATGGCGAGCTTCTAGATATTGTACAATATCATCAGTAACGCTTATTGATCATTGGAAATATAGCCTAATAGCCATATGTGCATAATAACAAGGCAAATAAATATTTTATTTTATTTTATTTGTGTGTGTGTGTGTGTGTGTTTTATTGTACCAAACTTGTGGTACGGGTTTCAGTGTTTTAAATTGTTTACATGTGTATAGTTTTGCGAGAATTTTACTTTATCATGAAATCGAAAAATTATGATAGTTGTAATTCATAAGACATGTTTGTTGTTTAATGTAAAATAAATATAAAAGAATTTAACCTTAATTAACTTGTCTTTTTCATCAAAGACAGGATGGTATTAACATAATTCAAATTCAATTATTATTTATATGAAATACTTTTTATATATAGTACAACTATTAGAATCATTATATTTTAATAAAAGTTGAGTTTTTTATGCATGCATCATGTCATGTACTAAATTAGGGCCTATATACAATTTTTTTTCTCGTCTTTTATGTTGACTTTACGGTTAAAAATTAGTTTCCAAGGGAAAAATAATAATCGGCATTTGAAATTTAGAGTTTTAGAAGTGAATATTAGTTATTTGACAGTTATATGTGAACTTTCTAATTTCTTTTACAATATGTATAATATAATCATATATAGATAAGTTATATATATTTATTGTTTCTCTAACTTTTAGGCTTATATATGTTGACTTAATTATTACAGTAAACTACAAAGTGGAACTATACGACCCCAGAAGTGGAGGGTTTATGCCATCGAGTCCAGGAATTGGAATGCATGTAGAAGTGAAAGACCCGGATTCTAAAATTATCTTGTCAAGAGTAAGTATTGCTTGGATATTTATATTGTAAATTGTTTAAGTTGTTATGCTAATATAACGGTAAATTAGGTTTTAAGTAAAACACCAGGTTTTGTGTTGTGTTCGAGGTTGTACTTTGACCTGCGTGCGTCTGCACGTAGATTCGATATCTACAACATCTCCCTTTTTTAATATAATTAACTTATAAAACAATTTTAACAAACAAAACAATTCATTTAGTTTTAATTACAAACAATTTAAAAAACTTTTGGTTTGCCAAACAAAATGTAATTTCTCCTCTCTGAAAAACAATGATTTTTTAAAAACAAAAATATTATGTTTCACTTAAAACTTAAATATCACTTTAAGACAATTTACATTTATACCCAACTTTATTTATTAAGTCAACCTGTGTGGATTTTAACTATTCCTCCATATCTGGTAATGTACAGTTATCCGTATCCAGTATAAATAATGCTGTTTGTCATTTGTACTAGGCTATCATTAGAAACTAAACTATGTAACATTCTAGTTTATTGTCATTAATAATTGAACCTGTAAGAATTCAATAATATGTATATGATTTTGTCAAAAAGAACTGCCATTACCATCCTCCACAATATATGATTGTGGAAATTTAAATTTAGACTTTATCTTACCAGGAGTCCACGATGATTGTGGATACTTTAAAAAAAAAATATTGCTTCAACCTCCTAACATCACTTTAACATAATTAACTTTACTTCTGATTCTATTTTTCGTGAGTCCCGATAATTGGATCTGATAATTTCATCACATTTTTTCAAATTTTTTATATAGTTTGTACAGAGCCTTCAGCAAGTCCGTTAGACTTTGAGTAGTATAAACTCGAAGTAGGATGCTTAAAACCCCATTGATTACTAAAAACTTTACATTCTTTTGAACTATACTAAGGTTCATTATCACTAAACAATTTTCTTTTTTATAGTTTATACAGAGCCTTCAGTAAGTCCGTTCGACTTTGGGTAGTATAGACTCGAAGTATGATGCTAAAAACCCCATTGATTAGTAAAAACTTTACATTCTTCTAAACTATACTAAGGACCAATATCACTAAACAATTTTTTTTTTATAGTTTATACAGAGCCTTCAGTAAGTCCGTTAGGCTTTGGGTAGTATAGACTCGAAGTATGATGCTAAAAACCCCATTGATTAGTAAAAACTTTACATTCTTCTAAACTATACTAAGGACCAATATCACTAAACAATTTTTTTTTTATAGTTTATACAGAGCGTTCAGTAAGTCCGTTAGACTTTGAGTAGTATAGACTCGAAGTATGATGCTTAAAACCCCATTGATTACTAAAAACTTTACATTCTTCTAAACTATACTAAGGACCATTATTACTAAACAAAATTTTAGGAGTATCATATCTAGTACAATAGATTTAGTATATTTAATTATTATTAACTATTTCGTATTTGGCAAAACACATATTTTATAATTCTAGTCAACATGGTTAATATTCAATTAAATAGTAAATGAGATTAATACCCATCATCTTCCACATCCATGTTTATTTTACTGAGCTATTTTTCATTAAGTTCTCCTAGATTGGTTTGGTTAAATATGATATTATATGGTTCCCATCATCTGGTCAACCTAAGCAGAGCCCGCATGGCTAGGTAAGGCTACATTAAAACTGCGAGGTTGGATATTAAAGGCTAAACTTACCTTTATCCACGCAGCTGTAGGCATATGCTATTCCAAACTTTGATGTGGGGTATATCCCTACCCTTCTGGCACATTTCTACAGCATCCCATTGCCAGTCTGATACAACAGTAGATTACCCATCGATTACCAGAGAGAAGACATATATTTCTGCACTTGATTCACGATCCAACACTCGTCCCCCATCTTACTCTGCTCTCTGAAGAAGGAAGGCCATCATATAGAATTTTCACAGGGCTAATTTCATTAAACTAATTAAAATAATATCATAAAAGTAATGTGATAAGGTTTTGTGAACCATATTTATTGGTAGGTTTTGGTATACATTTTCCAGACAAATACTAAGGGATTAAGAACGAGTGTATGTAATTAACCACTATCATTAAAAGCCCTATTTTAATAAAATCTGATTTACACCGAGGATACCCATTTAAATGGCATACCATATGGCACCCATGGTTATTTTCACTCTTTCACTGGTATTCAACTATTTAACTGATATTTTTGGTGAAGAAAGTTTTCGTTGATTTATATTTGGTTTTTAAATGTGTGAGTGAGAAAGTTTTTGTAATGTTTTCCATCATTTATTAAATGATGTTTTCATGTATTTTGTCACTATAAATATAAAGTAACATATTATTTTAATATTAGCCTATTTACATTTTTACTTCTCGTTAAATGCATTCATTGTATATCCTACATTTCTTCATGTAGTTTACTGTTACCTTACTTTTAGTTATTTTCATTAAACATAATTATCTTTCCTATTAGGTCTCTCTTCATCAAGGTTTGTTCTCTTCCAACCTTGAGCATTCAAAAGCTGGGTGTCTTTATTTTAGAGTCTTTTCTTCCTTTTTTTTTTTTTATGAAACCAAGAGCTTTGTCACCTTTAAACAACAATGAAAATAAAAAAAATTCAGTCAGTTTAGAATATTATTTTATACTCACAATGATCATTTTAATAATGTATGGTATAAACTATTTAAACAAAAGTGTAAATACTGATTTCTTCTTTATGTGTTTAGGTATATAGCTATGAAGGAAGAATTTCATTTACATCTCATACGCCAGGAGAACATGTCTTGTGTCTTTATTCAAACAGCACAAAATGGATTGGTGGAACTCAACTGGTAAGATTGTTTTTAAAAAATATTGCAATTATTGGTTAAAATATTATCTTAAAAATGTATTTATATATTGAAAGGTAGATAATGTAGGTTAGAATACTAATAATATTTTAGTTAGAAAAACATATAAGGGGAATGGATCAGTAAATATATAGCCTTGTAGTTGTTATATTGTAATTGTTTTTCTATTCACTAGGATATAACTTAACTACTCCTTGGCACAATAATCTATGAAGAACCTGGGTCTCTGATCACAGCCATCCACATAAGTTTATCCTCTGCAACCTTCTCCTCCTCACCATCCTCAAATCATCTATTCCTCTCCCCCCCCCCGGTCTTCGATTCGTAGCATTCCTTGGTCCTCCTATGTCCCATCCATCTGATCCTCTCTTGATGCATGACACAATGTCCGGTTCCTTATACATCCATTGCTTCCCATTGAAATAAACTTGGAATGTTCCATGTTCCATAAAACCTATGTTGACAACCTTTAGGTTGCTTGGTTTTGTTTCCATTATTCACTATTCGGCCACTGCAATTGGGGTATCATAACATTTGAAGTATTACAGTACAGTTATTAACCTCACGCCAAACTCCCAACCTAGAAAATCAGGAACTCTGTTAGGGTTACCTTACTTTAGCCAAGATTATCCCGTTTTAAAACTTTAAAGACTCTCTCTCACCTCTCTCCGTATAAGGTAGAATTTTTAAGCAGATAAATTTAGCGACTAGCTTTTCTTGGTATTTAACTAACACACCTATTAATTAGCCACACACAATCCTCCTTTTTCAACTTTTGCTTCGAACCGACTGTGGCAGAGTTAGGATTTATAACAGCTGTAAACTGAGTTTTAAAATCTAAACAGCTATAATTTGGTTGCAAGTACAGTATGTGGCCTAATGTGGAAGTTGGCCTGACTGGATAGCAAAAAGGCGGGATAGGCTGGATGTTGTAAGTAAATCACTTCCTTTGGAATCAACACTCAAATAAATATATATTACAAAACATCAGTATCGTTTCATAGGATATTTAAACTTGTGTTTATAGAAATTTAAATGAAATGAAAGTAATCTTTATTCTATTATAATAATACAAATTCATAAATACAGATAAAAGAAAATCAGAATATAATTCCTACATGGGCCTAGGCTAAAGTGTAGGTAATGAGTTTACTGTCATTGAAATAGTGTTGTAGTGACTGTGATTAAATATCAATTAACAATATTTATTGTGTATACATTACAGAAACACATACACATAACATAATTAATGTTGATTTGACCGATTATGAAAGGTAAAAGGGAAAAAATGATAAACATATTTATAAAATCTTAACATGTATTTAAAAATGTAACAATTTAACAAAGATTACATATATCGGACAATTTTGCACGTGTCTCTCATATTTAAGAAACTGTTATAAAATTAGACAATTACGAGGTTCAGTAACACTATTATAAGACCCCTTAATTCACCAATACAATTAAATATTTGCTACAAGGCCTAAGAAACCAATTGTTGAGCTTTACATTTAGAGAATTTGCTTGTATTAATTACAATGTATGATGGGATTGGATAAGTACCATGATATCACTTATCAACCTGTTTTGATGATAGCCGAGAGGTTGTTTGTCTTTAAATAATAACGAACAAACAAAATTCATATCAAGTTGTTTTTAATGTAAAACAGTTTAATTTTTGAAAAAATAATTTTGAGATTCTTGACGAGAAATATTTGGTTTTGGGAACTTCTGAAATTACAGAGAGAAACCAGGATGTGTCGAGTTCATTATGCTTTTGGCCGAGATATTCGGAAATCTATGGGCTCTTTTGTTTGCAACCTTGATTAATTCTGTTAAACTATAGACACCTTACATACAATAGAACTTTTGTGGTACATATGTACTTGTACAATTTTATAAATTGTAATGAATGAAAATGGTAGAATACATTAAAAAAAAATATGACTAATTTTATCTTTTGAGACTTAGCCAAATTTTTGATCGAATTGAGAAAAATACATCCAAGAAATGAAATTGGGATCGAGACGATATTGTGTGTTTTCTCGATACAACTTTTGATTTCTTCAACATCTCGCACAATTCTATTATTTTATTATCAATCCATTAAGAATGACAGAATGATAAGTTTGATTGATTGTGTGCTTTGTTTATTTTGTTGTAGAGAGTACATCTGGATATCCAAGTTGGTGAACATGCTATTGACTATGCTAATGTTGCTCAGAAAGACAAGTTATCGCAGTTGCAACTACGAATTCGTCAGTTACTTGACCAGGTGGATCAGATCACAAAAGAACAAAACTATCAAAGGGTTGGTAACAATATTATTGAATTAGGTGTAATAGAAAATAAGAAAATGAATTATATATTTTTTGATATATACTCTCAGATCCTTAAAAACCAAAAGAGTTATACATTCATTTTCAATTTTTCACATATATGCGTAATATAAAGTTATGTGATAGATAAACAAAACTAAAATATCAAGTTTTTTTATTTTTGAGGTGACCAGATCCCAAAAAAATGGTTTTTGAAATTATGTTATTTTGGTACATACAGTGTGCTACAGCTCAAACGAGTGGACCAATTTTAACCCTTACAACTGTCATAATGATTACTTTAGAAGCACCCAACTTCCCAGATCTCATTGTTTTTACCAGGAATGTATAAAGTTTAAGGCTACAGTTTAAATATTAATCTGTTATCTAATTTAAACAATGGATTTTTAGTTGATGTTTGGATTGGTTAATATGGTTACATGTTAAAAGACTAAAAACTTACTATGCAGTTATTCAAGCTTATGTTGCTGATTATCATAATTTGATTTATCAGCAACATAACACTGGGACTGGCCTTGGCCTACTAGGTTATACTGTACATTTGAAGAATTGTTTTATAGACCTAACCTCACTTGTACTTTACAGAGAGCTACTATATTTATACTAGAACTATCTAAATTAATTTTTAACATGCTTACAAAAATAAAAATACTAATCATTCAACAACTTTTATCACTTTATTATAAACAAAGGCTTCAATAGGTTTTGTCTTTTAAACAGATACTTCACATCCTGAGGATCTTTTGAAATTCAATAATCCTACACTCTCTTTATCTTCTGTCTCACAATAATTTATATTAAATCATTTCTTTTTTTATGAAAATCAATAAACTCTGATCTCTGAAAATGTTTATTTATTTGTTACTACAACAAAAGTAATTTATTATATTGTTTTTATTATTTTTTTTTTTTTGCACAAATGAATATTTCAGATCAATTTAATTGTTTCCTTATTTAATTGAGTTTCTACATACAAATTTCTTGTTTTTTTACTTTAGAACATTACATTTCACTTTACTGATATGACGAACTGTTGCACAATGTCACCGCTAAATTTTGTTTTTAAATTGGTAACTCTACAGGACTGACTATTCTATTACAGACTGACTAGAAGAATTCAGGTGGCCGTCTTCTCAATAAAGCTCGACTTCCATTGGCTGATAGAAACCAATCTCTCATATATTCGCATCTCCTCCAACATAAATTTTGGTTGAAGCTGGACTTCACTATCAGTTATTTAGTGAAGTCTCTGATGTCATAACTGTAGAATCAATATTTTTATGCACAGATTGTATGCTAAACATAATCTTGTAAGAGATACTTCTAACGTAATTAACATTGCATAGCTTACAATATTTAAAGGTCGTCACACTTTGGTCTGGTAAACACTCTCAGATGCGCTAAGGCTCTGCATGGTCAAAAAATCTAATCCCTAGATATGAATGTAAAGTGTTTATGTATCTCCAATGATTGTGTAGTGTAACAGCCTCTACAAATTGTAAAATATGTACAAGTGTTGTATGTTTTTTTATATTTGGAGATGTGTTATTGTACCATCTCTATATAGCGTGGGTTCCGCAAGGGACGCTAAACCCCTCTCAATAGGTGCAGATAGTCTGCCCCCCCTGCGGAGTCTTCTGTTCCATCCCATCCAGCTCTTTCTCTTAATACAATGTTGAGCTAAAAGTCTTATCAGTTGCTTCATGCCAAAACTGATAGACTGATTGCAGTGGATTTTCCACCAGGCGATGGGATCGCCAACTATTTTTATGATAAATAAGAGGAGCATTTTTGTGACCTTTTAGGTAACACGTACAGAAATTTGTTGATTCTTGACATACTGACTTTCGCTGAGGAATTCTATTAATCTGTCTCTAAAACATAGTATTAAACAATTAATTTATGTTTTTAATAAAGTATTTATTTTGATGAATTATAGGAAATATCAAAAAATATTTTTTATTTTCAAAATATCAAGATGTATAAAAACGACTTAGTCTCATAACATTAATAAACACGAAACAAAGTTGTTCTTGAAAATGTTTTTAAATTCTTAAATTCTTTCTATTACAGTATCGAGAAGAACGCTTCCGAATGACCAGTGAAAGCACCAATCAAAGAGTATTCTGGTGGTCTTTAGCCCAACTTTGTATTCTTCTCGTCATGGGAGTTTGGCAGATGAGACATCTCAAAAGTTTCTTTGAAGCAAAGAAACTGGTGTAATTTATTGAAATAACTGGATTATTATTATTATTTTTTAATATAAGTGCTAACAGTTTTTACAATAAAAATTTGTTTGTGTCTTGGGAGTAAAAACATTAACATAAAAGACTAATTTTGGAAAAAAAAAATCAATAATAATGATTTTTGTGTTTTAATTATCAAACATTTTGTGTTTTGTGAAAAAACTATCAGTTTAATTGAAGTTTGTTCAAATGTGTTAACAATTACTTTAGTAACTTAAGTTTAGTGTTTTTGTATACCATACAAGTATTTTGGGAGCAAAATGTATTATGATCACTTATTCATAATTTCTTCCATTGCTATAAAATTACAACCAGTGTAATTTTACTTTTCTATTTTTCAAGTGGTTATTTATATTAAATATTTTTACATACCCAGTATACATAGTACAAGGGTAAATTTGGTCATTCCAAACAATGTTGACATCCTTTTTTGACTGATCTTAACATTTTATGGCCTTTGAAAACTGAATTTCAACATATTGTCCGTCTTGTCTGTATGATAACAAGCCACAAAAATTAAGATAGGAATATGAAATTTGATATAGGGGACAACAATGTGCTCATATAAAACTCTAAAGAAATTCAGAAAAATCTAATATCAAAATGGCGGCATTTTAAACTGTTTTTTTCTTTATAGCTTCTGTACACACTAAATTTAATAACAGTTATTGGTTTCAATTCTGCATGTAATTGTACCAACTAATCTGTGGATATAGCGAAGTTATTGTAAAAAATTTAATTTCGAACTCTGACATCTCCCAAAAAAAAAAAGTGATATTCTTGTAGTGACAATATCTGGGAGAGTCAAATCACTGACATAAGCATAACAAGTAAGGACTTTGTACAGCTTTGAGGCTTGCTAAGGTCAAGACACTACATGAGCGAAGCGAGTAAAGGGTGTGATATGCACTATTATGAGGTTCACGAAACCTGTATAACAACTTATACTACGTTTACTGGGTAAGGCTCTTTGATATACCAATACAATTTAGCATTTCCAACAAGGCCCAAAAGACTAACTTTTGGGTGTTACACTTTGAAGGTCTGTGTTACATTGTCTGATTGGGATCCCATCAAATTGTTTGACTGATTATGCCTACATGTTTTAATTGACATGCAGTGATTACAAATATATATCGTATTAATAAAAGTCAATGGTCTTAATTGGCATGCAAAATAACTTTGTGGGTTTAGGGTGGGGTGGGGATATTTTTATAATTATCAAAGGTAAAGTTTGTTAATATATATTGTTTTTATTTTAAAATTTTAAGATAATTTTATGTGGAACTGTAACTTTTTTTTCCTATGTTGTAAAAAAAAAATGTATTTAAAGAAAAAATTGAAATCAGATAAGGTGTATTGTTTCTAGCCCAGGCACATTATAGATCAATTTATGAACAAATAAATTACACAATTTCATTGTGGATAAGGAAATGATAAACTCCAAGAATATTGGTTGTTTCTACAATCTGCTAATAATTGTAAGAAATATGTTCTATAATATCACGATATTTCTTGGTAGTAAGGCTAAACTTCACTATATTCCTGATAATGTTATCGGCTAATTGAAGCTCACATGCTAATTAAAGCTCCCATGGAACAGATAAAACAAATTGGTTAATTTTGTTATGTTTGATTTGTGATTGCTATGTATAACAATTCTTTTGAATATTTTTAATGATGATGACACAATACAATTCTTTTCCTTTATTAATTTTTTTTTAGTGTTTCATCAGCTTAGGAAACATTCAGTTTGGATTGATATTTTGGCTATTGAATTGTCATATAAATTTCTTGCACTTGGCATCTTCTTTCCTTCACATAACTGCATCAGTTATTTTATTTTCAAACCTTCTTCTTGCAGTGAGTCTATGTTGACACTGAATGGGTCAGTAGACAATCTGCAAATATTCTTGTCACAAGTGTTTGTGAAGTATTTCGTGAACTCTTCAGTGAGGTTCTCCAAATGGTTTATATTTGGCTTTTCAAATGTGATCCTCCAAAAACCTCCTTGAATCGCGTTTCTTCTGAGATTGACACTACTTTGGTGAAATTTGAATACGAGGCTGTTCAATGAGTCAAAGAAATCTGACAAGCCAACATTACTTGAGCACTTGGTTTCTTGAGGTACATGCTTAGCTCATTTTGCTTCTGATATTCCAAGAAGGAGATTACTTCATCTCGGAGCTCAAATAATCTTGCTAACCTGTTTCCTTTGGAGAGCAGGCGTACTTCTGTATGAAATAGCAGTGTTTTGTGATTACTTTCTAAATGTTCACAAAGAGTTTTAAACAGTTGAGTATTTAATGCAGTTTCTTTTTAATGTAATTCACTACTTTAATACATAATATTCCTTTAAGAGAGCATCGAGTTCGTTTGGATGCGTTTTGGCTTCCAAGGCATGATGGTGTATAAAACAATGAATCCCAGACACATCTACATTTTTCTCTCTTACCAATTGTACAAAGTCTGAGCGAGAACCAAGCATTGAAAGGGCACCATTTGTGCCCATCAGTTTTTGCCACGAGAGTTCACATTTGTCACAAACGTCTGACACTTCCTTCATCACATCAACAGCTTTTGTAGTGATCACTAACTTCGTGAAATCAGTAGCTCGTTTTCCATATATCGAACATATACTATTAACTGAGAACATTGTGCTGTCTGCACTCTTGTCTAGCTGAATAACAAAAAACGGTGATTGTTTTATTGCATCAACTACCTGGTTTTTTATGTCTTCGGCCATATCATCAATGCGACGTTTTACAGTGTTATCTGAAAGTGGTATTTGAGAAAATTTTTACCTACTGTCTGTTCCAAGGCTGCCTGCAACAGGCACGGTTTAACAAGCATCTCTTCAATACATATGGCTTTCTTTTCCTTAGCAATAAGAAGTGATAGCTCATATGAAGCTTCAAGCACTTTCCAGATGATTGAGCAGTAGATCCAGAATTATCCAACTTTATGCGTTTAAATTTTCAGATTTTGCAGAAAAAAACCCCTTTGGTTTGTCCTTTAAAGAGATATGTTTGGTTGATAAATGTCTTTCAAGACGATTAGGGTTCATGGCATCATTGCATATTTCATAGCAAAGAACACACGGAGGGTGTTCGACATCATTTATAAAACTCATAGTAAACATATCTACAAGTCACAAAGTATTACTAAAATACTAATCTTTTTTCCATCTTGTGACTTATTTTGATCTTTTTTATAAAACAATTACGTGTTTCGAGATTTATATCCCATCATCAGGATAGTGTCACTCCTTGAAGGTCGTCAGAACATTAAGAACACAACACAATACACGAGACGGGTGCACACCACAGCATTTGAGGAACGACTTTTTGTATTGTGTTTTGTTAAATTAAATATATGTGTTCTTTATGTTCTGACAACCTCCAAGGAGTGAAACTATTCTGATGGGATATAAATCCAGAAACGTGTAATTGTTTTATAAAAAAGATCAAAATAAGTCACAGGACTGAATATAAGGTTAGTATTTTAGTCATCATTTTTAAACATAGAAATAAACCTATATTTGATATAATCATCATTATACTTACTTTGCTGAGCTCATCTTGACAGATATCTCCTCTCACACAATATGTCAACTACAACAATTTAAATCTCACAGTACTTAGAACACTCATACAATGCAACAACACACGCAGACTGAGGTGTCTCATAAAACACTGAGCTAGAGCCTTGGCATTTGGCAGTGGCGAGTGTTGGAGCGGGGAGCCCTCGGAAACACTAGGGTGATAGAAAATGTACTGTTGCCATATTGATTCGAGACACCCTTGTATACGATTCCTTTCAAACTGTCGGTTTTAATTTCAAGTTTATAAAATTTGCATGAATATATATTTGTTTAATAAATGCAGACATTTCATTCAAGTGGATTGTTTAAATTTTCTAAACATCATGGTTAATTAAAAAAATCTACAACGTAAATTTAGTTTTAAGAAATTGTGTACTAAAATTTTAACTAAGTGAGAATTTTTTTTAATTTTCAACTGGTCTCGGGCCCCCTGACTTGTCTTCACGCCCCAAGGGGAGAGTGCCTCCCAGTTTGGAAACCCTAGGTCTAGAGAAATGAGAGAAAGGGATCTATCCCAAGTCTACATGAGATAAAGCTAAAACCCCTCAGGTTTGCTATGCATCAATACTCACTATAATGAACATGTAAAGTTATTCTTGCACATTGTGTTATTAATTTAACCTTACAATCAATATATCGGTTAGATCATTGAAATTTACTAAACATAATATTATCTTATAATGAAAGACAATATTTAAATGAGTATAACTATGTTATTTTTAAAGGTGGGCATACAAAAAAATTTGCTTTGTATCATTCTAAGCTATAATCATAAAGTACAAAAACAACATACAAATATCGAAAAAAAACTAGTGTTATATATTTTTAGAACACACTTGTCTTTTGTAAGGAAAGCATTGAAACCACGCTGTAAAATATCTGGACGTCAAGATGTTCACAATGACAAGTTGCACATATTTTAAATTTTAGTAGAAGAACAAATATGAAGATGTTTCCATATTTTTCTATCGCCATCTATAATATATTGCAGGGGTAAGAAAGTCCCAGGACTGTTAGATACCATTCAAACTTGTAAAGGTAAAAAGCTGTACCTTTAGAAGTATTTTCAGTGTAAAAAAGGATATTTTTTGGCATTATATTTAAATTCAACCCCAAAATAGGATTTTTGGGAGCAATTCAATTTTCAAATATAAAGCCCCATCGAGTAATACTTCAATGTAAAGGTCTAAATAGAAAATAACTGCACAAATTAGAGGTCTTACTCCATCCAAAATATGCACAGATCAAATAATTCAATTTACTTCAAGGAAAATAATAATACAAATTAGTACAGCAAAAATTGTACTGTTATTATGTTGAACTTTGACCAGGGACCCAGGAAACTGAGCTTATACCTCAAGATGTATAGATAAGACAATTTCAGGATTTTATAATCGGTTGCCACAATTTAAACATTTGATATGAACATGTTTTGTAAGTGTTAGGATTTAGGACTATGCTAAATTTAGACAGTAGAAAATACTTCAATAGCAACCAGAATTAAAAGAATCATACAGAACACTAAAAGTTAAGAAATTGCTTAGTTTGGAACCAACAATTGTCACAAATGACATCTGAATATAAGCTCAGGCCGAAGGAAAAAAATTGGTTTATAAGTCAAATGGCAAAGTGCATAGATGTTTCTTCTCCTAATAATATAATAAGCTCGTACATGCTTTTGCTACAAAACAAAACAATCACACTCAGACTCATTCCCTCTGTAAAAACTTGCTTGGTAGTAACAGTGCTTAGAGGTCATTGAACTCATCTCGTATCTCATAAATAACTTTTACTATTTAGTATTATATCAAAGTATGAGAGATTTGAGCAGAAATCACTTTCTGAGATTTTTATCCTTCTGAAGTATAATCAAATCTTCAGGTTCCTTCATGACAAAGCAATTTTAAGAGAAGATGAAGACATTTTGAACTAGTGGACAGATTTACACTTCATTTGACTTTGACTGTTCAGCTGTATCACGAATATAAAATGATGAAAACTGAAATATCAGAAAAGCTGAAATAGGACTTGAAAAGTCACAGTGATATTTTAAACTATATACTAGAGAATGGTTACATGGAGAATTTACCAATTTAACAGTAGCAATGCGGATAATCCTCACTTTTCCCATTTCTGTGACAATTGGTGAAAGGAGTTTTTCTAAGCTGAAAATAATTAAAAAACTGAGATCAACAATGTTTCAGGAACACCTGGTGGGACTTTCTTTTATATCTATTCAATGTTCTTGAAGAGATAGACATTAGTAAAAGTTTTTGTCTTTGCTAATTTAGTAAAGTTCGAAAAGTACACTAATTTTTTACAAACTAACTTTAAGTTTGATTTAAGCTAATTTTGGTTATATTATATAAGTTAATATCTTACAATTTGTGCGCTTTCAAAACACAATTATTTAAAAAATAAAAGTTTTTATTTTATTAGTATTTTGTTCCCTACTGTCAGTTTTGTTTTAACTAAATTATATTTATAAACAAAAAAATTTGTGATTTTTATTAATTTCATGAGTTTAGATACACCAAACACAAAATAAAACTATTGTTTTCTTGTCAAACTTATTTATATCTTTCCTCTTACTCAATCCCATGAACATTTCTATATTATTATGCATGCACATGTTATTTTTCAATAAAATAACTGTGATGTAAATTTGAAAAAAAAAAAAACACACTTGTCAAAAAAGGGAAATTCTGACATAAAAATGTTCTATTTTATGTTAAAGAGATGAGCTAAAAAGATATCATTAAAACCAGAGGAAGAGGGGGGCGAAAAATACCTTCTGGCTAACCCTAGTTAGTAGGACATTGTTCAGAAATATTTCACAAATATGTAGAATATGTGATAGCTCAAAAGTTAATGTCAAGTGTTTCAGGGATATATCCAATTTGAAGTCCATCCATCCCCCTTCCCCAGTCTAAAGAGACGTTTTAGAATCATGTCAACCTCTAAACGATTTCAATCAAAATTAGTACAGTAGAGTCTCGCAAACTCGGCAGTCCGGATTACTCGGCAACCCCGACGGGGGAAAATACATTGCTAAAAACAGCGAAGTTCGTAAAAGTTCGGCAGATCCCAAAGCGGGCATTAACTTCGATCGCTCGAATCGTTGATGGTACTTTTCTCACGTTAAACTCATCACAAAGCTTTTTTACAGATTCCCCTCTGTCATGTCTTTTTAAACACATTTAACCGCGTCTCATTCGAAACCAACACACGCTTCCATTTTCGTAACTCGCTCATTTTTATTTACTGTATATACTGTGCAGAGATCATAACCAGTCAAAGAAAACTGAAAAGAAATGTTATATTTTCCATAATGTATACTAAATTGATTCGTGGAAAAAAAGCGGCCCATCAAACGTTTTTTCAGGTGTATGTCTGCTATACCGACGGGTGCCAAAGCCGCGGTGTTATTATGCCGCCGACAATGGGATACCGCTATCGACAAAGTCGTTTGATATCGCCGCTGCTTTGGTGTTTCAATTATAATTTATTTTTGCCCTTATTCCCGATAACCCGGCATTTCATAAACTCGGCACACTTCCGGTCCACATTACGCTGAGTTTGCGGGACTCTACTGTATGTGGTTATAATTTGGGAGGTTTTTCGTCTTTTTGATTTCTCAAATATAGGGGAAAATGCCATAAGGAAAAAAATTACCATTTTCTCAAGATTGCCACAACTTTTTAATGAAATATTGTTCAAGTATGATAAGGATAAAAAAAAGTATTTTGTCACCATCTCTCCAAAAATGCCAGTTTGGGAATTATAGATAAAACACTTTAAATTAACCATGGTCTTGTTTAAAATATATAATTTGTCAATAACGATGATATTGATTTTGTTCAAATTTTAGTATAACAAAGATTAATGACCTGTGTGCAACATTGCAAGTAAACACATATTATGGTGCAGGAATAATTGACAAAAAACAGAAATCAACATTGTCCGTCATCATTAAAAGCCGATTTTAAATACTTAAAAATTTAATCATTCAGTTGGATACTTACTCCAAAACTAATCAATTCAAGATGTTGAATATTCTTCACCATACGAACTATAAAGAAATTTATAATATAGTAGATGTTCATAAATCTGGAACATATCAGAACAGGGGTATGCTGGATTACTGGAAGGTTGTGAGGAAATGTATTTAAATAACATAAACTACTGTATACTTATTACAAAACGATAAATAAAGGAAAAAATAAACTGAACTTCAAAAATGAACAAAAAATATAAATTTTAAAATTTACTGAAATAAAATTGCATAACTAATTCATACATTTCATAATGATTAAAAAACTAAAAGAGTTCAGTAATTTACGTGGTAACTGTATCATGTCATTGGAGTGAAATAACTATCAACTGTATTTTTCACTTGTTCTTTACATTTTTTTTTTAATGTGAGAATATCATAAGCAGCTGTATAATTTCCCTCAGCTTATTAAATGTTCCTTACGAAGATATCCATCCATTACACTGCTGTAGTTTACTATGTGAACAGCAGAAGTTTTCCCCTCTCCCTCTTCTTTGCTCTGCACTACTTGTCCAAATGTTAACATTGCCTAGTTTTTCGATAATCTTATCTTAAAGCTAAAAACTTCAGAGTCAATGTTTGCTTAGTTTAAAAAAATTAAGGATTCTTCCTGCCCAGAGATATTAACATTTTTTATTCATGATTATACTGCCTCCTGAACTGTTACATAAGAGTTTTTTTATGATGAATTTTGCTCCATTGAATAAGATTTTCATCCATAAGCTGTAAAAGTAAAGTTTGCAGACAAGAACATAAAGGCACAAAACTATCTTTAGGCGCTCAGGTTAATTTAGATACCAAAATTAACAGCGCTTTTGGGCATTTTGTTTCTTAATAATTTTTTTTTAACGTAGGTATAAATGTTTCTTGATACCATTCTATAAAAACTGACTCGGTGAATGACCCTATAAATCCACCCATGGCTTTAAAATTTTAAAATGCCCTAGGATTTATTTTTCAGCTTTACCAATCACTAACAATACAAGTCTATGTTATACATACCATTCATGTTTGAACAAGGCATGAAGGTGATTCTGTCTTTGGCAATTTTTAGTCAGGAGCACTAGCTCAAACAAATGTCCATTTTTATTGAAAAATTGCCAAAATATACCACTCTCGTTCCCATTAACGACGTCAGGATATTTATTCAATAATCTTTTTAAACTTTTCTTTGTATGGTTCAACTGCAGCAACATCACTTTTCTCGTGTAAGAGTTAAGCCGAATCCAAAAACGCCTTTTAAATTTATTTATCTAACCTTCACTTGAAAATCATCTTTTTTCATAATTCGTTTGTAGAAGAATTTCTCTCGAAATAGGTGAAATACTTCTTTTATGCTCTTGATGAAACCCAGCGTACAGGCTTTGTAATTATACTTTACAAATTATGAGAAACTTGCCCAATTTCAGCCCTTTTCATATTCTCATTGTCTTTAAAAAATCTTAATTTTATCATTATTCTTTCTTATATAGTATATTGTAGCACAGCCAACACCAAATTCATCTGCGAGGTTAAATACCTACCCATCTTTTTCAAGTTTCTTTATAATGTAATTTTTCTGAACTAGGGTTAATTTTTATGTTTACGTTCGTATGTTGGCAACATTTTACACTCACAGAAAAATAAACCATAGTAATTAGAAGCACAAATAATCATGAGTATACAAAACTAAGAATCAAATTGACACAACGATCTTACTATATTACAGTCACGACTTTGAGTAGGACATGGGAGGATTTTATAGAGTCTACTGTACGTATTTGGTCAAATCATAGAAAATAATGTTTAAATTATACAAAAGTAGCTTTTTATTAGTTTAAATACTGTAATAAGCAGGTAATTTATAAAATAAAACATTGTTACAGGTTTAGTTACATTTTGATGTGTGAATAAAAGCTTAATTGTAAATTAAACAATGGTGGTGAGTGGACATGTTAAGTAAATTAGAAAACAAAAATAAAAAGAGGAAAGGTTTACATTGGTCGACCTCTTCCACGACCCATGCCAGGTGGGCCACCTCCTCCAGATTGAGGGTTTTTGATAGTTTCATCTACTGACAAAACAAGACATGCTGCTTCACTTGCAGCTGTTAAAGCATTCTTCTTAACTACTGCAGGCTCCCAAACGCAGTTCTCAAAGTTATCGCTAATATCTTCTTTTGTAATATCAACGCCATACCAACAATTGCCTAAAGAAAAATATCAATTATCAGTATTATCAAGACATAATTTTGTAAACTAATATTTACGTACAAAAGTAAAATAAGGAATCATTAAATTATTTTGTTTTTAAAACTACCAAAAAATACACAGCATTTAAACATGTTATAACAATTTTAAACTTCTCAAACTGTTACACAGTTTTAGACTATATGAAAACATTTAAAAACCAAGTTATTAATAAAGGTATAAATCTGATCACATTTCTATTTAGTCTTACTTTTGATTGCTCAAACCTAATTTTAGACCCACATTCCTATTTAAAGTTATAGTTAGTTTCTATCACAGACCTAAGCTACTAGGTTTTTCTTTGTCTGGGTTTATCAATAATTTTAATAACAAGAGTTGATTTATACTCCTGAAATATTAGTATTAGTTATATTTTAGTATTAGCCGGACCCCTTTCCGACCACAAGTTTAGATTTGTTCTACATATTCCACATTATAGTATTGATTAGTATTAATTATAGATGAAAGAAATTGAACATATGTAATAAACATTTTATAACGTTATTCAACCAGTCCTAGGACAAATTATGTTACATCAAATTTATTACTGTTATTTATGAAAAATACTATTTGTACAAACTAATACAACATTCTATGCACATGCATGTTATACTATTAACATTTGGTGTTAAGGTGATTGAAGTATAATTAATTGTACAATTGATTTTCTAGTTTATTAACATGTTCAGTAATATTTATGTTGGTAGGTTTATGGTTAAAAATTATTTTGTTTATTCATTCATAACTAGTGTTAACCTTTCTCAATATTGAGTTACACAATTAAAACTTAATTTCAAAAAAAGGGAGTCCAGCTAATACTAAAATATCGTTTTTTTTATACATACACATAAAAGGAGGAAAGTTCCAATTAAACCATAATAATAATATGTGAATAATTTATCAAATCACTTTAAAACCAGAATAAATTAAAGGTTCCAAATCTTTTTAGTTAGTTTATCAGGATTTTCCATCGTTTCAAAAGTCAAAACATAGGTCTACTTACCAACTGTTGCAGTACACAGTTGATGTAGTTAGGTTGAGTATGTTTTACAAAAATATTTTAAATTAAAAATGTACAGTTTGAACAACCAAACATAAATCGTAATTAGAAGGCTGGGTGAATTGTTCTTTGCACATATTCTCAAATCTTGGAATAACAGTCGATAATGTTGACTTTCCAAGGTATTTGGCATTTTTATGATAGCAACAGTCAAAACACAAATTGACGATGCAAATAGAATTAAAATTCACTGAGCTTAGCAACAGATAATCAACTTCTACTGGTATTTGAAAATTGGTTCGTTCTGTCCTGATGCTAAGACAACTCAATAATATTTTCTTCTTTCATAAAAGATAATTCAGATAGAGGTTTGGTCGTGAATGGTGACTTGAAATTAATGCAAACTTGTCAATGTTACCTTCTTGAAATTATTTTTCACAATTAAAAAGATAAAAAATTATAATTTTCTGCAAATCCTCTAAAGACTGAACAAAACATACGGGTCACCATCTCTCAAAAAATACTGCTTTGATAATTATCAGTAAGATGTAAAAATCGGCCTTGAGGCTGTTCTAAATTACATGATTTTCCTCAAAATCAGCTATAGCAATATTGTTCAAATTTTAGTGAAATGTGAGTATTACCATGTTCACTGTGGGCGGTAACCCGGGATTACCATGCCGGCTGGCGGGAACCTGGTTTACCACGCTACAAGCATTGATATATGAGTTCAGTGTAGCTTAGCTACTTATTGTGGATGGATGACATTTTGCAGCACTGCAGGGTGATAGTACAAGAGTTATACAGTGTAACAACCTACAGTCGATCAGGTAGACTAACCCCCTGACTTGGATGTATTGCGGTAACATACTGCAAAAACTGCAGGGGCATTTGATAAAATAAAAATAGTTCTTTTCTTGGCGGCTCCAAGCGCTGTATACTTCTTCATCGAATCAGTACAAGTATAGATTCGATCTAGCCATTTTGTGTTTGTTTTGGAATGTAGACAAGCCAATGTAACTTCTTGCGTGTCAGTACTTTTAAAATGTTTTTTGTTGTGTATAATAGTAACTGTGTGATACTTTCGATCATATATTGTTTGTGTCAAGTGATAAGTGGTTTGTTTAAATGAGAGATACGTAGAAATCCAGCTATGAACAAATTTATTTACTCACATAGTTTAATACATGCAATCTGAATTTTTCAAATATCAAATTATTCATGTCTGATTTTTTTAACTTTTATTATAATGCTGAAACAAATATTGTAATTATTTCATTATAAAAGTAAATATGTTAAAGGCCTATCGGCCATTGTAAGTCAAACCAAATTAGCTTGATTTCAATATACAAAAGACTGATTAGATAATACAGTTTCAGTAGCCTTACAGAGCCATATTAAATACAAATTGTAATCATATATTTTTCCAAAAAATCTCAAACATGTTAAATGTTGCATTTTGCAAGGACAAAACTAATGCCTGTCTGTACCAACGCTGTTCCTAGAAGTGTGTTAAGTGTTGCAAACTTAGAAAAGTTCAAAGTTACTAACATTGAAAATAGCTTATAACATTTAAACATCGACATGGCTCTATAGTACAATTTTTTTTTATATAAATCAGTCCCATAAACAATAAAATTTCAAAACCAATGTTACTTTTACAAGAAAAGGCTTAAGAATTTTAACATAAGTAAAATATTTATTTTCTAATTGGGAGATGCAGCTATATCTCTCAGAGACTCATTCCAAATTTTCTATATAAGTGACGTCACACGTAAATTAAATTCTATATAAACAAAATTCACTTTATTTTACTTTCTTTTTATCTTCTGGAATTATTCCTTTTTTTATATAATAATAAATATGCATATTTACCCAACAAAGTATATATATTTAAGTATGTACATTTAATGCAAGTTGATTTAGTTGTATGATCTATATAACTTGTACTTCTTGTAACTATAAATGTTACTGAAATTGTCAAAGACATAATTGTATATTAAATTAATTAACTTCAATAAAAGGGTGGGGTTTTCTTGTTTTATATTTTGTAAAAGAGGGTTTTTATCGAAATAAAACTTATAAATCTTGTTTTTCTGTTTAGGGGCATATGATTTTTTTTTTTATTAAGGGCATGTCAATTTTTTTTTTACACAAGTATTTAATAAACAAATTGTTTATTACCCCATTTAATGGTATTATTTGTCTGTAAATGGATAATTCAGATTGTTAGGTTTTCACCAACTAAGGTAAGTAGGTTAATAGATATTAGTCATCATATTATTATTTTTCCTTTTTTTAAATATGTGCAGTCTTTATGTGCTCCAGTAGGCTTCCAAAATTTCGTAGGCTGGCACAACAGTGAAGTTCGTTTCTAATCATGTAGCTTGGCGCGTAACTACCAACGATTTTATTATTGCTTTTTAAAATTTTATTATGAGTGGGTTTTGAACTTGTGTTTCGATCTTTTGTTCATTATTTTAGTTTTTTTTTATAAGAAAATCTTTCTTTACAACCTACAAAGGATCCTAGACCAGGCACTTCCACAGACTGCAACTATAACGAAACTGTTCTAGAGGGGTACGATACAGATGACTCCTTATAAGATAGAGTATAAGGTGATTCAGACGAGCGTTATTGTGAACTATCTAGTGATGATGATGATTCCGATTTGAGAAATGAATATCTCATTTGGTCCACAAATACTACAGGAATGAGGCCATTGAATTTATAAGACAGGACACATTACTAACTTCGATTCCAGGAGGGCAAGCCTATAAATTTTTTAAATAATTTATTAGACGATATTTTCCTTGAAAATATCGTGAAATACACAAATAACCATGCTTTTGAAATATTTTTTGGTCTGTCTCACACCCCTAAATCTAGGATAAATAAATGGAAAACACTCACTGTTCTTGAATTTAAAATATTTCTAGGGTTGTTATTGCATACAGGCACTGTTAGGCTCAGTCAGATTCAAGACTACTGGAAAAAGGATTATCTCAATTTCAAGTGTTTTGGTTGTTCAATGTCCAGAGACAGTTTTTTGCACATTTTGAGGTGCTTATACTTTTACAAACCTAATGTTATCCTTGTGGGAAACCTGATCCTATGAAAATATTAGAACAGTTATTGATTACCGGTACTTCAATTCCAAAATGCTGATGACGTACTACTCACAGGAGTATCACTAGATGAGACAATGGTACTGTAGCAGGGTCGTTTACGATTTAGACAATACATCAAGGACAAACAACATAAATATGGCCTAAAATTGTACACCCTGAGTGAAAATTAAGGACTTATTTTAAAATTTATGACTTATGCAGGTATAAAGGACATACAGAAAAAGGCAGTTCTCTATCTTTTGAAAGAAAAGCTGGGGCAAAGGCATTCTGTCTATATGGACAATTTTTATAACATTTACTTTCTTGCAAGCTATTAGCACACAAAACTTATTGCACAGGAAAAAATTTTACAGTTCGCTTTACCTGTTCAGTATGGGTAACAACCAGTAAAGCTATGATTACTAAGTTGTGCAGTAGAGATAAGCTTACTGTCTAGAGTGGTTGGACTGTGACGCTAATGAGCTGGGATTCTAGGGACTAACGGACTAAGAAATAGCAGAAAAAGCAAGAGGGGAGAACGAAGAGCAAAGTGTAACTTAAAAGGTAGAAGGAACGAATGCAAATGCACGATTGACACCCACTGCTCCAGTATTAAGAGGAACAAGACGACGGCGCGCAGTTAGCTGAATAACTGATGCTAAGAACAGTTCAGTCAAGAGACGATGTTTTCTCAGTAAGAAACAAAAAAACAATGTTTGATTTTTTTTTAAACCCTCGGATAATTAAAATTGCAGTATTGTACTAGTGTAGTGTAATGTGCTTCCTGTATTGTTCTTTTGTTTTACTACAAAAACTTCTTGTTTATTACACTTTTTTATTTCATGTAAAATGGACATTAGAATGTTTTAAATTTATAGGTTTGCACTGTGTACTATGTGTTTTATGTACAGTATATTAGTCTTTTTATGTCAAAACTATTTTTTTATTATAGTAATTTCCCTTTATTTTTAGCATTCTTGCAGATTATCTGCGATTTTCGTTATCCGCCATGTCTGTGCCACCCAATTTCGCAGATAATCGAGAGTACACTGTATTTCAGATTTATATATAATAATGAACAATAAGTGACAGAGATCAGAGTCTTAAATAATGTTTTAATTTTTTATAAGTAATAACCTAAACAATAGTTTGTGTTTTTTTGTAAAAAGTAAGTATGAATAAATTATCTCATACAGGTTCATGAGACAAATGATAAAAAAGGATGTATTTAATATCAATAAAATCCTGTGGTTAAAAGTACCCACTGGAAGGGCAATACACATTGACAGTTTTTTATTTAAAAAATTGGATGATTTTAATATCTCATTTGCAAATGTAATACACCGTACACACTACAAATAAGCTCATGACGCTGCATCAGGATTGAAAGAGAGGGACCTAATCAAACATTACATGAAAAAAGGTATGGATTCAGCTAGGTTGTTCGGGATTGCCATGCACGAGGTACGCTCATGAGAGGGAAACATATTTTAGTCATAAGAGTCAAATGTTCATGTAGGCTACTCAAAAGACAAAAAACAATTTGTTTTTAAAATAAAAATGTACACTTTTTTAACTGTCCAGTCACAAAAGTTACTTGATTGATTATACAATTACCTTGAGCATGTTTTTGTCTTAGTTTGTTGAGGATATTAGTAGCATCAAAACCAGCATTGTCACAGAGTTGTCGAGGTATAACTTCTAAAGCTTTGGCAACAGCTCCAATTAACAACTGTTCTTTCCCTGCAATAGTCCTTGAGTAGTCACGAAGTGATTTGCTTAGTTCCATTTCTATTGCTCCTCCACCTAGAAATAAAAAAACAACCCATATGATTTGCTTAGTTCCATTTCTATTGCTCCTCCACCTAGAAATAAAAAAACAACCCATATGATTTACAAAAAGTATAGATAAAAGAAGAATGAAAATCTGAGTTCAAATATTGATTGAAAACATACCTGCAACAACTGCATCATTTTTAATTGTTCTACGGACAATCATAATGGCGTCATGCAGAGAACGTTCGGTCTCTTCAAGGAACTGTTCTGCTCCACCTCTTAAAATGAGTGTACAGGTCTTTGCATTAGCGCAACCAGCAAATATATTAAACCTGAATAAATTTCAAAATAAATTAAGTACTCTACACAGCATTTATTAAAATAGTTATTAGACACATCTTTGTAAGACTCTAATTATTAACATAAACACTGATGTCAATATCAATCTGGCGCCTTAAAAATATTGGTCCAGTAAAATAATAGTTAACACATTGTTGTTTAGCTTGTAGAAAGCATATTTTTTGTTAAATTTATATGAAATTTGTCTTTAACGAAAGACAATTAATTGTAGTTTATATTATTTTCTAAATCCGATCTATAGGTATAAGATTTTTTTAAATAATACACACATGAACAGATATACTAAACGAAGCATTTTCCACACATTTTCATTAGAACTACTTGTTTGTAGGACACATAAGCTCTATATCGATCTACGTCACCATTTAAAAAAAATTCTATCTGCCATTTTAAAATTAAAATCAAAATTTTCTGTAATTGTGTTATCTTAATTTCATTTCTAACATAAATGTAAGGAGAATTCCCTGTTAAAAAATATTTCGTGTTTTTTAACATTTGTAGAAATATCAATTTTAACCTACTTCAAAAAAAAAAACTTGCATTTTCTATACTGAAAATAATCACAAATTGGCTAACCTATCTCCGCCAACTTGTTTTTCTTCAAATTCTTCACATGATCCTAAAACTGAAGCATTAATATCATGAGCAGTAGACATGACTGCGCCTCCACAAGCTTTCATCGTACGATGTAAATCTTCATCAGGAACTCGGCCAGCACAAAACATGTCCCTGAAAATAAACATAAGCATTTAAAAAATTAAATATAACTTAATGAGATATTAATATACTGTAGAATCTCATTAATCTGTGTCAATTATGAGTCACTGCTACTTATACTGTTCGGTAATGTGTTCTCTAAATCAGGTTGGTCCATCGTGCTATGCTTGAGAAGGTACAGAAGATTCTTTCGACTGGTTGATAGCTATATGGAAGTTCTAATTGAGGACATATTATATAAGTTGTTTGTTCTGTTGCACTGGATGCTTTTTTCATACAAGCTTGACTGTAAGCTCTTTTGAGTGTATACTGAGTGAGTAGACTTTCAGATTCCAGTTTGCACTCACTCTCAGGATTTGATTGTTCATAGTTTTGTAACAATAATTTGTAGTTTCATTGCTGGAGTTGGACTTTTCTCTCTCGTTATTTGGGGAATGTATATTCCTTAATTGGTATGCCTAATGTAATATGTAACTCTAATATAATACTTTGTATATCCATCTTTTTCTGTTGTAACTAATAAATAACAGTAAAGTAGACTTCCTCTCATCCGATCCCCACGGGATTGGACCCCTGATCGGATAAAAAAAAAGGTACGTTAAAATGAAGAAGACTTCTCTTTTATAAACTCTACAATTTTAAAGGTAAAAAGTATAACAACATCTATCTGTATCAGTTAAAAAAAGGATAAGTTAAATTGTATACTCAAATACCAAAACAAATACTCACCCAGATCAAAAGTTTTAATTGTCATTTACTCCCATGACATCCAAAGATTATATAGAATAGATTTCAAAACAAAACACTCAAATTTACAACTCTTCACAGATTTATCGATTCTAAACAAACAAAAAACTAATCAATTATGATTGAGTAGTCTATTACTGAATGAAAAAAGTGTACTCACTTCAAAAAAAAAAAAAAATCTATGAACTAAGAATAAATTATTAATAAAATAATACAAAGGATGCATACAATTAAAACTCTATTTGAAAAAAAAATCTAATTTTCTTTGTTTTCAATTATTTTCTTGAATTCATAGTTACACCATTTTTTTATGAACTGAAGTCGACTATTTTTGCTGTTCAAAGCAAGACTGTAGAGCTTTCCTTCCTTTTAAATGACTTATTTTTCGCTTTCTTCTTCTTCTTCATCATCAATTTCTTCTTCCTCTTGCCTTTCATTAATAAGGGCTTGAAATTTCATTGCTTAAACATCATTTTTAAGGCAGGAAGTAACTTGCATAAATTAAACAGATAAGAGAGCCAATTGACTTTTGGTTATGCATGGAAACAGTAGTTTGCAGTATTTCTTACTATCGTAGGAAGGAGGGCTAATTAAGGTGAAATATTCATTATTGTATGTATTTGTTATACATTTTCCTCATATTGAATACTATGTCTAAGTTGAGTATATATGCTCTAAGTTGTCTGAATTTTAAAAAAAAATTAAATACAAAATAAACCAATGAAGAAACAGAACTTGAACGCCCAACTGATTAGATAATATTTCTGCTGTAGCCTGAATTTCAGTCCCTTGCACAGTTAATCTGGACAAAGTTGGGAAAATCATTTATAAACACATTCATTAGGGAATGGTCTGTCCTATAAACACCACACAGATCCATCCTAGATTACAACAATTTAATCTTCTTTTTATACTCTGAAGAAGATTACACCTTGCGGCATCATCGGGCAACTTTTTGCATCAGTTGCCCGATGATGCTGCAAGGCGAAACAATTGTAGCTCATTTATATTATTAAAATATTTGAAACTTTAAGCTTTTGCTTTATTTTATCCTTGAATATGGAGTTTCAACAAGAAATATCTGCTATTACATTAAAGTAGAATGTAACTAAATTAAATTTTAAATCAAAATTTGTTGAGATGTATTTATATGGATTGGGATGATTTAATATTCTAATCCGAGACAACAATGAAAATATAATATTATAACACAATTCTGAAAACAAGAGCCAAATTGTTTCAAATGCTAGGTCCAGATTTATGTCTTATAGTATACAAGACTGAAATGGTTTATATCTTATGAAAACAAACTAAAAATCATAGAATCAGGTTTTCATAAATAATTTATATTGTATAATACCATCATTAATAAGGTAGTCTAAGGTAGTAGCATACCTGTCAGCGAAATACTGGGTAGCAACGTCACCAATAGGAAGTTTTGATAACACAACTTGCACACCTGACTTTACAATTTTGTCCAGTTTATCATAAAGAATTTGCCATTCAGCATCTACAACTTTTTGATATTCCTTGAAAAGAAAATTATTTACAAAATTAAATTGTGTTTGGAAAAACAGTATCATAGAAAATGCATATAACAAAATAACGAAATAACAAATATAAATAATCAATAACACAACTCTAACTTAAATGGGTCGTCATAAGGCTTAGGCCTATTTGTATCTCAAACATTTAAATATATAATTACTGTGGTGGGATGTATTAAATAGGCCTTTTCGAGAATCACTGGAACACGATTTCCCAAAAACTTACCACAACATGACAATTTAGAAGCCATCACTAAATAAATTGAGGGGACTCGACACAAGTCCAGCACAAGGTGTTCCACAGCATTTTCATCTCTACCCGGATTCCTGCTGTGCCACTGCCCCGTTCCAATCAAAGCAAGCAGATTGTTTGCAAGATTCTGGTACCTAACCAGTGACATCATCACAAAATGTGTTTGTATCTAGCAGTGTAAGTGATACTGTAAAGTTATTAGAGATTGGCGAAGCTCCAAATTTGTCGATTCAGACCTCAATGGATATCCTCGGTTCGTATCAGATTATTTTCTTGCATTATTTTATTATATACAATTTTAAAACTGTAGTAAGGAAAGGGAGAAAATTTAAGACTACCCAATGGAGTATGTCAACAGATGTAACATTCAGTACATGTCTAGGTTTGTTTTAAAATTTAGATATTTGTACAGTACAATTCTGAGATTTCAAGATGCAGATTATTAAATTTTAATTATTAGAATTCTAATTATATTAATAAATATTACAAAAAAATATATATCTTACACAAATATTTTGTTCCCGTCGTTTATATAAGTCATGTTCATAGTAAATGTGAATTAGAAGAAAAACAATCAAAATGGCTTTTGTATGCATACACAAATTTTTACTGATAAACATGGAAATAATTGAATTCTTAAAATTGAAACGATTTAAATTTTGAGAATGAGATTCATATAAAGAGTAAAGACATATGTCTCTTTGAAATAAATATTTGTTTTATAAAATAAAGATTTCAAATATTGAAACAATTTATGATGAAAGCCATAAATTGTGTTACAACATTCAAAACATATAAGCATATGGAAGAACATAAATATAACTGTGACACTAGATTGACTAAATAAATAGAACTACCAAATCGCCAGCTATACATGATAATTCAATATCAACAATTTTAGTTAATAATTTAGTTTTTTATATTTGTGCATCATCTGCAATTGACATTAAAAGATGTAAAGATGTCTCATTTGTCATCTGTCGGTAATATATCTTTTTTTAAATTTACATGATAAAAAACTCTAATACAAAAACTACAAATTTGAAAAAATGTATCCTTCAAGAATATATTTATATTAAATCACACACACAAAAAAAAACAGGATTTTTTTCAAAATAACATGCCACATTCTTAAATACGAAACTTTGTATCAAAACTATAACACATAGAAGGATTTGAAAAGCACAGATCGAAAGAGAAAGATGCGATCTACAGAACAGTGTTATGTTAAATCTGTTTGACAGAAATTTCGAATTGGGAATATTAGACAAAAATGATGTCAGTTTTGTTTACAACCACTGAGCGCAAATCTTGACGTTACATATAAAAAATATGCGAACTTCAGTAATTTATGAAATATTATTTATAACGTTTTGTTGTATTTTATTTTATTTATTGCAATAGGACGATTGTAAGTTGGTGAAATGTTGAATTGCAAAATACGTGTTTTAATTGAACTATCCGTCATTCATCGACCACGTATGTGGACGTTTGCCAGATGGAGGTTTAAATACTGTTCCATTCCAGTTATTAAATGAGTACATTCCAAGAAATTTGCAGTTTAGTGCTGTGGAAACATCCGTAGATTTGTGAAACCTTTGGTAAAAATGCAAGGAGTGATGGAACAGTGAGATACGTCAATAAATGAATGTATATCTCTAGGCAAAGAGTGGGAGGGGGGGGTCTTCTGCCACCAATGTAAGTTTGATGAGGAAAGTGGTTAAGAAATTTTACCAGGATCGACGGTTTATGATTTTCATATTTTCTTATGAGTTTAAATCATTCAATGCAAAGAAATTGTGAGACTGACTGTTTACATTATCAGAAACTGCTCACACTGACTTATTTCACTTATTCTCGTGTAGGGCACCAAAGACTCATCAATAAATTCTATATCTCGCCAACGCTCTGCCCTCTCTCCATGTCACTCCAGCAGTCTGCAACTCCTTAAAAGTTTATCTGGCTTTCCTTTGTGTTTATTAAAAACTGCACTCTATTCCGGTGGTGGGGTTGGCACCTAAGATTCCTTCCCCTAGCCTTTGAAGATCCCTCTCTAGACTACTAAGTCCTGACCTATTTAACCCAATCAGGAGGAATGGTTCTTCCACCAATTCTGTTGTATTGAAGTCCATCTTCTCCGCCTTTATATCCTGGGTGCCAAAAATGTTGTCTGTTTTGCAACAAAACCAAACAACTTGCAATTTTATCACCCAATATAATGGATGAAGGATGAAAGTGGTGATTTTTCGCCAAAGAGTGATAATTGATAAGACCTAAACGTCTCACATCACTACGACATCCAAGTTGCAGTCTATGCCATGGCAGCACACAAAATTCATAAAAAATTTAGATTTAAATCACAATTTCAACATGTAAAATCATGTGCACTGTGTTCTAAGAGCTAAGAAAGTGTGTTACTGGTTGATTTTTTTGCCAAGAGATGAAACAGTAAATGATGAAAGGTATTGTGAGACTCTCAGAAAACTGTGCTGTGCAATTCAAAACAGAAAACTCAAGACATGCTTTGTCATTTGTTTTACTTTATGAATGTTTGACCGAATGTCGCTTATTCATCACAAGACTTGGCTCTGAATGACTATCACTTGTTTATGCATCTGAAGCAATCCCCAGCTGGCCAGCGCTATGATGATAACAATGGTGTGTAACATTGGTTATCATCACAGACTGCATTAATCTACGAAGAGGATATAGAAAAGGTAATAACGCAAAATCACAAGTGTCTTACTAATGGTAGAAATTAAGGTATGCCCTTTCTTTTAAAAGTAAAATACAATTAAATTTTTTATACCAAAATGGTATTTACTTTCTGGACACGCATTGTAACCATTTTCTGTTTAGATCATACAACTGCATCATGCACTAAACATTAAGTTTAGTAAGGAACAGAATGTAGAGTTACAGTAATACAGTAAACATAACAGGCTATAGTTAATTTATATAACTAAAATCATGTAACTAAAATTTAAATCGCTTAACTATTTAAATTTCAAACATAAAGTAGTTCAAGCAAAAATTAAATTTGTATTTGAAAAAAAAATTGATGGGAATAGAATATAAATTCCTACCTTTACACTCTCAACTCGAACTTCAGCATTGTCACGTTCCGCTTTCAATTCCAACTCAATATTAAGAAGAGCTATCTTTGGATTCTTGTAGGATTTTGGCTGCATTTCAAATCCAGCATATGAGAAAGTTTTCTTAAATGCAACACCAGATACAAGGAGTGAATCCTATAGAAAAAAAAAAGATAAATTATTTTTTTACCTTAATTTCTTTTACATATAGGGAATGGATTGGTTATATTTTTTAACAAAATAAGCAATATGAATGTTAAAAATTCCGTTGTTTAATCCATTTTTTATTTTCTCACATATATATAGTATAGAGAAAGTTATGTGAAAGGTAAAATAATCTGTCGTATGTGCAGTGATCTACAGCCCATAATGGACCAATTTTATTCAAATTTGTTATATGGGTATATTTTGGTCATTTAACATGTGATTTTTTCATATTGATAAAAAAGAAGAACTTATTAAGATAACAAGACAGTTTAGGTGTAATTAGGCTAGGCTCTATATTTTTAAATTAATTGTAAACATAAAAGATAACTTGTATAAAAGACTTTAAAAAGAGAGGTATTAAACAAAAAAATATAAAATTTAACAAAAGATTAATTGAAAACATTAAAGAAGTGTTAAAAATATCCAAGGTTATTAGAGTTAAGACCATTTTATAAATAATCTTTGTAATTAAAAGAGATAAACGTCTATAGAAAATCGAGTATAACGGAAGTTAGTTTCAACCATAGATTAAAGTAAATGAGTCCTTAGTGTTGTTTTTAGCTAGTTGTAAAGTAGATGATAGTTAAGAAGGCTCTGGACCAGAGATGTGTTGGAACTTTTTAGAGTGATGATATCTGTCTTGTTGAAAAGTAGAGTTTAGTCTTCTAGAGAGAGCTGAACTGAAAGACGTGTTTTTGAAAGACTTATTTTAGAAAGATGCTGGACTAAACTAGATGAAGAACAGTAAAGTGTATTTGACATTCACAAGATGAACAATAAAGAGAACGATTTATGTATTAAAAACATTAATATGAAAATATAAAAAGAGGAAGATAATTTGTGTTCTGACTAAATAAGAAACAGTTGTGATTTTTTTAAATGAGACTTTTAATAAATTTAATAAATAATCTTAATGTTTTAAGTATAATGTGTATTTAATTATCCATCTTGTTTTTTGATGGATGAAATTAAATTTGCCTCGTCGCAATAGAAAATGTATATGAATTTCAATTTTATTGTATTGGATAAAATACTTGAATGAGAAGACCTGAATCTACCAAACCCTAAAAAAATTTTTTTTAAACTACAAGAATTTAACATTGGGCAATTTGAGAACCAGATAAATTAAAGAATTTTCATGAATTGGAGAAAACCTTGTTTAAGATTTAGAAAGGTGACTGTCTGGAATCATTTGTTGATGCTAAATTTTAATTCCGCTAGTTACAGCCATAGGCCTATAAGAATGTTTTATTTGTATTGTAAACTTAAAATTTGGGAGTACCTGCTATAAAAAACAAAATTACAATTTCTACCAATTTTGATCAAATTTTGCTCAAATGTAATCTCTAAAAACCGAAACAAAATGTTATCTCTTCAAAAATGCTAATTTGTGTGTTATTGGTAAAAAAACAAAATATTGGACATGAGGCTGTGATAAAAAAAAAATCACAAAATATCCTTTACCAATTTTATTCAATTTTATTGAAATACGAAGATTAATGAGCCAAACCCATGTGCAAAACCACAAGTAAAATATATTACTCATAATGCTTTGCAAAGCTTGCTTCAGTCAAGTACAATTTACGCTGAAAATTTAGACCATTACTTAAATATTTTGTTAAAAAAGATGATGTCAATGGTTCATTTTCACTATTTGATAGGCAACTACTAAACTGGCATTTTTAATGACAATTAGTTTTGTTCATTTTTATTTGGGGATAGGTGAGTGAAAAAGTTTGTGTAATGTTTTTGCACTATTTATTTAATTTCAATCATTATATTTATTAGTTTTAATAGAATGAATACACAAGTCATAACAAATGTATTTGACACACAGTAACAACTAGGAATTACAGTAGTAGTTTATATATCTCACCTCTAGTGCTCCACCTTGTACCTTCTTGATACCAATCATGTTCAATGGCAACAAATCATCCAGTGACATGACTGCGTCAACAACCATTTTGGAAAAGAAACCTTTCTGTTGATGAATCAGCTTTGAACTAAGAGCTGTGGCAGCACATTTTTCTAACAATGCTCTGTGTTCTACAGTGTTGCTCTTCTCAATCTAAATAAATCATATTCTTAGAAAAAGAAGGTAAATATAAAAGCTATATATTAAAAAAATATATATAACATATTTAAATCTTTCATTTGAGAAGAAAATCAAGTTATTTATTTCTTCATATTAAATACATGAGACATGTAGTTTTCTCTTGAAACATTCCATAATTGATGTTCTGTACAATTTTACTAAATATTTTAAATAGACCCATTGCTCAATTTTTAAACCTACCATTATTCAAATACAACTGCGCTATATAATATTTTACCATCAACTAAACGGCCAAGAGTTGATATTAATCATGCAAGTGCACAGATCTGTTGAAAGTCTCTGCCAAAGAGCTGATAGTCAGTTTTCACCGTTACCTCTAAGAACTTACTTGGCAATATCAAGAAATTTTTATTTTAAAACTTATTTACACGTACACCATATCCTTAAGAGACATGTTACATTTAATATTTTGTCTCACAACAAAACACAATAATTTATTAATAGCCTACACACAATTATTAAAACTGTCTCTTACTTTTAATTTTTTAAAGCAAGGCAATCTCGTATTTTTAGACCATCAGATTATCCCCGATTAATTTAGAGTATGACAATATTTTTAATGTATACTGAAGATAGACGTGACTTTGAAGGTAAAACTAACAGGTTTGCTCTGATCAGACTGTGTTTACATTTGAAAATTCAAGAAAAAGAAAAATTATCCTTAAAAATCTTAAATCATTCTCACCTTTACAGCTAAGCTATCAATTTTTTCTATTGAAAGTTGTAAAGCTTTACGGATAGCTTTAATGACGATGCGAGGATGAACACCTTCTTCCACATAAGGTTTGACCTGTTTTAAAAATTCTCCTGCTAGTAGTACAACACTTGTAGTGCCATCTCCAACCTATTTAATCATAAAAATATTGATTAAAAAAAAAAAAACCAAATACATTAAAATAAAATTAATTTACAAAATTATTAACAACATATATATCAGTTTTAACACTTTTTTATAGCAAGAAATCTCAGGACCAAAAAAAAGATTGTAACTCAATTTTAAAACGAAGTAAGACATATATTACATATCTACTGAGCATTCGGTTTAGGCAAAATAGTTGTAGACTAATAAATGTCATTGCAAATATAATTTAAAATATTCTAATCGAGTCCTTAATGTTGTCATCATTCATAGTTTTACAAATGCTAAATGCTGGGTCCAGCAGAAATATTTGCCGATTTTGAAAAGTGAATAAAACAGAAATCATAAATGTTATATATATTGTAGCGAAAAGGTGCTGGCTAGGGTCAGTGAACAGCAAGCCATCAATTTGACAAGAAATAAAAGATTTGACAGCTCATGGACAAGCCCATACTTCAAAGAAAAACTGAAGGGTTTAAGGGCAAGGAACTCATTTAGAGATACGTTAAGTAAAGAGAGATCAACGGACAAAGTTTAAATCAAACAATAGTTAGAAGAAAGCGTCACTTTCTAAATTCCAGTAAACTTTGAATTCCACCAATGAAAAATAAAGCCGTGGTGTGACTGATGAAAACGAGGAATAGGTTCCAGAGAAGGAAACAAGGTTGTTCTGCGAAGTTTTTTGAATGTAATCGCAAAGAATATTAAATTAAAGAAAGTTACGACGACATTGAAGTGTTTAAATTAAAAGAAAATACGTCGAGAAGTGAGTTAGTTAAAGTGAAAGAAATATGTCAAACAGTTTAATAATAAATACGTCGAACAGTGAATTAGTTGAAAGTTAAAGAATACGTCGTAAAGTGAATATAGTCAGCGAAAAGTTAATAGATGAAATATCAGCGCCGAGAATAAGAAGAAGGATTCTGCAAGAATTCAATGTGTTACCCCTAGTGATTGCCAGACAAAGTACTGTTTTGCGAGAATAAAGGAGATTATTGGACACCAAATCCACATCAAGCTTATCCGCCGGAACAACCACCAAACAACCACGCTTTGAATTGTGAAAGGTCTTCAGATTCGATAAGTAGGCTGAAAATTTGTATAAATAATTAACCATCAACAACATTTTGATTCAGTACCTAAGTTTAAATTATAGTCACCAAAGAACCACACGAACGAGAGAGAGATTTTATTTAATTTTAAATCAATCAAGGAAAAACCCCAAACCACAAAATAACACAACTACACTGTATAATGTGTTTTTATTACCTTATGTACATTTCAATAGCTCTGCTATCATCTTCAGAGGTACACTACATACTAAATATAATAACAACAAATATATACTACCCTGAGGTGTTTCCCCCACTCCTTACCTAACCTCTTAGCCAACCACAATGACCACATCAAGGTCGCCTATTCCTACTCGGCCAATCACAGTTGGCCTCGTCCCACTTAAAATAAAATGGGCATGGCAACGCCTACTCCATCAAATGAGAAAAACTAACTACATAATGCTATAATCTACTAATATAACTAATTAACACATATGTTATCTAAAACAAAACACAAACATACTGATCCACTTTTGATAAACAATAAAGCTATCCTAATCCCAAAAAATTATAATTAGCAATTTCTAAACTTTAACAACGAGAACTAAGAAGAACTAGGAATAGGCCCTTTATCTGCATTAAACAAAAAACCACCTTCAGCTTTAGAAATATACATACTTTCAAAGCTATCTAGCAATCACTGTTGGTTACCTCTTTTTTAAATTTCAATGTTAAACCCAAACCATGCATACTAGAAATTGCATGTTCGGCCACACTTGATTTCTCAGTCGTATCAAATTTAATATGAACCACATGTTCTTTTAAATCTAGTTTCTATCTTTCTCCTCATCTGACCCAAATAGAACTTATCACACGAATTACATTTAATTTCAGATTCCCGAATTTGAAACACTGGAATTTTATCTTTAGGATTACCCAATAAATCCTTAAGTTTGTTACTACTTTTGTAAGCTATCTTCAAATCAAATGTCTTAAAAATAGGTTCCAAACCTTTACTAATTTTATAATCGAAAGGTAAACTAATATATTTACATTTTTTCTCATCTTGTTTTAATGTGGTAGAATTTTTTCCGGAAATTCCTCAATTTTTGTTTCCGTTAAATACTATCTATTATTTTATCATCAAACCCATTAAAATCCGCTATCTTTTTTATGAAGTTGATTTCTTTAAAATACCGTTTAGGTGTCATCGGAATGTGACAAGCTCTGTGGATCAAACTATTAAAAACTGCCATTTTATGTTGAGTAAAATGGTTAGAACTACTTATTATGTATCAATTATTAGTGGATGGTTTTCTATAAATATCAAATTCTATCCTATTATTATTCTTAATACATAAAATATATAAAAATGCCAAACTATTATTACATTCTACTTCATGAGTAAACTTCATGGAGTCAAAATAAGAATATCTGCTGTTACATTATATATTAAATATAAAACAACAATGATTAGCATTTATAATTATTTTATCTTGAAAATCATATTGTACATGTGAAACCTCTAGTATCTATGTTTGCAACCTCATACTGAAGTTCCCCATCACTTACTTCGTCATTTAAGGTGATATAGCAATGCTTTTTTGTTGGATAGCAGCTTTTATATCATTTGTTCTTGGTTTACTAAAGAATATGTCAGCTCTCAGAAAAATATTACACTCTGCAAGATCGGGTAACCGTGCAGACCATTGGATATCGCCTTGTTGTGAAATTAGATGCCCAAGAAACATTTCCTTCAGAGCAAACATAGATTATCTTTCGGTGTGCACTGTGACACCATCTTGTTGAAACTATAAAACCGGATCTCAGAGTTCATTAAATTTGTAAGTTCGGTTGCAGAAAGTTGTGTAACATGTTGACATAATTATCTATTAACTAAGTTTGTAACTTCACACTGAAGTTCCCCATCACTTGCTTCCTAATTTAAGGTGATATAGCATTACTTTTTTGTTGGATAGCAGCTATTATATCATCATTTGTTCTTAGTTTACATAAGAATATGTCAGCTCACAGAAAAATAAGGTCAGGTAACCGTGCAGGCCCTTAGATATCACCTCAATGTGAAATTTAAAAGCCCGGGAAACATTTCCTTCAGAACATTCATGTGTAACGTCATACAAAATTCAATATAAATCTGTACCTCAATTACTGATTATTCTACTTGCCGTTCTCTTATCTCTTCCGGACCAGGCCTCTATCGTGTGGTGAAACCTGGTGGCGAATATAAAAATTCAACATCGTACACTTGTTCACCCCCTCTTCTAAACACGCTAGAATCAGGCAGTTCTTAGCTCACCTCATTACAGATTAGTCTCTTAAAATGTAGTCTCAAAAATTAATTATGAATTCTTCAAGACAATGTCTTCAGTGCTTCTTTGTTTCTAAATTATAAACGTCACCTTCTATTCTAAATTATAAATGTCACCTTCGATAATGTTAGTGCTAGTGAGTTTCTATTTCTGACATACACAACATAGTGCAACGTTCATCGGGCACATGGCTCATTTTCAACTTTTCAATAAATGCCAGGTATTTCTACTTTAGATTTGACCATACTATAAGATTGTTAATATTTTAAGTTTTGATTACTGATATATGTGTTTCGTATTTTCCTTTTAATTATTCAATGATTTTTATTGAAAGTTAATAACTTGTGAAAAATAGCTTTCTTTCATTTAAAGGACAATTTACAAAATCTAACTGTAAACTTAAACAGTCAAAGTATTAAGTATTAAATAGTCAAACTATTAAGTATTAAATAGTATCAAAATATTAAGTAGACAAATAGTTTTTCTGAACTAGAATCTTTGCTTTTAAAATTTTTCTAACTGTTGTTACAATTCTTTATCTCAAACAAAGATTGATATAATTATATATATATATATATATATATATATATATATATATATATATATATATAATTCTTTATTAATATCAAAGAAAAACTTATTTATAATCTTTTCTGGACTTTTGTAATTCTGATAATTTTCTTTTCATTTTTAATTAAACAAAAAAACATTTCTCATTACAAAGACTTGTGCAATAACCTGTATGAGTTTGTATAAATCTCTATTCGACTTGCCTTTTTTTTTTTGCTTAGCAAAAAGCTGGTCGAAGATTGTCGGAGTTTGTCAGAGATAATTGGAAATCTTTTCGAGATTGCTCTAACTACGCAATTGCAGACATGTTTAAAAAAAAACAACTTATTTTCAACCTTCACTATGTGCACTCAAAAATAACAGTTGTTTAAAAGGAAAAGGAACTTGAATTGTGAATTTATTCTTCAATAAAAAAAATAACATTTAGAACAGAACTCTGTACGATAATATGTCTTCTAATATATATATATGTGTAATAAGGTGTACTAATTTATAAACAATCAAACTTGGGTGGTGCTGCATGCAAATATTTCGGCTTTCACGACCCCAAAGGGGTTATTTTTCAAAATTAATAAAATAAAATTATTGACGTCAATATTTCAATATTCCAAAATTTCATTTTTTTTTTTTTTTTTTTATATATTTCAATATTTCAATATTTTACAAAACAAAATTAAATTCTAAATATATATATATATATATATATATATATATATATAATAAATTTGTTCTTTTTTTAAGAAGGAAAATAGTATATCATCAATATATTTGTAAAATGTATTTCTTTATATAAATGGTTATATGTATGTTTAGACTAAGTATTCGATGACACAAAACTTGTTAACTAATATACCATTTTGACCTTTTTTTTTATACATGCATATATTTTCAAAAAAACTTAAATTCCTTATATAGGCTAATTTCTTTTCTAACTAAAATCAAAAAAACTCTGTAATTTTCTTTTTTTAAACAAATTAATTGTAAATGGTCAAATCTGATTCGTAAATTCAAATTAAATAAATTTTGGCTTTCGTTAATGAAATTTGTCTTCTTTTTTTTTTTAAACATGATTACCAGTTGGTTCCACTATTATTAATTTCAGTCGCATGGTAACACATGGATCGCCTCGTTGTGAAATTAGATGCCCAAGAAACATTTCTTTCAGAGCAAACATAGATTATCTTTCGCTGTGCACTGTGGCACCATCTTGTTGTAACTATAAAACCGGATCTCAGAATTCATTGTTTGTAAGTTTGGTTGCAGATGAGCAGAGAAAAAATTGGCCAAGGAACCAGATCCTGTGCTGACAAAGGTGCTGGTTCAGTATGACAGAAATTCCCTGAGACAGATCGTTGCCATGATTACCGGACATGGCCATATCCGGAGCCACTTAAACAAGGTGGGACAACTACAAGTCTCACCTAACTGTCGTCTTTGTAGTCTCATACCTGAGACAGCAGTACACATTTTGTTTTCTGGAGCACGAAAGAATGAGAATCTTTGGACCCCAACAACCAGACATAAATTTGACATGAACACCCTGCACAAGATCCTGGATTTTGTAAGAGACACTGGGGTCGATGTAAGGGAAACAAGCAAGGGGAGCACAATAGGCTCATAGCCAAAGTGCCAGAGGCCAATTAGAGTTTCAGCAATATGTCCCCAAGGGAAAAAAAGAAACAGAAAAAAAAAAGTTCCCAAACACCACTAAATCAGAAACGATGTTCATAGTGCATAAAACGGTCATAGCGCTGTCAGTGATTAACTTCTGTCTAATAACACAACCCAATAAGTGAAACTTTGTCATTTGATAGCACAATAAGATCAGTGGAACATTTTCAAGATTGCTCGACAAGTAGCAACACGATATACCCAATCACATTCATTTAGGTAATGTTCGATCATCGTTTTGTAAGGATGAAACTTCAGGTCCGTATATAAAATTTTATTTACACTCTGATCAGACAATCAGTGTAAGAGCTGAATGTCACAGAAACTGTCACTGCCTGTCTCACTGTTTTTAATTTTTTTTTTTTTTTTTTTTTTTGTATTCTAATGCTACCAGGACTAACAAGTAGATTCTTTTTCAATAATGAACTTGTGGCTATAAAATTTGACACCCATAACAATATGGCATTCCTGTCATGTACTGGATCATTTAGACCTAGCCTGAATTTAGTACGAAATAATCCTGCACAGAATTGGTATTTTTAAAATAACGAAAGTAGCATGCTCATCAATCCATGTCCACGATAACAACTGAAATGGTATCAAGATGCCACATTAATACCACGCATCGCTCTACTAGTACTCTAACAGAGAAGACATGTATTCCAGTATTATTTCTGCAAATGATAAACATTGTTCTTTCATATTATAGTATAATTTTGTTTGTAACTTCCATTGTCTGTTTTATTCACTTTTCACAATCAAGAGATATTTCTGTCAAACCCTGTATAATACATTCTTCGAACTCGCCAACGTTAAACCTTTTTTTAACTACTTGTAGCTTTATGGGTCAAATTTATACTATAATTTTTTACCACCTTGGTAGTTTCTATTAAATAACTTCTACTAATGATAGACAAAAAAAAATTGCATTTAAAATGTATGGATTTTATGAACTGTACCAAATACTTAAATGGCACAGCAGTCAAATAATCCAGTTCAAAGTTTTATGTGCCCTTTGAAAAAAATTAAAACAAAGGGGTTAAACTTAAAAATTCAAAATAGCCAAGCAACCACTTTTCTACAGTGTTGTCATGGACTCATCAAAATGTAATCCTGACCAAAATTAACCTCCAGTCATTAATATTCAACTTGGTTAGATAGTAAAAAGATTCAAGTGAGTATTAAGTAGTAGACAAATTGTATAACATAAATGATAGAAGTGTTTGTATAGCAAAATTCCTACCTACATCCCCTCAATTTATGTTAATTTGTCATCTCAAAATATGTTATTTTTTCGAACTACCATAGCTGTTAGTGACAAGGCAGCATGCCAAAGCAAATATAATGGAGCCCGTTTCACACCAAACAAACAAGTGTTGTATGTGCATATTCTTTGTTAGTGTTAGTAGACCTACACACTGAGTAGTTGCCTCGAATCACAACTGGAATTGGAAATTGATACTGAAGATTATATTAATCTCCCGAATTGCCACGATCAGGAAATCACAATAGACAATGTCATGGAAATGCAGATCACAGTACAAGAAATTGTAGAAAGAGAGATAAATTGGAAAGTTGACCGAACGATTTGGACTTGGTGAAGCAGGAATTAATATCCTGGAAGAAATTGATTCAGAATAGTAAAGAAATCGTGGATGACCCGATAACAGTACAAAATTACCCTAACTTATTCTATACTATACTTGGTAAGATCCCTTAATCTACCAATACAATTAACATTTCCTACAAGGCCCAAGGTTTGAGAGTTACATTAAGAGAATCTTGTATAACATTGTATGATTGGCCTTAACTACCCCTTAACTTAATGATTGTATCACCCCTTAACTTAAAATTAACTATTTCATTATTCGGGGGTTAGGGGTTTTAATTTGCTTCTTTTTCTAACATTATTAGGCGATAATAGCAGAGAGGTTTTTACCTATATTTAAACAAGAAAAAAATAGTTTAAACTAGCCTACAAAACTTATATTCCAAGATAAAATTATTATTGTTATATTCTAAACCTTAAAAAAAAGAGAAATAAAATGAGATTGTTAAACAATGTATTACATACCTCAGCATCTTGTGATTTTGCGATATCTACCAATGTTTTAGCTGCTGGATGAACAATTTCTAAAAGCTTCATGATAGTGGCTCCATCATTCGAAATAGTTGATTTTCCATTACTATCAACCATTAATTTGTCCATGCCCCTAGGACCTAGTGTAGTGCGGACAGCTTCTACAACACTTTGACATGCTGTTATATTGGATATCAGCTGTGGCTTGCCTTGAGAGTTTTCAGTACCCTCCTTCAATAGGATTATTTGAGGTTGCTACAACAGTATGAAGTTCGCTTTTATTATTGTACACTTAATAAATTTTATTTAGATAATTTTAATTAGATATTTCAAATATATATGATTTAAAAATATTTGGCACATAGGCCCTAGGCTAACGATTAACTTGTTCAAGAGTAATTCAATAAAAGTTAGCAATTATTGTAGCCAATGTATTAAAATTATTTATTATCTTTTGCTGTTGACAAAATTTTGTATATATAGGCTAATATAACAAGTGTCAACATATTAATGCTAGGCTACTAAATTATAATTGAAATACTGGAAATAAATATATAACTATACACAATAAAACCAATTCTTATTGAATATAACATTAAATATTACCATTTAGACAAAAAATTATAACTAATATAAATACAATAACAAAGCAATATTTATTGGACACAGTGAGGGCATGTCTCCTTTCCACAGAGTTCACAAACAAAATTCACATTATAACAATGAATAATTCAATTTAGCTTTAATTTTGTTTAAACTGTCTATTTATAGTCTGAACATCATTATACTGAGTAGCCTAATTCCAGTCTGATATGATGTTTTTTATAGGCATTCAACCTATGAGTGTACTAAAATCTTCATTTTCTTGTTATAAATATTAAAATCACTATTATGTGATGTGTGGCTCTTAAATCAACAATTTAATAATACTTCAATGATGATTCTACTTATTTAATTATACAGATTTTAGTCCAACAATTAATTTTCATTATTTATAATACATGAAGAATTTAAATAATCAAATATAGATAAACATTTTTATGCCTATTTACCAAATGTATTGATTGACAAGTCATTATTATAGTAAGCAAGATAATGGTCACTTGCCAGTTACAAATTATTATTAGGAAGCTTAGGTTTTTTCCTATTACAATGTTTATTACTGGCACATATTGGGTACCACATACACCAAGTAAGCACTCTATTACTAAAGGTTAAACGATTTGTACCTTTCTGTATGAAAATGATTGTGTTATTATGGAGAGAAGTTGTACGATCGATTTAAGTGTGAAATCTTGGCAATTTCTCTTCAAAATAGTGTTTTGCTCATAAATTCAATATTTATTAAAGACGCTTACCACTTTTTATCTTTTACAATTCATTATTTCTGTCGAAATCAGCAATTTAAAATCACAGTTTTATGGCATTTTGAGGTTATTTCGATTTTTTTTTTTAAATCAATAGTTTACTTAAAATTGATAAAATCGTTGTACAATAACCTCTAAATGGCATAAATCAGACATTTTAAATCGCTGATTTAGGATAGAAATAGCCTAATGAATTGTGAAAGATAAAAAGTGGTAAGCGTATTTAATAAGTACGGTATCAAAATGATGGAAAAAACAGTAAATATGCATTGAATTATCCATGTTGAATATTAGCTTCTATTTTGTTAAATACATACCTTATTATATACAATTCACCTCTTAGTGATTATGGAATTTGTCCCAATAACCATTTTCAATACACTCAATAGCCTACATTATTTAATGTATGACAATAACATTTGAAAACAAGGGAATCCTGCTTTGAAAACAAGTGAACCTTACTTTGAAAACAACAAAATCTTAATTTGGTTATGTTAGTACAAGCAATTACGTCAATCAACTATTTATACCTCTGCATGACCTCCTGAGTCTGTGAGCTCTTCATCTTGATGTTGTAATCATATCTATGTCTCTGTACCTGACCTTCATGTACATATTAACTTTATATATTTTGTTTTATTCGGTCAAATCAGGTAAGGTATATATAGCATATATATATATATATATATATATACCTATATTTATATTTACCCTGACCTTCACATAATTATTAATAATAAATTTGTAGACGTTGGTTAGTTATTTATGTGAAGGTCAGGTTAGGTCTATATTTTTGCACAGTCAAACAACGTAATATCTAGGAGGCATGTCAGACGAAACTTTATTCTGGATGTATTGGGATGTGTAATTATAGACGCAGGCCTTTAATTAACGACAGTGAAGTACAATCCATACATGCATATTTGTTATTTATGTATATAAATAAAGTATTTGGTGCATTGAAAATGGTGTTGGCACAAATCACATAATCACTAAGATGTGAATACATAATAAGGTACATATTAAACGATTTAACAAAATAGAAGCAAATATTCAACACGTATGCTACAATGCATATTTACCGAAAAAAGTATTTTATAGATGAATTGCAATGCAAAGATTTGACACTTAAATTGATCGGACAATTTCTCTGCATAATTACCAATGATTTTTATAACAATTTGTTTTAACCTAGGGCAGTTGGTTTTAATTTTTGACCTAAAACAGTTATAGGCTTAGGCTATAACTTAGAGTAACATTCAACAGTACAAGATAAACTACATAGGCCTAGCCTACCATATCTTGTTCTACTGGCTGAGAAACTACACTTTTTTTACTTAAAAAGTTTCAGTTCAGGTTATACAATTTTTTAAAAAATTAGGCGAGGCCTTTTTTAACACCTACACAAAAAATATTACTAGTCTACATTTTGAACGACTTGTTTCTGTAAAAGATTCTGAAGTTTTACGAAATACTATCGGGAAAATGAACAGAAATAATAGTTATAAATCTGCATTATTAGCTATAAAAGAACAATGTGATTTCAAGATTAATGAACACTTAAACATGAATATAATTTATAGGTTAAAGTACAGGGCCGGGCGCAGATGTTATTTCGATGATATAACATAGAGACATTTCATAATATTAGATCTAAAATGTAAAAGATTATATTACCAAACTTAAAAAATATAAAAATTTAAATAATATATATGGATGCAATAAATATTTAAAGATTATACTGACCATTTTAAAACTGAATTACAAACAATAGACGAGAACAAATCATTCACTTAGACCACAACCTACTACCGCTACACGAAAATCACGTGATTAAAAGAAAACTAAATGTATAATCTGTGACAAGATGATTCTGTTTTTCTTTTTTGGTTCAAAATCAGAGTCCAAATTTCGATTAAAGGTACACGAGAAAATTTAAATAGTTGGTTGTGGTAATATTAACAGTTAAGTAATGTTAGAGAGATATTAGACATAAGGTAGATGTGTCAGTCGAACACCCTTTAGCACATTAATTTAAAAGGTGAAAGAAATATAAAGAGTCCCTCATCTGTCATTGTTTAAATAAAACCATATAGTATAAAATAAAGTCTGCCACTGCTGTTAAATAAAATAAAATAATAATTTTTATACATATATTTCTGTAACATAAATTAAATGTAGGTTCCTAAACATTTGATATAAGAACGAGGTTATATCAATTTCACAAGAATGATAGTCTATTTCATTTCATGATTATTTTTTTATTTGTTAGAATGGTAGTAGGTATAAATAAGCTACACATCTTAACAGCTTCCAATCATGATTAGTAAAACATGCATTAGATCCACGATTAGATAAGGCAGTTGGGGTGACGCAGAGCTGTTATACAATATTTCGGCCCAATTGTGTCTGGAATCACAAAACACTTGCAATTTAAACATCAAAATGTTTGTAGAGAATGTTCTAAAAACAAGAATACAACGAAATAGTTAGCAATGATGAATCTGATGTGACGATATTCATTGAATACAGTCCCCACGAGATTTATACGAAATTATCTGTAAAAGAAGCCAGGAAGAAATGTGTACAATGCATTACGTCTTCAACAGTCTCTGTGAAAATTTTATTTTCAGATCATGAAATATAAAGATTCACTAATAAATTTAATGAAAAGAAAATAGGAAAGTACCATTACCAGAGTAAAAATGACTCCAAAACCTCAAATAATATGTCTACAATTATTTTGTATGAGTTAAACTTTGTTTTCTATATTCTTTGGTCTTTCTGATAATACATCAATTTATATTTCTTGTATCTTGTCTAGAGTGTTTGTTTTTAGATTTGTGAAGCCTTTTGAATACACTAATTAAAGATCTTCACAAAATCTCATCGGCTTTTAAACCGCGCCAAGTCAGGGGTTTTAGCCTTAACTATAACTATCTCTCTTCTCAAACCTACACTAGACAAAGAAGTGAATTGTAATAACGTCTACTTAGAGTATATTATTTACAATATTAACTTGAAGTATTTTTAGCATTCTACCATACAAAGATGGAGTTGTCTTTTAATATTTGTCTTTTTCAAATCATTAAAAAATAATAAAAGTTTCTTATGATATAGTAGTAGCACGTTTGTAACCACTGAGATTTTTCTGGATTTTATAGGTTATAATGAAAAGTGTGTGTGACACTTCAATTAGGATAAAGTGTTGACGATAATCGCTGACTAAAGTCAATTTTTTTAACACGTAAGATCGATCATAGGTCTATAATCACAGTTCTCGAACATGTGCAATTCGACTACCTGTATATTTTTGTAAAATAATGTCACCTTGTGGTACATTCGGGAAGAGTATTTAGATATGCAACAGACACTAGCGAAAATATCAATGGTTTAATATCGAATCGTAGATACAACATACGGCGAGGGGACTGTTATCTTCGAATAATTTCCAGTCTTCATCTTTGAAGGTGATTAGTGGTCATCATACAATTGTATGTACCTTTTAAAAACATTATTCTGTTGACACGTTTCAGTTAAATTCCATTTTCAATCACTATTTAAATGCTTCGTACCTTAAATAAATCGTCTTAAATAACCAATTAATCCCCTCCCCTCTTCTTAATATGTAGGCAGACATACTGTGCTCCTATGTTAGTGCTCATGGTTAGTTGTTTCAGTTACGTTTTACCCAATTAAAATAGATTATTGAACATTATGATGATTACGTACTGATTATTTATTTGTTTATGGTTATTTTTATTTCCATATTTCCAAATATTCCAATATTCTAAACCGTCTACCCTTGCTACAATAATATAATATAAAGCACAATGTTTATTTTATTTTGAGCTGTGTTCTTTCTAACTTCATTTTACTTGTAACTATTACTTTTGTTAATATTATTACTTAAATTTTTAAAGTGTATTTGTATTCATCGCCGCCTTCATATTATATACGGTATACTATTTTTTAAAGTAATATAATAATTTTAAGAAATAAAAAGATCACTGTGCAAACGTTGAAAGTTACGTCACTAACTTATGACATCATCACTATGAGGTCACCAAGTAACACCATGATCACAATGACGTCATCATGTCATGACGTCATTGGTTTTAAAGTCACACTTTCTATTAATTTAAACTGATTATACCAACGAATTTTGGTCTTGTCCTTAATTCGATCTTGTTCACAAGTATTTTGAAAATGAATTTGTTGTTTACTACTGATTTATTCCGCAAACCCGCAGAGGAAAGAAGGGGTTTGCGTCCCTTGCGATCCTCAAACACTCGCATAACATTCACAACACATAAACTATAATCTATTTAGTCATTTACACACAGTTCATTTAGAATATAGTACACAAAAACCTAACTTAGGATTCTCCCTGCAGTTAAATGCAGACTAACTGCACCTATTGAGAAAGACCCCTAAAGGGCTCCTCATAGTGAGTGGAGGTATGTCGGTCAGAGGAAGTCTAGCTGGATCTACATCTTTCCTTATGCAGTCTTGGGTTATATCCCTCTCTTTCATATTTCATAAAATATCTTTTTGACTGATTCTCATTCTCTTCTATAAAGATTCAGTCAATTTGTTACATTTAGCGCCAGCCTACATACATTTTGGATAATATATTGCTTTGGCCCAACCCCTTTTTGAGGTCTAAAACACGCACCCTACCCTTCCACCATTGGGTACCCAACTACGAAGAGAATAATTTAATTTTATAATACATTATCGAATTAAAAATAATTACTAATTAAAAACTCACACAACACAAAATCTAATTGAGAGATAAGCTGAAGTTAGCCATTTTCAACTCGTCCCGTTTTAAAAAATTAATTAACGCCTTCGATTTGGGGATTGGGTCTCCGGAAATATCTCGAACACCATGCCCCCAATTAATGCTCAATTTGGAATAAAAATATTTAAACCAAAATGTAAAACACTACACTGCACTGCATAGGACGGAGTTAAACGAACGTGGTCTTCTCAACCAAGCTACCAGTCAGCTGTTTCCTGCTATAGACAGTCTGGGTTAGGTAAAAATGGACCCTTCTCAAGTAGGTGCTGAACTCAGTGACTTCGACCCTGAGGCACAGTCGCCCTTACTGAAGTGACTACTGCTGGGCCAACGATGTTCAAGGTCATCACAATTACGAATAGCAAAACTTCTATAAACAGTTTGTTATTGGAATCAAGAAGATTGGTTGTTAAATTTTAAATTGAAATCATAGTATCTTTTCGACGAACCTGTATTATAAAAATGTTTTCTTTATAAATAGTACAGTAAAAATATATTTAAAAAGTAAAACAAAAAGTACGGGAAATTGTTTTAAAATTCTTCCTTTTTGAAAACAAAAGTTGCCAAACCTGCGAAGGGTGACTTTTTTAAGAAGAGGAAGTGAAAGGAATAAAAAATCGTTTTCTTATTATCTATTCAAGTATGAATTTCAGGGGGGAAATGTAACAAACAACTAAATACTGTAATATCGGTAGAAGAAATGATTGAACTTTTCCTTCTTTGAAATATTTAGTCCATTTGACCAAGAACTAGAAACATGAGTGCCTTAGTACTGCCGTATTGCAGTGCCTCAGTTGGACACAAGCCAAAATGAAACAGTTAAAGGGAACTGTCACTAAAGTTTAACGTTTTTTATTTTCCTGAAGGAAATAAAAATACAAGATTACTACACCATTTTGGAAAACATTTGAGAACATTCAAGTATTTTAGTAGCTCAGAATCAAGTAAAATTAAAGTTTTCTATGAATATTTTTAATTTAAACACTGTTGTAAATTGTTTTGAATCGTTCATAATTTCGGCTGCTGTCCTTAGTGTTCGTTTCATTTCTTCACGCTTTATTCTCATTTAGTTGCAGTGATAAAGACGACTTCAGTATAAGTTTCTGTTCCCTCTAACTGGAGACATTGTTACTATTAAAAGTATAATGAGAAACAGTTTAATAAACTTAATGGGGGAAAGAAATGCAAATTCTATTAACAAACTTTGAAAAACCTCATTTTAAAACTTTGTATAAGCCAGTGAAAACGAACTGATAAATGCCGTATTTTGTTAAAAACAAATAATCACAACACAAATAAAAACACTTCTTTAACAAATAAACACACTTTTGATTAGTTAACTTTAAATTATTTTTATTTAAATCAATAACAGCTGGTATTATTTCATTAAAACATACACACCATAGCAACAAATGTTTTTTATTTGGGGATGAGTGAGTGAGAAAATTAATGCAATGTTTTTGTACCATATATTTTATTCTGTACAACAAACATCAAGATCTGGAATACACCCAACTAGAGAACTGCAATACGGAACTGCAAGCAGGAAGATGTAATGCAGTCTATTATTCAAACAAAAAACACTGTTTGTTTAATTTTTTCTTTCTAAAACATACGTAGTACAAATAGAAAAAGTTGTCTGATTTGTCAAAAACATCGATGTCGGAAATAGTTGTTTCTTGAGTCCAAAAAAGTGGTTTTTCGATTAATGTCTTTTTGTCGTTGCAGTCTGCCAAATTGTATCGTACATATGGCCTACATTGATCTACAGCTCAAAAAAGTAGACGAGTTTAATGAAACTTGCTTTGTTGAGATATTTTGACTATATCTCAAGACTGAGATTGCTGCCACAAAGTTAAAACTCAAAATTACGATTTTTTCGAAACGGCATTTAAGTTTTTCTCAGATTAGTTTTTAACAATTTTCTAATTTGTTTACAAACTTTATTTTAAAATTTTAATACAATATTTTAACGAGGAATTCACAATTAATTGAAAAATTGAAAATACCAAGTTCACATAAAAACAGGTTTTGTAAAGTCTAGTAAATTGTTGTGATTGAAGTAATTACAAATGGCGAACTACTAGATCAGAGATAACTCGTACTAGATATTCATATTGTACAATAAAGTGAGTATCGACTAGTATCGATTATCGATCACACTAATCGTGGGCAATACACAGTTATATATACAGAGAAAATTTTGTCCCAAATTTCACCAGGTTATTCTATAAATGAAAATAAAAGTAAGAGTTCAAATAAATATAAGTCCGGAAATGTTTAGTTTTGTATTATCCACCATTTTGTTTCTGTTTACACTTAATATCTTTGGAAATAGAAAAGATGTTGACATAAATAGAAAATGGCGGCCATTAAAAATGTTTTACTGTATGTCAAATATCACTAAAACTACAAACTTTAAAAAAAAATTCAGGAAACAAAAAACTTTCTTTTTTAATGACAAATAAAACTTTATTTTTTATTTTTTCCGTAGCTCAAAAGGTAACCTAGTTATCGGCTAAAAACTAAAAACATTATTAGTTGGTAGTTGTCTATTTTGGTAGTTGGGCCCCATTAAAAAATATACAAAAGAGCGTTCTGGTTAGTTCGAATTAAAATACTCGGTGAGTCCGAATATCAAAATCCTCGGAGCATTCCGAGTATTAAAATACTCGGTTTCGTATTAAAATATTCGGACGAAATCCTAGTAACTAGGAATAAGGAGGAGGTAATGTGCGAGTATGAATTCGAAATAAAATCCTCGGACAACGATATTCGTTAGTGTGTTGTGTCAATTCCAAAAAAATGCTCGGTGTTTCTACTTTGGTTATATTAGTTTCTAAACTGATTTTACACTACACATTAATAAAATTAAACATTACGATTTTGAGTTAAAATGATTTAGATTGGGTAACAAGTTCAATTTAAAATAATAATATTCATTTATTTCCACATTAACAAAAAGTAAATTAAATTATTATTTAATTGTTATTATTTATATTTAAATAAATATTAATTGGTTACCATCTTGATAAAAAATATAGTAAATTAACTTATTTTAAATAATAACTAAATTATTAATGTTGGTAATAATTGTACTAACGTTAAATTACTGAATTTGTGTCGAGGCAGGATAACATTTAATTACGTATTACAAGTGTCAATCACATAAAATATTGTTTAAACAAATAAATACTTGGTGGATCAGTCTAACAGATAGAACGCAAAAGTGTAGGTTTATCTAAAACGATCTGATTGGTAAAGCTGAGTTCGAATCCGATGCGCAAAATCAGTCTGCACAGATACTCGATTTCGAAATAATAATACGAGTATTGAAATCATTTGAAACCGAGTAATGCGAGTATCCATTTCACCCGAGTATCAACATCGCTAGTTCTGGTTTTTGTACAGGGGAAAAAGGTTACGTAACAAATAATGCACAGCAAATTTAAACTCGATATATTTTCTATTTCCAAAGATATTAAGTGTTTAGTAATAAATAAAAAAATGTAATTTAAAAAAATTAAAATTGCGGTTAATTCTAAAACTAAACATTTCCTGACTTATGTGTATTGAAACTTTTTTCTTATTTTCACCTATAGATTAACGTGGTGAAATTGAGGACAATATTTCTAGACACTCTGTATACAGTATAACCACCTAACGTAACCTATTTGTGATGGTTCTTGGTAAACCTAGTACGTTAACAAGAACCCCGACAGGCCTAAAAGACACTTGATATTAGGTGCTGTTTGTTTACGTAGGTCCGCCGGGGGTTAAAAGTAGTCAAAGCCTACAGATTAACATAGTCTTGCAAAATTATATTCTTTTTCACTTTTGTAATGAAACTTCACGGTTAAATAATAGGGTTTTTTAAAAAAGTCACTGTTTTAGAAGTAAATTTCGAATTCCCAATGTGATGTACTGTAATTGTGTATTGTACCTGACCGTGCGATTTAGTTAAGAAATGTAACCTAACCTAACCTAACTTAATCTAACCTAATCTAACCTAACCTAACCTAACCTAACCTTGTTTTGACACAATTTGGTGTCGGAAGACAGTTAACAAATACCAAAAAACATTAGTTAAGTAGAAAATAAGAAATATAAAAGTAGGAATTCGACTTGAAAGTAACAAATCGATCTATACGTTAAGTTACGCAATGGGACGACAATCGCGTTAACGTTTGACGCATGCGCATTACTTGTCATCTGTCAACTTAATATTATTACGTTGTATGATTGAAGAATCATGAGAAATAGGTTTGAACAGGTCACTATATGGTATAGTATATAGTCACCTGTATACTATAGACTACAGAGGGAATCAGACCACCCGTGCGCAATGTATAACAGCTGAACAAATGAACTACCAGTCTTCCTTTTAACTTAACCCCCCCCCCCCTACTTCAAGCCTATATAAATCAGTGAAAAAGTTTTAAAATCTCTCATAAATACCTCTTAAGCGTCTCAAAAATGACTATTAATCTGTTTTTTTTCTTTCTTAAAAAAGGTATTTCCAAAATTTGAAAATTTTCGAGTAAGGGGTAACTTAAGCACATTTTTGGAAAGGATATCTTCTCATGAATCTAGTATAAAAATGTGGTTTATGTAGGCTATGCTATGTGGTAACAATAAAACTAACTGCAAAACACAACTTTTTTGACGTTTTGGAATACCCTGTATATACGCAGTAAGATAAGCTAAAACTTTTTTTCCAATATGATCAGTGAACAGAGACCTTTAAAATGAGGTATCACTCGATCTACCTTTACTTTTTAAAAGTTTCCAAAAACTACCCCCCCCCTCCAAAAGCACCTTTGGGGTATTTTTGAGATTTGATAACATTTTTACTGAATTCTCTAGGGTCGAAATAGAGGGTTTAAGTTAAAACGAAGGATGTAGCTCATTTGGTTCAGTCGCTATACATTGCGCACTCTATATAGCATTGTATTAGTCACCTAGTGACCTAGTTTATAGTCACCTACCCAGACCTAATATAACAATAATTAATCTTTATCCTGTAAAATATATTGTGTAATAATGTTTCTTGCAATATTTCAGTAGATGTACGCGTGTAACATAAACTTCCATATTCACTTATTTGGCCTCCTAGGCATAGACTACGTACTAACCAGACATTGGTTTCCTACTTTTATATTTCTTATTTTCTACACTAATGTATGTTAGTACTTGAAAAGTGTCTTCCGACATCAAATATGATCTCATTGTTTCAAAATAAGGTTTGTAGTCAACGATTTTCAGAAATTTCTTAACTAAATTGCGCGGACAGTTACAATGCATAATTACCGTGATATGTACATAACCTATGCATATGCGAATTTTGTACTTTTCTATTTTAAACTTTTCAGTTAAAAGGGGAATTCCGCGTTACAATATACTTTTAATATTTTTAAATTAGGTATGTAGTAAACTAATTAGACAATTTTTTTTAAGCTAATCTCCTAGATGTAGTCCATCCGCTGTTGCCTGTAGGAACATGATATTTGGTATAGGAGACTATACTGTGATCACATAGAACCCTGTTGGAATCCCGAAAAATCAAGCAAAATATGTCAAAGTGGCGTCAAATTTAAACAATTTTTTATTCATCTCTAACGTGTCATTAACTTAGATCACACTAAATTAGATTAAAATTTGTAGAATTTAATTCAAAAATGTATTTCGAATCATCACCTCCCATCAAAGTGTGATATTCGTATAGTTACGCGATACGAGCGTAGAGAAATCGAATTTTTGATCAATCACATAACTTCCTTCACGTCAGGAATTAATATGTTACTGAATGTTATTATCATAAATAATTCAGAGCTATAGATTTATAAATAAATCGACACGTATGTTCATTCACTACATAACATTACAGAGTTAAATAGCGTGCTTACCCTAGTCTGCATAATCTCAACTGCATTGCGCTAGATTGCCACATTTACATTTCATAAAATATATGCTAAGTTTTTCTATAAACATGTTTACAATGATAATTTGTGTTAAATTGTTAATACATATTAACGCAGGGTGATGTAATACTGAGAGGACATCAAACTTTATGGAGAGGGGGGAGTGAATTTGTTGAAAATATTAAGCTACGGAGACAAAATTTGTATGTGTAGTTGTTATTTTATTTTAGTAAATTCATTTTATTCTGGGTTTACACCTCACCCTACACAAATAAAACGTTAGTTAGACCTGTGTTGAATTTCGGGTATTGAGTCAAGTCCACCACTTGATACCAGAGGTATGCTTTAACCTATGAATAGAAGAAAAATGTGGTTGCCCACACGATAACAGGTTGTAATTCCCTTATCCCTGTCAAACCAAACACTACTCTAGATAAACAGCTCTTAATCAGCTGATTTGGATGATTTACAATCTAATTACAAAAAGTAACAGCACACAACTGAAAGTTAAAAGGGGTGGTTGTAAGACGTAGGCCTATTTGTAACACATCCTTTTGAATTTACGATCCAATATATTATCTAGGCCTTCTTGATAATTCGGGATCGTCCGGATCGACGCGAGTTCTATCGAGCTTGTTCCAGGGCATTTCTTTTTTCTCTCAACAGTTGGTCAGCCCACTCTACACGCTACGTTGTCCAACTAAGCACCATAGAGATTAATTGATAGCCCATGCTACAAGTTGGTGCATTGGCAATAGAGGATTCTCAGACCTGAACAAAGGTGACCCAAATTGGTAACCGTGATTCCAAAGAGTCACAGACCCCAGTAAAGAGAGTGGAAGTCCTTTCTACGTCTTCACATATTACACTGTACATAGATAAATATTGAGCTAAATGTGTGAGATAATACAAGAAAAACTGGAACACGCAAGCTAGTGGATGTTCTAGACAATTACCAGGAAATAATGATTTTAATTTCTATCGATAATTGTTTAATATCTCTCCTACAGAACCAAATAAATATAAAAGTACATATTTTAGCCTAGCTTTAGTTAAAAGTTCATTTTAATTTGTCTTGGGATAATAAGAAAAATAGTCTGTGAAAAAATGCTTGATTTTTAGAATTTTTAAAACATTTAAGTGCCTGTAACTCCTAAACGGTTTGAAATATATAAAAATACCCAAGAACAAAATTTTTAAATAATGTCTCATATTTAAAATCACCATTAAAAATGGCGGTTTCTATTAAAAAATTACGAGCTGGGTTCCAATTAAAAAATTGGCGAATCATATAAAAATTTCGTAACACCTCTAGTTTTTAACTCAAAACATCCTGGAGTTTTGTTTTAAAGTTTAAATAAAGCAGTAATCACACCAGTTTCATGTAATAACATATAAGAAAGTAATATAATAAGGATGAAACCACACAAAAATTATATAATAAATAAAAAAAACGATAAAGCTTTCAACGTTTATATTGTAGTTAATTGTTTTATTGGGGCAGAGAAGATCGATATCCGCATTGGCCGTGAACTAACTGAACTTGTAGCGTTGGGAATGTCAAACTTCCATGCACATCATTGTTAGAGTGTCAAATACTGAATGATTAATTAATCAATGATTTATATAACTACAATACTGTTAGGATTACAAAACGTCTTTAATGATTTTATCTAATATTTAACTTAGGTACAATGTAGAATGTAGGCCTTGTTGTTTTTTTATTGTAACAATATGGTTATATCAAATTAAATGGTACAGAATCGTTGAACAAACTTTCTCACAAATTTATCCTTAAAATCTAATCGATTAATATAGTCTCATAAGTAATTAGCAGAAGGAAACACTCCCTCAGTTTATTGAGTTCAAAAAGTGAATTGAGTGAAGTCATCAACTCCCTGGTAAAGGAAACCATTGTTTGTACACGGACAAATAAAAATGAAGATGGAACTGGAACTGGACTATTTAAACCAGGAATCAGATACTAAGAAACGATAGCTAAATTCCCCAGCATCTTTCAGGCAGTAACTACCGCTATTAACAAACAGGTGTGTGTGTAAAGGAACATTGACAAGCAATACAAGAAGAAAACATTGCAACTCTGTCGGACAACCAAACTGTCATTAAATTGCTGAACTCTCCAATTATCAGTTAAGAGATGGGGATTCCTACAAAAACTTACTGAGCTTGGTAGAAAGAATGGAGTAGCTCTCCTCTGGGTACCAGGACGTATGGGAAAATAGAGGAATGGAAAAACAGATAATCTTGCGAAGAGGGGGGGAATCCACCCCGTAGGACCAGAACCATTCTCACCTGGATAAGACTCAAAAAAGGTAAAGAAGCCAATAGTTCGAAACTCTAAAAACATCGTTTAAAATTACGATCATAAGAAATGCAGCACTTGCAGTAGTCTACGCAAGAATAAACTTGCTACCTTGAGGGGGGGTCACGCTCAGAGGACATCTCGGGAAACTTGGTCTAACCGATGATATGACCTGTAGGTACAGTAAGGTGGGTGAGTCTGAGGTTATTAAAAGAGCAAGAACTTTGGGAAAATACCAATTAGAAGCGGAAGATCTACCTGCTCTAAAGCCCCTTCAAATTTTACAGTATAGTAACCACAGAATCCGATAGGATTACCTTAGGAGGGCACAACAGATCTATAAAGGTCACAGTGCAGTGATGACTCCAAATATACCAATTAGAAGTGGAAGATCTACCTGCTCTAAAGCCCCTTCATATTTTACAGTATAGTAACCACAGAATCCGATAGGATTACCTTAGGAGGGCACAACAGATCTATAAAGGTCTCAGTGCAATGATGACTCCAAACATACAATAGAATACAACGTTATTATAATAAATATAATGAATGAATGATTGATACAATTACATATTCGAAAACAATTAAAACAAGAAACATAAGTATACAATATAAAAACGAACAATAAATCAAAACAGGCACACCAAGAAACATACATTTATACACACACCAGCACTCTCACCGTATTAAAATCTATTGTCTCAGCTTAATTCTTACATTTATGAACGCAACTGTATCAAAATCATCTGTGTGCTGTTAAATATCTTTGGCACGCAAATCTTGGAGTTTGCGCACCATACTTCATTTTAATTCTTAGGTCAACGTAAAACCTCATTCTAAATAAATAAAGATGTCAATTGGACATACGAAGTATAGGGTAAGTTCGGTAATCGCTAAAAATGTTGACTTTCGATTTTGAATGAGCTTCATGTTTCAGTAAACCGAAAAAATGATTCGACATGCCATGTAAACAAGATAGCGACCACAGAAAATAAGATAGGAACATGATATAGTCTGCTCATATAAAACCCAATTAAAATTATGAAAATTTGAATTGAAAATGTCAAAATGGTGGACATTTTAAACAGTTTGTTATTCAACTTATAACAGCCTGAATTAGATAAACATTTGCAGATTTCAATTATGGATGTAATGGTGCCTACGATGACACATAACGAAATTATTGAAAAAAATGTAATTTTGAACACTGACTTGTAAAAAAAATGTGATATTCGCACAGTGTAAACTTTTTAATATACAGTATTTTTCTGTAATACGCGGAAATAATTCAGGGAGGGATTATATGGGTCATAATTAAGTAAAAGTTCCTGAAACAATGTCCAGAGACGTTTCTTTTACCAGCCGTTGTTTTTTTAATTAAATAGTTTATATCTCTAGAACGTCCTAACCGATTTAGTTGAAATTTTCCACAGTTGTCATCAATATAAAGACCGTGTTAAAAAAATTATGGACTTGTTACAATAATCTATATAAAATGGCCCCTTAAATATTTTTAATGAAAATTCCTCGTTTCATTTAAAATTTCTAAACGGGGGCCATTTTGAAACAGATTATTAGAAATAGACGATTTTTTTTCAAACTCGGTCAAACTCGGTCTTTATCGTACAAAATTTCAACTCAATCGGTTGCCCCGTAATAGATACATTATTTAGTAAAAAAATCAAAATGGCGGATAGCTTGTAAAAGAAGAGTTTAATTTTATGTACATATGTTTATAGAAATTATTTCTTTATTTTGACCCTCTGAATTATCTCCACCCTTTACAGAAACACCCTGTATACACATAGTCCTAAGCTGACTTTAAGAAAGTAGTGATGTAAACAGTTACGAGGTTCAGAAAACCTGTGAAACAAACTTACCCTACGGGATCTACAAGTTAACATTTCCTGAAACCAACTTTTGGAAGATTACATTTAGAGAATCTACTTGTTTAAGGTTGTATAAGTACAAAAATGGCGCCCATGTACTTAAGTAATTTTAAGATTTTAATCGTTGTACGAATATTAGTCAGACATTATTTAAAGCTCTTTTACACTTAATCACCCATTTTGAAACTGTTTTCAAGTAAATTATACATTCGTCTAATATTGAAGGCGTCTAACTGTAGATTGATTGATAATGTAGTCGTTAGGGCCTGATTAATAACATTGCCAGATGTGTCAATCCATTACTTTCATCTGAACAAGATTTTTAAATAATAAATTACATTCACTTAAATAGGTACAGTATAAAATCCAAAACGGATTAATAATGACATTCTAGGTTAATTTGTAACCAACAAAAGCCAAAATGATTTTAACAAAATAAAAAAAATGGCGGCAAAGGCCAGTTTTACCTTTTTTCCCAAAACAAGATGAAGGAAGCTAAAATAGAATAACTGCTTATAATTGAATAAATGCTGCAAAAACAATGCACAAAGTTTCTCAAAATAATAAATAAATAAATAATGTATTTGAGCAATACGACAGAAAAAATTTCCCTCAAATTTTTAGTTATTACTAAATGGAAAAAAAAGTCTCAAGAAATGGTAAAATTATGCCCAAATACCAAATTTGATTAAAATCAGTCAAACGACAAACCGATATTATCCCCCCCCCAAACTGTTTTGAACACAGGGAACACCCAAAACTAATCGATTTTTGACACATCACATATTTTCTTCTAACACGAGAAAGTAAAAAATATACAAACATTTTAATTATTAAAAAGCACATTGAGAAGGCACGAGGGTGTTCAGAAACAGAAATACAATGTACGTGTGAGGCACAACTGCGTGACTAAATCCAGAACATTGAACACAAATTTATCCCTTCAGCCTACGTTCCAATTTTGAGTAAAGTATTCAAAATGGCGGCTTATGACATGAAATTATAATCGATAAGTGAGTGATAAGCCGCCAGGAGCAACTAACCGATATCATGGTTATTGCAGTACTGTTTCTAATTAATATAGAACTAGATAAAATACCTAAAATTCCTTTTGAACTTGCACACTCCCAACAAATTGTTATTTCTTTTGTCATTACTTTGCTCTCAAAAACTAAACTGATATTGTTTTTTCTATAATTTACTTACTTTCTATCAACTCCTTTCAAATTATCAAGGAAATAAAATACGCTAAAACATTACACAAACTTTCTCCACTCAAAACTTATCACAAAAATATCTGAAACTAACCTTCACCAAAATGTCATTTCAGTAATTGTCAAACAAATTGTAAAATTGATTATGGACGATGTGTTGAAAAAAAAACAACTTATATTTAATTCTCTAAGGAATTTCTGCGCCAGTCGCTTATTTCTTTAGAATACAGCCGATTTCAATTATTGAGGTGTAAACAGTGTCATCTGCAGATTTATCGAAAGTTATTCATTTTCCTTGGAAAAACTTATTTTGTGCCTGTTACGAGTAAATAACATAGTTTGCAACAAAAATAATTAGACACAGCTGTTATAAACTGTCAAAATATGTTTTATTTTGTTTTATAACAGTTGTTTTAAATGATTATTAGGTTATTGTATATTACTTACTTTATTTGTACGGATTCACGTTGTGTTGTAATTGATGGCTTACATCTCGCAAAACTAAACTGTTTATAAGTTTTATTTTTAATGTGTGACAATTGTGTCTCAATTATTATCTCGAAAAAGTTAACGACTAAACTGTACATACGGTTAGCACTTACTTTATTTGTGATTTATTGCTAACATCTTTCGGAAGTTAACGGTTTATATGGCTTATTGTTAATGTGTGACAATAATTGAGTGGGAGCTTGGATATTGTAAATGTAGACTAACAATGAGGACCTAGACATCAACAATGATATGATGTTTTACACTATTATAAAAATCTATACTAGCTTGTGACAAGATTGAAGCCATGACAATTAGTTTTCACTTTGCTTAATCACAATGAAAATACAAGACTATAGACGATAATCAACAATATTATGATGTTTTACATTTCCATAAAAATCTATAGCAGGTTTCATAAACATGAAGCCTTGACAATTAGTTCACTCTTTGCTTAATCACAATGAAAATTCAAGACTATAGACGACAATCAACAATATTATAGTGATTTACACTTCCATAAAAATCTATAGCAGGTTTCACAAGTTTGAAGCCTTAACAACTAGTTTACTCTTTGCTTAATCACAATGAATGTTCAACACTATAGACGATATGATCAACAATCTTATAGTGTTTTACACTTTTTTAAAAATCTATAGCTGGTTTCACAAACATGAAGCCTTGACAATCAGTTTACTCTTTGCTTAATCACGATGAATGTGCAACACTATAGACGACATGATCAACAATATTATAGTGTTTTACACTTCTGTAAAAATCTATAGCAGGTTTCACAAACATGAAGCCTTGACAATTAGGTCACTCTTGCCTTAATAACGATGAATGTGCAACACTATAGACGATATGATCAACAATCTTATAGTGTTTTACACTTCTATACAAATCTATAGCAGGTTTCACAAACATGATGACTTGACAATTAGGTCACTCTTGCCTTAATAACGATGAATGTGCAACACTATAGACGATATGATCAACAATATTATAGTGTTTTACACTTCTGTAAAAATCTATAGCAGGTTTCACAAACATGAAGCCTTGACAATTAGGTCACTCTTGCCTTAATAACGATGGATGTGCAACACTATAGACGACATGATTAACAATCTTATAGTGTTTTACACTTCTGTAAAAATCTATAGCAGGTTTCACAAACATGAAGCCTTGACAACCAGTTTACTCTTTGCTTAATCACGATGAATGTGCAACACTATAGACGGCATGATCAACAATCTTATAGTGTTTTACACTTCTATACAAATCTATAGCAGGTTTCACAAACATGAAGCCTTGACAATTAGGTCACTCTTGCCTTAATAACGATGAATGTGCAACACTATAGACGATATGATCAACAATATTATAGTGTTTTACACTTCTGTAAAAATCTATAGCAGGTTTCACAAACATGAAGCCTTGACAATTAGGTCACTCTTGCCTTAATAACGATGGATGTGCAACACTATAGACGACATGATTAACAATCTTATAGTGTTTTACACTTCTGTAAAAATCTATAGCAGGTTTCACAAACATGAAGCCTTGACAACCAGTTTACTCTTTGCTTAATCACGATGAATGTGCAACACTATAGACGGCATGATCAACAATCTTATAGTGTTTTACACTTCTATAAAAATCTATAGCAGGTTTCACAAGTTTGAAGCCTTGACAATTAGTTTACTCTTTGCTTAATCACGATGAATGTGCAACACTATAGACGACATGATCAACAATATTATAGTGTTTTACACTTCTGTAAAAATCTATAGCAGGTTTCACAAACATGAAGCCTTGACAATTAGTTCACTGTTTGCCTAATCACGATGAATGTGCAACACTATAGACGACATGATCAACAATATTATAGTGTTTTACACTTCTGTAAAAATCTTTAGCAGGTTTCACAAGTTTGAAGCCTTGACAACTAGTTTACTCTTTGCTTAAAATCACGATGAATGTGCAACACTATTGACGACATGATCAACAATATTATAGTGTTTTACACTTCTGTAAAAATCTATAGCAGGTTTCACAAACATGAAGCCTTGACAATTAGTTCACTGTTTGCTTAATCACGATGAATGTGCAACACTATAGACGACATGATCAACAATATTATAGTGTTTTACACTTCTGTAAAAATCTTTAGCAGGTTTCACAAGTTTGAAGCCTTGACAACTAGTTTACTCTTTGCTTAAAATCACGATGAATGTGCAACACTATTGACGACATGATCAACAATCTTACAGTGTTTTACACTTTCATTAAAATCTATAGCAGGTTTCACAAACATGAAGCCTTGACAACTAGTTTACTCTTTGCTTAATCACGATTAAGCTCCAATATTATAAACGACATGAAAACCAACGAGGGTACTTTAAAAGTTTCAATCAATCAAAAACAAGTTCCATGTTTAGATACTTGTTAATCTCCATTTTAATCATTATATAACTTCAAGACTATAGACAACACGATTATCCACGTGATAATTTCCTATACCATCATAAAATCAATGGAAGCTTTCACATTCAGTTACAACATTGAAGCCTTAATTAATTTGCTAAATAACAACTGTTGCATAACATTGCTACATTTACTCAAACTGTGGGGAAATTTTTATATCTTACTTTTAAACAGAAATAGAATAATAACCATTATTATAGTTACAAGTTGATGGCTACATTGTGGAACTTACCCAGCCCCACTATGGTACAAAAGTTAGACCTTGTAGGAAATGTTAAATTGTAATGCCAGACCAAGGGGTCCTACCTATTAGGTTAACTATCTTTACAGTAGTTGTTATACAGGTTTTATGAATTTTATAATTGTATAGTCTTACATTCTATCATCAGCTACGCTCTTGTAGATGTGTATATTAAAAAGTCTTCACTCGAATATGTACATATTTCAAGGAGCCTTCACTTGTTACACTTGTGTCAGTAACTAGCCCCTGTTGGATCTATAACTATACTATAACATTTTCTAAGGAGATCACGGTTACAAATTGTTACTTAATTTAGTGTGTTGTTAGTAGTAATATGAAGAAAAAGTTTTAAGATAGCCGCCATTTTGAAATTTTTAGTTAAATTTTTCAGAATTTCAATAGGGTAAGGTTCTATAGTTCCCTATACCAAATTGCATGTTCCTATCACTATTTTGTTTACATTGCTACAGACGGCAAATTGAAAATCACATTTTCGGTTTCCTGAAGGTATGAAATAAGACGATCAGCCAAAAAACGTTAGTTGATATTTTTTACTATTACCAAAATTACCTTATACTTCGTATACTGTGTAACACACTTTTGATGTTTGCCATTAAATTTTTAATGACAGTGATTAAGAATTATTCTCTCAAATATATTAAAAACGACAATTTTATATTACTTGAGATTTGAGTTCATTAAACGAAAAACTTTATTAATTTTATTGAAGCCAAGTAAAGTAATTGGATATACATTCGATTAACTGTTTGGTAAATTAACTAATACAACAGTTTGCCGTAAAAAGAATACACCAGTTTCGGCTTCTGACGCCCATCATCAGATCCGCACACAAAATAACATGGAACGCCTGAAACTGCAGTAATGTTTCTACGACAAACTGTTGGATTTATTGACGTACCAAAAAGGTTTTTATATCTATAAATATCACTAATCCGTGAGCTACAATGTTAAAAATAAAACAAAGGTAATTTTTTGCTTATTTAAATTTATAAAACAAAATATGATAAATTCAATTTTTTGACTATTTTTGGCGAGATAATGACTACGTTATGAGGTCATATTTCACAAATTGTAGATTGAAGTTGTTGGAGCAAAAAATAATCCGAAATGAAGAATGAAAATTTCCGATTTCTAAATGGTTGGATTTGATAGCCTATTGCAGTCTGTTAGATAACTTCTATAATTTATTTTCTCACTTATTAAGTATAAAGAAAACAATTTGTTAAATCGAATATTGAAGTCGAGTTGTTGTTTGCGGATATGTCCATAGGTTGTTCACATTTCATTAATATTTTAACGAAATTAGTATAAGCGATTTTGAGAAATTAAAATTTTTTAATTACTCATGACCGATTTTTTAAACTCACAAACTGATATTTTCGGAGATCGATTTTTCGATTGGATACTTAGAGGCAATATTTGATTAAATCGTAATAGCTGATTTTGAGAAAATCGTAATTTTGTTTTATTTCCTTATAGCAACTACCCTAAATTTAGAGTTATAAAAATAATTTCAAAACCAAAAAAATATAACCAAAATATGGCCTCATGTAAAATTTTATTATATTCGGTACACAGCCTTTGAGTTGTATTTTTCCTTTCCGGGGAACCTCAAAACTAAAGACTCGCAGAAAATCGTAATTTTGTGTTTATTTATTACAACTACCCCAATTTAGGTTTGAAAATAATTTCAAAACGTCATGAAATATAGCCAAAATATGGTCTCATGTAAAATTTTATTATATTCGGTACACAGCCTTTGAGTTGTATGTTTCCTTTCCGGGAAACCTCAAAACTAAAGACTCGCAGAAAATCGTAATTTTGTGTTTATTTATTACAACTACCCCAATTTAGGTTTGAAAATAATTTCAAAACGTCATGAGATATAGCCAAAATATGGTCTCATGTAAAATTTTATTATATTCGGTACACAGCCTTTGAGTTGTATTTTTCCTTTCCGGGCAACCTCAAAACTAAAGACCCGCAGAAAATCGCAATTTTGTGTTTTTTTATTACAACTACCCCAATTTAGGTTTGAAAATAATTTCAAAACGTCATGAAATATAGCCAAAATATGGTCTCATGTAAAATTTTATTATATTCGGTACACAGCCTTTGAGTTGTATGTTTCCTTTCCGGGAAACCTCAAAACTAAAGACTCGCAGAAAATCGTAATTTTGTGTTTATTTATTACAACTACCCCAATTTAGGTTTGAAAATAATTTCAAAACGTCATGAGATATAGCCAAAATATGGTCTCATGTAAAATTTTATTATATTCGGTACACAGCCTTTGAGTTGTATGTTTCCTTTCCGGGAAACCTCAAAACTAAAGACTCGCAGAAAATCGTAATTTTGTGTTTATTTATTACAACTACCCCAATTTAGGTTTGAAAATAATTTCAAAACGTCATGAAATATAGCCAAAATATGGCCTCATGAAAAATTTTATTATATTCGGTACACAGCCTTTGAGTTGTATTTTTCCTTTCCGGGCAACCTCAAAACTAAAGACCCGCAGAAAATCGTAATTTTGTGTTTTTTTATTACAACTACCCCAATTTAGAGTTATCAAAATAATTATAAAAAGGTTCCGAGATATGGACCTCATATCAAATTTCACTGAAATCGGTACAGAGTTTTTGAATTGTACTTTTTTCCTTGTTCTTTAAAAGCGAAAACCTCTCTATTATCAACGCCTTGCATAAAGAATGAAGAAAGGAACATAGAATAAAAAACCCCAACCCTGGAATATTTCAATGGCGTCAGGATCGGAGAAGAACAAGAGTAGGTCAAGAGAGACCTGATAGGAAAGATAAAATAAAGGGATCTTACCCAAACCGACATTGAAATAACATGTAGATACAGACATTCCGGATTATAAAACCCGTAATTAGTAAAATGAGCCCCTGAGAGGTCTTTGGGCTGTAAAGTACTGTACAGACGACAGACGATAGGTAGATATCATTCCAAAAACCACATTTTTAGACTCACGTGACCTGAAAATTAACACACCTGCAGAAAAATCACAAAACGTTCTCTGTAATTTTTTTTATCAAATGTAGAAAACTTTAAAGTAATCTTTTTTTCAATTTGTTTTTCGTGATCATTGTTTCAAAAGGAACTAATTAATGTATTCAAATAATTTAATACAAATTACAACTATTTTATTGCTTGGAACATTATTTCTAAGTTTAGTTGTATTGATTTTCAGAATGAGTTACAACACTAGCACATGTTTGAACACGGTCTTCAGCCCACTTCCCACCGCTAAGAGGAAACTGGAAGTATTAATAATTATAGCACAGCATGTAATCTAAACTAATCTATTTAATTATACATTAGTTTAATTATTTTAAAACAAAGTTAGCACATCAATGTTTAACGGTTCTTAATTCTAAAACTTGTATTTGTTTTTTACTTGTTGTTTAAAAGCATAAAATCTAATTTTTCCCTAGCTTTAGAATATTTCAATAGCTCCAAAATTGGAACAAGAGTTTGTCAAAGGTTGAGTGAGAAGGATAATTCTTGTTATCGTACTTTTAATGTTTAACTGAAGATGATACTACCATCTCGAAACGAGTCTTGCAGATTTTTTATACGAAGCCACACAACGGATTATTCAGGTAATTTTTTTACCTTAGAACTTTCAACATTTTATGAAAGTGACTTAAATGCCACACAACATAAAATTAAAAAAATAAAAACCACTATTCTTCAAAAAAGAGAACAAGAGTTGGTGAAGAATATACATTATATTACATTGTACCTTATAGAAATATAAAAGAGAGGGATGGATCAAACCCAAGATTGCATGAAGAAAGATGTCTTAGGAATTGCCAAATCGGTATTCTGTGAGCTTCTAAGGAGGTAATTCATTATTATTATTCTTGACAAAATCCAATAGCATAGTTCTAAGAGCAGGTGTATTTATAACATTGTTTTATATCATTATATCAAAACAATATCTAAATTTAATTGATTATTGTAACAACAATATGAAAAGATCGCAAAAAGTGATAATATAAGTGAACCTACAACAAGCTCGTTTGGGTTTACTCTTTAAATTTGTTGACTGAAAGAATATACTTAAAATTAATTATGTTCGTCATGAATAATTATAAATTATCGTAATTATTTTAATCAATATGATTTCAAGCTTGTTTGTATTAAAAACAATTTTAATACAACAAAAGATTTTAAGTTATGAAATTGTTTTAATTTGAAAAGAAAAACTATTTTAACAGTTACCGAGAGAAGGGATGACAGAAATGTGTTATATTAAAGTGATTTCATAGTTGAATTATCTACATGTGAGACAGGGTGACCTAATCAACCCCCTTGCTCGCTACAATCCTAAATGGCAATTTGCTTAGGTTATTTCCAGACATCAACCTGTGGACTCCGTTGTAAGACTTGTCTGGTCTCTGTATTTAATACTAAACAAATCAATGTATCAAACTTTGTGCAGTTTCTATGTTTAGTTTGTATGATAAAAAAATGTGTCAGAGATTTTTTTAAATGTTTTAATTCTTAAAACAAAAAATCAGACTTTACAGAACTCAATTAAAACCCTTCATATTAAAAATCCCTTCACCCTTTAAGTTATAAAGAAGACTGCGTATTTAAACAGAATACGACAGTAAAATAAATAATGCACAAACTTTCTCACTCAACCGAAACTAATCATCAAAAATACCAGTTCCACAGACATTATTCGAAAACAATTATCTATAAATCCCTCCAAAACTTGACATGGATTTTTTGACCTATCACATAACTTACAACTGAGAAAGTAAAAAAGGGTGATTATATCAATGAAAGGGTGGTGACCTGATATTAATCTTACCGAAGTTGTTTTACCTCAGTGTAAGAGCTTACAGCCGGTAATATATCGATAACATTTTGCATAAAAACGCTGTGCTACTATCAAACATTCCGTGATCAACATCACTGCAGAGAGTGTACATGCAACCTTTGCAATCCTTGACCGTTATTGATCAACATAACCTAACCTAACCAATAAACCGTGCAAAAACGTCCCACAAACTTTCTTATTCACACATCGAACATCTACAAAACCAAATAAAAAGAAACGGAAACTATTTTATCTAATCTTCAATAAATATATTAGTTAGGTGGCAATGAACCTTGAACGTTGTCTTTAAAATATTATTACAAGGGCCTAAACTTGCTTCCATTTTGCTTAAATCACGTCCTCAGCTTAAATAGAATTCGACAATCTCTTCTGAGTGAACAATCAAACGTATATCTGATGATGGAATTACGACTCTGAAACATGTCGTAACGTAGAAATCGACTGAGGTCACAAGACGGACTATACAAGGTAATTTATTATTATAAAGTAAAGCGTTTAAAAACTTTATTAAAGGATAATATAGGCTTTCGATTTTTAATACGGGTTTGGTTAGGTTAGGTTAGGTAAGGTTAGGTTAGTTTAGGTTAGGTTCGGTTAGGTTAGGTTAGTTTAGGTTAGGTTGGATTAGGTTAGGTTAGGTGAGGTTAGGAAAGGTTAGGTTAGGTTAGGAAAGGTTAGGTTAGGTTAGGAAAGGTTAGGTTAAATTAGGTTTGGTTAGGTTAGGATAGGTTAGGTTAGGTTTGGTTAGGTTCGGTTAGGTTTGGTTAGGTTAAGATAGGTTAGGTTAGGTTAGGTTAGGTTACGTTAAGTTAGTTAGGTTAGGTTCGGTTAGGTTAGGTTGGATTAGGTTAGGTTAGGTTCGGTTAGGTTAGGTTAGGTTATTTTCTGGACATTCCACTACACTAAAATTAGGTAGAACTGATTTTTTTAAATATGTATTTTATAGGTTAGGTTAGGTTAGGTTAGGTAAGGTTAGGTTAGGTTAGGTTAGGTTAGGTTAGGTTAAGTTAGGTTAGGTTAGGTTAGGTTAGGTTAGGAAAGGTTAGGTTAGGTTATGTTATGTTAGGTTAGGTTAGGTTAGGTTCGGTTAGGTTAGGTTAGGTTAGGAAAGGTTAGATTAGGTTAGGTTAGGTTTGGTTCTGTTAGGTTAGGTTTAGTTTAGGTTAGGTTAGGTTAGGTTAGGTTAGGTTAGGTTAGTTTAGATTAGGTTAGGTTAGGTTAGGTTAGGAAAGGTTAGGTTAAATTAGGTTTGGTTAGGTTAGGATAGGTTAGGTTAGGTTTGGTTAGGTTCGGTTAGGTTTGGTTAGGTTAAGATAGGTTAGGTTAGGTTAGGTTAGGTTACGTTAAGTTAGTTAGGTTAGGTTCGGTTAGGTTAGGTTGGATTAGGTTAGGTTAGGTTCGGTTAGGTTAGGTTAGGTTATTTTCTGGACATTCCACTACACTAAAATTAGGTAGAACTGATTTTTTAAAATATGTATTTTATAGGTTAGGTTAGGTTAGGTTAGGTAAGGTTAGGTTAGGTTAGGTTAGGTTAGGTTAAGTTAGGTTAGGTTAGGTTAGGTTAGGTTAGGTTAGGAAAGGTTAGGTTAAGTTATGTTATGTTAGGTTAGGTTAGGTTAGGTTCAGTTAGGTTAGGTTAGGTTAGGTTAGGAAAGGTTAGATTAGGTTAGGTTAGGTTTGGTTCGGTTAGGTTAGGTTTAGTTTAGGTTAGGTTAGGTTAGGTTAGGTTAGGTTAGGTTAGGTTAGTTTAGATTAGGTTAGGTTAGATTAGGTTAGGTTAGGTTAGGTTAGGTTAGGTTAGATTAGATTAGGTTAGGTTAGGTTAGGTTAGGTTAGGTTTAGGTTAAATAAATCTCTTGATATGTGAAAGCACTGAAAGAAATATTTCTTGTATAAAATATTTCGTTCTTTTAGTGATAAAGAATGAATGCTAGAATATAAATCCGGTTCTGCGCATTTTCAATTGATAAATGAGAGCTTTAAAAGCAAATCTGCTTTACAAAATCAGAAATAATATGTTTATACTTTTAATACTTATCAAGTATTACGTTAGTTTGACAATCGTAAAAAGTGTCGATTTCCGTTTGTTTAATCTTCACGCTAAGCCCCACTAAACCGAAAAAGTGATTTTGACAAGCCTTCCGTCTGTTGTCGTTGTGACCACGATATATAGTGTTCTCGTATAGATATACAGGAGCACTGTGGCGATATTTACGATAGAGATAATTTAATCCCCCAACCACTAAAACCAGAAACAAAACTAAGATAATAATAAATTGAGTACGTTCATTATAATACTGTCATCGAAATGTAAATAAGGGAATTTTAATAAACAAACTAGTTTTGTTACAATCTAGTTTTGGTTCAAATAGTCCTTGTTTTCCTTGGAAAGGTCAAAATAGCGGAAATTTTAAACAAATTTACTTCCGTTGCTATCAAACATCTTGAATCTAGTTGGTCGATCTCAGTTTGATATCAAAATTATAGGTGGATTTATGATCTTGACATTTATATATGAAATTGTGGACACTATTTCCACAATACAATAACAACAATTCCATTGTTTTCCTATCAAAAATTCACGTATTTTAACTTTGTAAAAACTTTACAATTTCATCATTTTCTATAAGCATAAAATTGAGATATTTATTCAGACAACTCCTTAGACTAACCATGCGGAATTAATTACCAATTAAAAATAAAATTAACCCCAACATCTTTTATGTTGTCACATTTATACTGTTTAAAATGAAAATATCGAAGTGTTTCAGCAATATTAGTATAAAAAATCTTAAACTTTTCCATTAAAAATAATGCTGAATTTAAGAAGAAACAGCTTTGAGTTACTAGCATATAACAAAAACAAATTTCACCAACTTCATACTAGTTGTGCGATTACAATTGTATAACCTAACCTAACCTAACCTATTTTCAAACTTTCGTACTGAACAACGCACAAAACGTTGATTAATTTTTGAAGGACCAAATCCCCAAAAAATAATGAATGTCTGTTGATATTTGTTTTTACCTCAACTGCCTCAAGTGGTGAATTATTTATAAAACTAGGTAGTATTTTCTATTAAAAAATCGTTTTACGTAGCGTTTAAGGATACTGAGATTTTTATCTCGTGGTTTAAAATCAAAAAACCTCCTGAAAAAAAGAATAAGATAACATAAAAAAGATAAGTAGTCATCGAATACTATAACAGACCTCAAATAATCTAATAGTATCAGGGTCGGAAGAGAACAAAAGTTGGTCAAGAGAAATCATTGATGAAGGAGAGGGATCTAACCCAAGACTACGTAAAAATAGTGTACATCCAGCTAGATCACTTGGGATTGCCAAGCTTGTACTCACTATAGTGAGCCCCCTGAGAGTATCTTAATTTGTAATAAACATAAATTATTAAAATATGTATATAGAAAATTGTGTATTATATAATCTTTATATTTTTTACTATATTTAGTTTTAGAGTAGGTTATTTTGCTTTTTAATAATTTCTTCAATGTTATTTCCTCTTGTAATTAGACATATTTGTATGCACTTCACATCATTAAAAGCACTTCAAAGTAACAACTTGAGATCAAAGATGCTTCACGAGTGCCATCAGGCCCTAAACCAGCTGGCGGACAAGAATAAAGTTGAACTTTTCTGGGTGCCAGGGCATGAGGGAATAGCAGGCAATGAGGAAGCAGATCAGCAAGCTAATCTTGGTGCATCTAAACCCTTTACACGGCCATCTCCTATGTATGGCTTTGACCCTAGGGATTACCAGGAGGTTATTACCAACTGGGCCAACAATGTAATCAACAGAACCTGGAATGCATTGCCGGGTCTTATACATTTCAAGAAGTTCCTTAGCCCTAATAAAAAGAGAGGGAAGGTGCTAAACCTAAGCAATAGAGAGCTAAAACTCCTCTGTGGTATACTAACAGGACATATCCATTGCAGGTATCACTTAAGTAAGATGGGCCTGGTGGATGATGACACTTGCAGGTACTGTGGTGTAGAGGTGGAACGCATGGAACACATCATCATGGAGTGCCCGGCCTTATGCCTAAAGAGACATAAATTTCTAGAATTTATCTTCATTTCGGAAGAAGAATTACTAAACCTCCCGACCAGGGGTGTGATCGATTTTGTCAAAGACATAGATCTCTCCTGAGTCCAACAAGAGGGGGGCACAAAAGATCTAATTAGGTCGCAGTGCAGGAGGCGTTCTAAAACACTCTCCCCAGTCTTAATAATAATAATAATTGTATTTTCTTGTTTATTTTTCATTGTGAGTTATTTTGTTATTGCATTAAGTTGTACTTTGTTTTGTTATTTAAAATTTCAATGTCTGCAAACTGTAGTTTGAATTTGTACAGAAAATACATTAACGTTCTAAATTCTTTAAATTAAATTTATTTATTTTCCATCTAGTCAAACAATTCATCTATTCCCAAATAATTTGTAAATCCTGTAATTTGTTAAATTTTTAAAATAAATAAATGAATATTCTAAAAATTCTATTCATATAGTCAAACATTTTCATATATTCCAAAATAATTTGTAAATCCTTTAATTCATTTAAATTTGAGCAGGAAATAAATTTAAACTTTAAATTATATTTATTTTTCATCATGTGAACCAAATTTAATACATTCCTTAATATTTTATAAATTCTGTAATTTGTACAGTAAATAAATTAAGATTCTAAAAAATATACTAAATTCTTTAAATTCTACTTGTTTTTCATCTATTGAAATAATTTAATCTATGACTAAATAATTTATAAATCCATTAATTTGTTTGAATTTGTACAGGAAATAGGTTTTTAAAATTTAAAAAAATTCTAAATTCTTTAAATTCTATTGGTTTTATATCTAGTCAAACAATTTAATCTATTCTAAACCATTGTAAATCCTGTAATTTGTTTAAATTTGAATAGGAAATAAATTAAAACCCTAAATTATATTTGTTCATCTAATCAACCAAATCTATTCTAAAATAATATGTAAATTCTGTAATTGGTTGGAATTTGTACAAGAAATAAATTGAATTCTAAAACATTCTTAATTCTTTAAATCCTATATTTTTTTCATATACTAAAAAAATTATTAAACTAAATTATTTGTAAGTCTTGTAAATTGTTTGAATCTGTACAAGAAATAAATTAAGAATATGAAAATTCTAAATTCATTAAATTTTATTAGTTTTTATCTATTCAAACAATTTACTCTATTCATAAACAATTTGTAAATCATATAACTTGTTTAAATTTGTGTAGGGAATAAATTAGAACTCTACATTTTAAATTGTATTTGTTTTCTTCTAAACACCCAAATTTAATGTATTCTTAATAACATATAAATCCTGTGATTTGTTAGAATTCGTACAGGAAATAAATTGAATTCTAAAAAAAAAATCAAAATTCTATTTATTTTTCATTTAGTCAAAGAATTTAATAATTTGTAAATCCTTTAATTGGTTTGAATTTGTACAGGAAATAAATTAAAATTCTAAATTCTTTAAATTTTATTGTCTTTTTTATCTAGTTTAATCAATTCCTAAACAATTGGTAAATCCTTTAAATTGTTTGAATTTTTACAAGAAATAAATAAAAATTCTAAATTCTTTAATTTCTCTTTTTTAATCTTAGCAAGGAATTAAATCTATTCCTAATTTGTAAAAATTCTTTATGTATTAGAATTTCCAATATACATGATAAGTATTGTATAGATGTGTATATTACAATACTTTCCTTTAGTTTTAACATTATTTTAAAAATAGTTTAATTCTTTATCGTTTTTACTTATATGATTTGAAAAAAGTTAATATTAATTTTATCTAGTTCCGATTTTCCCCCTTATGTAAAGGCGAAAACCCTCTCCGGTTTGCTTATTTACCTAGTAATTAGAGTTGATCATATATTTAACACAGTTTAATTTATCGTACAAATTTACATTGGTTGATTTCTAAAGTTCGCTTAGTTTCATTTTATACCCCTAGACAGCAGCACAGTTTTATCGACCTACCTTGTATTGAGTTTCTCCAACTTTGCAGTGACTAGTTGGAGGGGGTACCAGACTCTGCAGTTTGAGGGTAGGGACAGTTGAGGGTGGACAATCTGTCTTTATTCTGTTTTACGGGGGGGCCTCTCATTACGATACCCACACATTACAGCCCCCCCATTCATTGTGTTCAAGTGTAGTGTCTTGGGATTATTCATCAGAGGATAACTATTTTCCACTTGTTCGGGTGTAAAGGTGAGCCAACGATTAGTAAAAAGTCATTTATGAATTTTAGTCTTTCTATTTATTATATATAATTTATCTCTGAATGACATCGGTAGTCGGTTTTTTTGTGTGAAAAAATGAATAAGAAATTGTTTACAAAATGTATTCATGTAAATATTATTGTTAATGTGTAATAGGAAATATATTACATAAAACCGACACATAAATATATAACCTACACTGTCTGCTAACCTTAAAACGTAAAACATCTCTCAGATATCTATTTTATATATTTATATATTTCTAAAGGCTTAACAAATTTGTTAATTTATCATAATATTTCAAAATTATTAGAATGTTATGGTACCGGTACAATTATTCAAAATTATATATTTCATTAAATTTTTAGGGACAGGTTAAATATAGACATAATTATTTATAGTTTGGTTAAAACAACATTAAATTTTTAACAAAAACAAAATATCGATTATAATCACATGTATTGTAATCTTGATATATGTAATTTTAAACACTTACTATACAAATAAATATACAGACTGGTGATGCCCCCATAGTAAGGATGTTAACTTTAATAATCAGTAAAGTATGGTAATTAGAATATACATAAATTAGTTGTAAAAACTATACTAATGATTGCTGGTGATTACATCACCTTTACACTAATACGTTTTGATTTTACTTTACATTTTATACGTAGTATAGAGAATGTTATGTTATGCGAAAATCAATCTCAGGTTTTTGGGGATATATCCTTTTTGAAACCAAAAAGTAGTGATGTGAAATTTGTCTTATGTGCATTGCTTTACATCCTTAATGCTTGGTTCTTGGGCATATTTCGGACATATTTTACATGCTTTTGTCATTTTATTATTTTTATAACTTAATAAATGTGTATAGCTGTTATAAGAAATAAATACAACATTCTGATTATCTACAAATTTTGCTCAAGTGTAACCCAAATCAAAGGAACTGATCGGTATCTTTACAAAATCGCCGGTTTGTAAGTTACCGGTAAAAATCCAAAAATCGCCTATGAGGCTGTTAAAAAATACTTAATTTCTTAAATTTATCGTTAAAATTTTAGTGAAATATAAAGATTAATGTCCCACACCCGTGAGAAAAATTGCAGGTAAAATATTATTACGGTTCAGAAATAATCGTACAAAGTCTAAAAATTAATCTCGACTTGACAAATACGACTTAATCTGAGGACAAGCAAGTGAAGATCCTAATTTGAAAATAATAATATCTTTCTTTGTTGATTATCATTTCTTCAATGACACCTACTGAAATTACACTTTTTTAAATTAGTTTTTGATTCCTTTTTATTTAGTTTTGTTGATGGTCGAGTAAGAAAGTTTGTGCAATATTTAAGTACCTTTTGATCTTTTATATTCTGAGTGAAATATTGGCAGATATAACTCTGGTTATATCGTGACGTTTTGCATGTGTTAATTGCAAAACATCATAAAATCAATATTAACCCCTATATAAGCGTCGTGCCAACTCAAGTGTGAGGGACTCGTGATGCTAATAAATTCGACCTTGACACTATGCAGTCTTTGCGGCGATTAGGGTCTTTGGGGGAACCAATCTCGTCATTTCCAACTTCAAGACCTCCTATTGTTATTAAAATAATAATGTTTAAAGACGAAACTAATGACATTACTTGTATAAGACAACATTGCTCTCTAATTAAGTGTTTTCATTACACTTAATACTTCTATAATATTAGAATTTCCATTACTTGTATAAGAGAGGACAATAGGGCTCACTAGTGTTTTCATTACACTTAATACTTCTATAATATTGAAATTTCCATATTTGTATAAGAGAAGACAATATGGCTCACTAGTGTTTTCATTACACTTAAAACTTCTATAATATTGAAATTTCCATTACTTGTATAAGAGAAGACAATATGGCTCACTAGTGTTTTCATTACACTTAATACTTCTATAATAATGAAATTTCCATTACTTGTATAAGAGAAGACAATATGGCTCACTAGTGTTTTCATTACACTTAATACTTATATAATACTGGAATTTCCATTACTTGTATAAGAGAAGACAATATGGCTCACTAGTGTTTTCATTACACTTAATACTTCTATAATATTGAAATTTCCATTACTTGTATAAGAGAAGACAATATGGCTCACTAGTGTTTTCATTACACTTAATACTTCTATAATATTGGAATTTCCATTACTTGTATAAGAGAAGACAATATGGCTCACTAGTGTTTTCATTACACTTAATACTTCTATAATATTGAAATTTCCATTACTTGTCTAAGAGAAGACACTAAGGCTCACTAGTGTTTTCATTACACTTAATACTTCTATAATATTGGTAATTCCATATTTGTCTAAGAGAAGACACTAAGGCTCACCAGTGTTTTCATTACACTTATTACTTCTATAATATTGGAATTTCCATTACTTGTATAAGAGAAGACAATATGGCTCAATAGTGTTTTCATTACACTTAATACTTCTATAATATTGGAATTTCCATTACTTGTATAAGAGAGGACAATATGGCTCAGTAGTGTTTTCATTACGCTTATTACTTCTATAATATTGGAATTTCTAATATTTCTATAAGAGAAGACAATATCGCTCACAAGTGTTTTCATTACACTTAATACTTCTATAATATTGGAATTTCCATTACTTGTATAAGAGAAGACAATATGGCTCACTAGTGTTTTTATCACACTTAATACTTCTATACCATTGGAATTTCCATTACTTGTATAAGACAAGACAATATGGCTCACTAGTGTTTTCATTACACTTAATACTTCTATACCATTGGAATTTCCATTATTTGTATAAGAGAAGACAATATGGCTCACTAGTGTTTTCATTACACTTAATAGTTCTATAATATTGGAATTTCCATTACTTGTATAAGAGAGGACAATATGGCTCAGTAGTGTTTTCATTACACTTATTACTTCTATAATATTGGAATTTCTAATATTTCTATAAGAGAAGACAATATCGCTCACTAGTGTTTTCATTACACTTAATACTTCTATAATATTGGAATTTCCATTACTTGTATAAGAGAAGACAATATGGCTCACTAGTGTTTTTATCACACTTAATACTTCTATACCATTGGAATTTCCATTACTTGTATAAGAGAAGACAATATGGCTTACTAGTGTTTTCATTACACTTAATACTTCTATACCATTGGAATTTCCATTACTTCTATAAGAGAAGACAATATGGCTCACTAGTGTTTTTATCACACTTAATACTTCTATACCATTGGAATTTCCATTACTTCTATAAGAGAAGACAATATGGCTCACTAGTGTTTTCATTACACTTAATACTTCTATAATATTGGAATTTCAGTTATTTGTATAAGAGAAGACAATATGGCTCACTAGTGTTTCCATTACACTTAATACTTCTATAATATTGGAATTTTCATATTTGTTTAAGAGAAGACACTAAGGCTCACTAGTGTTTTCATTACACTTAATACTTCTATAATATTGGAATTTCAGTTATTTGTATAAGAGAAGACAATATGGCTCACTAGTGTTTTCATTACACTTAATACTTCTATAATATTGGAATTTCAGTTATTTGTATAAGAGAAGACAATATGGCTCACTAGTGTTTTCATTACACTTAATACTTCTATAATATTGGAATTTCAGTTATTTGTATAAGAGAAGACAATATGGCTCACTAGTGTTTTCATTACACTTAATACTTCTATAATATTGAAATTTCCATTACTTGTATAAGAGAAGACAATATGGCTCACTAGTGTTTTCATTACACTTAATACTTCTATACCATTGGAATTTCCATTACTTGTCTAAGAGAAGATAATATGACTTCAATAGTATTATCATTACATTTAATACTTTTATACGATTGGAATTTCCATTACTTGTCTAAGAGAAGATAATATGACTTCAATAGTATTATAATTACATTTAATACTTCTATACCATTGGAATTTCCATTACTTGTCTAAGAGAAGATAATATGACTTCAATAGTATTATCATTACATTTAATACTTCTATACCATTGGAATTTCCATTACTTGTCTAAGAGAAGATAATATGACTTCAATAGTATTATAATTAAATTTAATACTTCTATACCATTGGAATTTCCATTACTTGTCTAAGAGAAGATAATATGACTTCAATAGTTTTATCATTACATTTACCAATTCTATAACGTTAGAATGTTCATTACATGATTGTCTAAGAGAAAATAATATGTCTTTACTAGTATTATTATTACATTTATTACTTTTATACCATTAGAATTTACGTTACTTGTCTAAGAGAAGATATGGCTTCACTCATATTATTATTACATTTAATACCATTGGAGTTTTCATTACTTGTCTAATGAATACAATATGTCTCATTAGCGTTTCAATTACACTTTAATACTTCTACAATACTGGCATTTCCAATACTTATATAAAAGAAGACAATATGATTTTACTTGTTTTAATTACATTTTGTTCTTCTATAACATTGGACTTAATACTTCAATAACGACGGGTAGGCCTAAATCAGTTTACAAGAAATCTATACATGTCAGTAACGAATAAATTTACAAATACAAAGGTATACAGACTGTAATTGTACAAAAAGACATGAAGCAGACTAATCTAATACATTCTCAAAATGCCTCCATCTTTTGTCATTTCTTTAGGAAGTAAATTCAAATTTTATCACATAATTTCATTGAAGACAACCATACGGATTCATTTTGCTTTTTTGTTTTGAGTGCTTAATACTGTTAATTTTCAGAAAATAAACTCGATCATTTCCTATCCCACATGTAGCATGGGTGTGCGGTTTGAGGAACGAAGATAGCATAGGTTGTTCCTATTATCTATTCTTCAAATGTATTTTTTTTAAAAGGTTCTAAGAATTGCTTCATAGTGTGGTGATGCGCCATCTTGTTGCCAATATTTTCTGAAAGGAGCGGCGTTCCTTAAAAATAGAATCATTTCCCATTTGCAGTACGACAGTATCATCTACCAATTCAAGGTAGATCTCCTTCATAACTGCTCATCAAAGAAATATAAACCCAACAGAAAAATACCTGCACAACATGAGCATTTCAATTTTTCTTCCAATAACAGATGTGGATTATTAGACGCCCAGTATACACCGTTGTGTCTATTCACACATACATTTATCTTAAACTTAGCTTCATCAATACGCATTTTTTTCAAAAATAAAAGTCATTTTTAGCTTCTGACGGAAAACGTACTTCTCGCAAATTCCATGCATCTATCATAATCATCTTCATTTAAAATAAGCCTAGGCTCTATCGAGTTTTAACTGTTCCTACATTCTTCCGTTAGATATGTCATAGGCCTCTACTTCAGGAGCGCTTTTCTTGTGGACTTTATAGGTGATTACACAAAGCACCGAGATACGACTTCCAAGTTTACTTCTGTAGTAACAGAGACGAACCTACCTGAATGAGGATGATCGACTACTGATCCAGATTGCTCAAACCTCTAGTTCAGTTTGTGAATACCTTGCCTCTTAATATACTGTTAGGAAAGCGCTAGACAAATAAATCAATTGCAACTATAATCACATATCCACCAAACTTTGAGTAAAAATATTCGCTCTTCTACAGATGTTTTCTAGTTCATTTTTTAAAGCGTCCCGTACACCGATATGTAAATAACCTCAATTGAAAACAAATGTAGTATTTACAACAATGTGCTGTAGAATAAAAAAGCTGAAGAAAATTAGTGTGCAGCTGATTAACTAAACAACTACTGCTTGAACATAACAAGCTTCACCTAACTAATGGCCCACTCGGTATAAGCCTACTAGCTTTGCTGGCGGCTCCGACCGCTTTAAAATCGGGCTTTGTGTGCAAAACATAATATACTTTCAACTCCGCCTGCTTTGAATACACAATTTATTTTATTTAGTATGTGAAGTTCGTAAAAGTGTGTTATAGAATCGATAAGCTACAATTTTACTCGATTAAATCTACTATAATTTAAAAAAATTCTATTGATTTATTTTACCTTTTACAATTTACGAAAGAAGTGAAAATGAAAAAACAAAAGTCTTTATTACTGTTAGTAATTTTGCAAATAATATTTTTTAGTTTTACATGGCACGTGTCTGCGTGAGAAGCATGGGCTCTGGAGATCAACCTCAGCTACCATATTGACGCGTGTCGCCATTTTAAATTAAAATGCAGCGGCTTTCAAACTAAAATCACAGATAACTTTGAAACCTCTAACAATTTAAATAATACTTAATTAAGTTTGATTTTTGTCTGTTGTCGCTGATATGTCAAAAATACACAGGAGAAAATATATTTACTCTAAATTGTTAATTAGAAACGATTGCACGGAATATTAATTTTCAGATTCAATTAACGTTTAAATGCTACACCAAATACAATAAATTGTTGCTGAAAATTTAAAGAAATTCTATCAGAAAATCAATATTTTCTTATTTTTCACCAAAAAATTGTAAAAATTAGAGAACTAAGGCATCGATTTCAAACATTTTTATAGTTTTAATTAACAATCAAATTACATACTGTCTTTCTCTCTGGAAAAATATATAGTGTAGCTGTAAATTGTACGAAAATTGCGAAAATCAGTAAAAACATGGTTACAAAGAAAGAATTACTCCACCGATTTTTAAATAATTTTGAATTCTAATTAGGATTCAAACTATAGGCCCCTATACCACATTTGTCAACGAATCTTAAGAAATGTGTGAAATATGTCGAAAATTTGGTTTTGATATTTCCATTGCAGAAAAATATTGTAGTAACTTGAGAACGACTGAACCAATTTTAATTAAACATAGACTAAACCTTAATCAAATACCGTAACTAAATACGGCTGGAAACTGCACGAAAATCGGTACAGCGGTACTCGAGTTATAAGCTTATAGACAGACACAAATACGTTGTGTTTTATATAAATAGAGATAAACTAATATGCTCGTTTAAATATATTAAACTTGTTTTAACTAGATTCAAATTATTTAATTATTGATAAAGTTCACCATAAAAAAATTCGTGATGATTTCATAAGAAATGCATTTGAGACATCCTACATTACACTGTTTATTTATGTCAAACATGTTTCCTTACACAACGAACTATCTCCCAGCCGTGCAATCCCAAGGTACCTAGCTGGATCTACACCTTTAAACTGTCTTGACCAACGCTTGTTCCCTTCCGACCCTGACCAAATTAGAGTAAACGAGGACTACAGGTCTTTATTTTTTCTTCTTTTTCTTATAAGGCGATGGTAATTGAGTTTTTTTTTTGTTTTTAAACAATAAGAGACAAAATGTAAATGGTAACACAAGAAAGATATTTTTCTACACTGCTTGTTAAAACAATAACTTTTTTTTTTTATTTCAACTTTTTCTACTTTTTTCCATACAGTGATAAATAAGCTCCCATAGAAAATTAAAAACCATCAGAATTTTTTACCATTTAAAAACAGCCTTAGACAGATACTATTGTCTAGATCCTTTTACTCTGTGCAGTAGTTTGTGCACTGTATGCCTGCCAGGCCCTTGACATGATGGATGTGGTCTCTTTCTCTCCTTTGTATATAGGACTAATTATACTGTTGTAATTATATTTAAATGCTTCTGATTGTGTATATTAATGTTAATTTACTTTTGTAGGTCACTATTTTGTTGTTTTTTTTAATTGATTATTGGAATTATTTAGTGGAATATTGTTTGTGTGTTTTTTATTTTATTGACTGACTGTTGAACAGTTTTTGTTGATTTATTTTTTGTATTTTGTGTAATATTTTAATTGATTATGGCTATGCAATTGTTTTTGTCTACGGCCATAAAATAAATAAATGTTTAAAAAATAAATAAACATACCGAATCATGATAACAGGTTTAGATATAAAGGTAAAATGTAACTAGTCGAGGCAAACACAGCAAAGGGATACGCAATAATATTGACAGAGTTTCTATGGAGGCATTGTAGACAAGTAGAGAATAAGAGGAGCTGCAGGAAACCCCACACCAGTTATTAGTAGAATGTGGTGCAGTGAAGCGCCACAGAGGTGGAGTCTGGGTTGGGACACCAAGTCTTGATACTTTTCATATGCTGCACTTCATACAGGAGTTATGGCTGGAGGGACCTCTCTAGACGGAACTTTGTTGAGTATTACACAACACCCCTCGCAGCGTAATCCACGTCCAGATCACATTAATTACAAGAGATACGCAAATTACGACAACCGTTGTGCGCATGCGTGACATTTTGACAGCAAATCACAGCGTAACACCCTAACTGGTTTCCTTCCCCTTCATACACCAGCTGATGTCTAATATTTTAATTTCCTCGCACTAGATATAGGGGATATAACTTGACGTATCGATCTATGTACAGGTATAATGGGCTCAGAATATCGAGATATAAAGGGGAATTATAAGGCTGACATCTTAACCAAAGAAGCAGCAATGGAATCGAACCTATGAGTGGTATCAGCCGTTCAGCAGTTGAGCAATGGAATCGAAGCGATGTGTGGTATCAGCCGTTCAGCAGCTGCGAATTTAGTCAAACGAGCGGTCCGAAAAGAGCAACATAGAAGAAGCAGCGCGCTTCTGACAGCAAAATGTACATTAAGGGTCCGAACTTAGCTCTAACAGATTTTCCGATCTGGGTTAAACGAGAAGGTCTCAAATACATAGTTGCTTTTATAAGCGGAAATGACGATTTCAGGCAACAACTACAGTCCACAAAGCACTCATGGACTGCGAGTCACTAGAGTACAAGAAGACCCTTTGGACTCTGGAAGTCTGTGGATAATAAAGATACTAGTACTGGCGAAAAACAATTATTTACAGCCAAAGGTACCAATTATCGTTCACGAAGGCATCAGCTTTTATATCTACAAGTCTCAGTTAATCAAGTATCGACCTCATATTTAGTACCTGAAACTCTAAACTAATAGTCCAAAATGAAGGGCGTGTTCCGTGTCATTTTAACTATCATATATACAAGAATCAGCTTGTTGCTTGATTTAAGTTGCGTTAAAGGGCAAGGTCGGTCTGAATAGGCCTAAGGGAGGCACAATAAACCTTTGGTTGACGTGACAAGGCCTTCAGCTTCCACATTTCCCAATATTATTAAATCAAATAAGGAACACATACTTCGTACTTGATAATCTAAGCTGATAAATATTCAAAGTGTAAGGATACATTCGGTATCATTTTAACTACCATACACAAAATCAGCTTACTGTTTAATTTCAGATACGGTGAAGCGCAAGATCAGACTAAGTGAAGCACAACAAACCTCTTGTTGACGTGCATGAGGCCTTCAGCTTTTAGATTTACAAATAACAATCAATCAAATATGGAACTGATACTTCGTCATTGATACTCTAAACTGATAAATAGTGAGAGTCAGGAACATTAGTATCAGTTTAACTACCATACACAAAAATCAGCTCACTGTTTAATTTCAGATACGGTGAAGCGCAAGATCGGACTAAGTGTAGCACAACAAACCTCTAGTTGATGTGCATGAGGCCTTCAGCTTTTAGATTTACAAATAACAATCAATCAAATACGGAACTGATACTTCGTACTTGATACTCTAAACTGATAAATAGTGAAAGTGTAAGGATACATTCGGTATCATTTTAACTACCATACACAAAATCAGCTCACTGCTTAATTTCAGATACGGTGAAGCGCAAGATCGGACTAAATGAAGCACAACAAACCTCTAGTTGACATGCTTTAGGCCTTCAGCTTTTAGATTTACAAATAACAATCAATCAAATATGGAACTGATACTTCGTTATTGATACTCTAAACTGATAAATAGTGAAAGTCAGGAACATTCAGTATCATTTTAACTACCATACACAAAATCAGCTTACTGTTTAATTTCAGTTACGGTGAAGCCAAGATCGGACTAAATGAAGCACAACAAACCTCTAGTTGACGTGCATGAGGCCTTCAGCTTTTAGATTTACAAATACAAATCAATGAAATATGGAACCGATACTTCGTACTTGATACTCTAAACTGATAAATAGTGAAAGTGTCAGGAACATTTAGTATCAATTTAACTACCATACACAAAATCAGCTTACTGCTTAATTTCAGTTACGCTGAAGGCCAAAGCGTACATACTTTAGTTTACATTCTACTCTCTACCTCATATATCAGGGTACAAAAACGAAGTAGGCCCTATTATAACCGGACAGGAATCATTGACATTTCAAGATAACTATCTTAAACTTCTTTTGCATTATTATTCCTTACATAATGCTAAAGGTACTCAAATTAAATCAGAAATTATGTGCATTGTTTTGCCGTCCCTCAATCGCAACGTGAATTTCTTTTATAATGATCACCCTGTGTTGACAGATAGTGTTAGCTAAGGCACTAACTTTAACTTAGTGCTTCGTCTTCTTGTTCACGAGTTTTGTATCATTAATCATCTGAACTTTCATATTTTATGTTACAAATCTTAAAGCAAGATGAATTGAGCGTCATCTTCATAGTAACGTAATAAAAATAGAATTGTAATCTTGAGAAGTAAATAATGGATTAAATGGAATCATTTAGCTGATAAGCTAACAGATTAATCCTATTTTCCCTTCATATTGTATAGAGGAAGTTATGTGTTGGGTCAAAAAATTGATATCGGATTTTTTGCGGATATAGGTTTTGAGGTTAGCTGAGTTAAAAAAGGTTTTGCAATGATTTGCTTCTAAGTGCAGTTCTCTGCAGCTCAAACGTGTCGATTTAACCATATGTCGATGGTTTTTATGTTTTTCTATGTATATATACAGGGTTTCACAAAAACCTTAGCGAGCTATACATTGATCGGATTCTACATTCCCAAATAAAAAATGTTAAGTAACTTTTTCGAATTCTCCTTAGTTTAGTTTTAATCCGCCATGTTAAAAACTCATTTTAACTCCATAAATTGATATGATATTGAGTTCATCTTTGGTATAAGCAATTTATATGTCACGATTTTCAAGTGTACCAAACACAAATACTTTATTTTTATAATTTCCAAAATAACGGTAGTTTAAAAAATTTAAAGGTAAAATTTTTGTAGATATTCAAAGTTTAAAGTTTTAGACGGCCGCCATTTTGAAAATTATAAAAATAAAATATTTGTGTTTGGTACCCTTGTAAATCGTAATGTACAAAATGTACCAAATTTAAACTCAATATCTTACCTATTTCTGGAATTACAGTGAGTTTTCTTCTTTTTTTTTAATTTTTTTTTTATCTATTTTTTTTTTTTTTAATGATGGATTGTGAGTAAACTAAGACAAATCGAAAAAAGTTACGAAACATTTTTCATTTATTTGGATATGTAGAATCCGATCCAATATAGTAGCCTACTTAAGGGTTTTTGTGACGTGACACCCTGTAAAACTTATTTGGGAATAGCAAGCGTAACTCAAAGTTTTTTTTCAAAATCTGTACTAATGGTTTCTATGTCTATATTAGTATTTACGTCAAGCAGTCTATTTTGAATATTTCTTTTGTTACAGCTGTTTCGGTACTATTATACCATCATTAGACAACAAAACACTTTGAAAATGTAAACACTAATACACATTGCACAAAAACAGAATACGAATTGGTACTACCGAATTACAATACACGTCAAATTAAAAATAATGTTTATGTGACAACATCCTACTCTTGCTGTAGTTACCAACTTACTCAATTCGTTCTGTTTTTGTGCAATGTGTATTAGTGTTTACATGTTTAAAGTGTTTTGTAGTCTGATGATGGTATAATAGTACCGAAACAGCTGTTACAAAAGAAATATCTAAAATAGATTGGTTGACGTAGGTACTATAATAGAAATATTACCAAAGCAGTCGCAATGCGTTATAGAAATTATAATAGTTTCTATTAAATTTTGCTCAAATGTAGCTTCTAAATACACAAAAAACGCTCGTCATCCCTTCAAAATTGCCGGTTGGTGAGTTATCTGTAAAAAAAAAAAAAAAAAAAAAAAAAAAAAAAAAAAAAAAAAAAAAAATCGTCCATTGAACTGCTATAATGCTATAAAATACGTCATTTCGTTCCAATTTTAGTGATAATGTAGATTAATCACTCAAACCCGTCTGTAAATTTTCAAGTAAAATTATATTACGGATTAGGTATAATTAGGCAAAACAAAATTAACCTTCTACGCCATCATTAAAAGATCATTTTAATCAAAGACGCGGTATGCAGAGGATTTGTTTATGGATCTTCTGAGGCATGCCTCATCTCATCATCCAGGGACGTTATCATGTACATCACCTTATCTTACTTGGGAGCGTAATAAACCCTTGTGGTTGATGTGCTTAAAGGGTTAGACCGTCCGAAAGAAGAACTTTAACATCAGTCCTAAAAGCTTTACGTTGAGATTTATTTATAGCAGAAGTGAAGCAAGTTTGGGACTTATTTAAATATATAAATATTTGTTCAAACATGGCGTCTATGGTTAAGTTTATGTATTGATTGACAAAAACCGAACTAATATTTTTTGCCGATTAGGCCTAGTTTTGGTTAGGTTAAGTTAGGTTAATTTTTACTTGGTTTTGGATATGGCTGAGTGGGAAACATGCTTTTATTTTGAATATATCAGTAACCTTCTAATGCCTGAATAATAAAAACTAAAATGTAACAAACCTATCATACAACACGGCGTTAATCTTGGTTTTAACTAAAGGAAAACCTGTTTACTCAAAGTTGTAGAACGATGAAGTGTTTAATAGCACAAAGTTCATAAACCTGAGATAATTATGTAAGAAAAAATCCAAAATACAGTAACTTGAAATATCTTTGTGTTATTTTGAATGTAAATTTAAACTGGAAAAATCACGTTTTACAAATTGATGTGTCATTGATACCGGCTTTGCTTTTCGGATGATTTTATAAGTGACAAGTTTGGAGATTTTAAATCCTTATATTTTCAATATACCATGTGTCCATAAAGTCCCACCCCCTGTTATTATTTTTTTATTAATGGAAATAGACAGATTTGGTTTGGGGAAAGTTTAGATAACCGATGGAGGAGTTTTTTGAAGTAACAAAATTTTCAACCCTCACCCCCAAAATGGGGTAGTTTGGGGGTAAGTCAAGAATTTTAAATAACAACCCCTATTGAGTGATACCTCATTTTAAAGGAATTTTCAAAATAAGAATAATGGCGCAATACAAGAGGTCTCTAAGTACATCCTATCCAACACAGCGACCAATCGAATTGTGAATTTTACGTTAACAATTAGACCGGTAATGTTACGAAATGTACAACTAGCTTTTGTGTCCAGAATCTATTTCTGCCAAAAAGTAAATGATAGCCATTTCAAGAACTTAATATGAGCTAAAAAAACAAGGTAAGGCTCTTACCATCATTTTACCAACAGTTAACATAGAGCAGTTTGTAATGTAATAAAAACAACCGGATTTTGTAGGTTAACATTCACAATTCGATTGGTCGCTATGTTGGGTAAGATGAACTTAGAGACCTCTGGTTTGCGCCAATATTCTGATTTTGAAAAGACCTTTAAAATGAGGTATCACTCAATAGGGGTTGCTATTTAAAACTCTTGACTTACCCCCAAACTTAGGGTTGAAAATTTGGTACTTAAAAAAACTCCTCCTTTGGTTATCTAAACTTTCCCCAAAGCAAATCTGTCTATTTCCATTAATAAAAAAAAAATAAGAGGAGGTGGGACTTTTTGGACACATGGTATCTGTTCTCGGCTAAGATATGGAATGCCTTCTAGGGACACTGTGTTGATTCATTAAACATACTTCGGCTGGAAAAAAGAATCTTATGTTTAATTTTCATCTAAAAAAAACCAGTCGTGTAAACCTTTAAAAAAACATCAAATTTTGACATTTTCTTATATTTACATTTATGAAATTATAATTTGTAAAAATTCAATCAGATTAAATCAATCAACATCGCCATGCATATAGTTTGCTTATAAAATTACTTTAATATCCTGTTCACAGTGGTATTTTAGAACGTGGTGTATCTCTGTTATAAAGAGTTTTTAACTAATTCCCGGAAAATGTTAAAAACAGATATTCGTAAAAGTTTTCAGAGTTCGCTCTGATAGGAAGTGCTTTTTTCCTCTGAGGAAATCTACCTTGAAGTATCTTAACGCAGTTTATTGGTGTATAGACAAGCTAATTTGTTTTGTATTAATATGTATTTAAAATAATAAAGTATTCTTTATCACAGTCAATATGTTGGAAAAACAGGTAGAAAAAAACCTGCTTTGTGAAAAATAAATATTAAATTTCTACTAACGCAAGATTACAAAGTTTCGTAACATAAAAGAACAATATTTTTTAAAAAAATATTACTGTTTTGACAGTTTTAAAAGTTCTTTCCCAGTTTACCAAAAATCACGCAAATTACATAATTTGAATCTGACCTAATCTGTATCTTCCTAATTGTATTTTTTCAAACTCATATTGAACTGCATCGTCAAACATGATCTTAACGTACTCAAATGATGTTAAGTGGCATCGACTTTTCATAATACAGTAATCCAATAATAAGAGAAGGATTCTTTAATGAAGCTGCAAATGAACTAGATCCGTAGTTTTCAGACAGCTTCAATTGAATTATCCATTGTTCATTAGAGAATTTTAGATCTAGTTTTTAAACTTAATCCTTAACCAATAATCTTACATACCTAGTAAACGAAGTTTGTTGTATATTTTGTTATTCACTGATATTTACTGATTTAATGACCTCTTTGCCGTGAAATTGCTTTTTCATTTTCCAACATGGCGTCCATCCGTCGTTTTTTTTTTCTTCTGTAAGTAACGACAAAAGTTAAAGATAGGAACGTGAATTTTTGGTATAGGAAACTATATATATATATATTTTTTTTTTAATGAAATGAAAATTACAATGTTAGTTATGTCTAAGGTTCAGTAAACAGATAATAGGACCTGGTGGACATTGTGGTAATAACGCATTGTGTCCTTCAACCTACATCGCTCCAGTTAGTAACTCTGTTTTGTATATCCAACAGTTAGAATAAAACTCCAACACAAGATCTCACAAAAACTACGTTTACGACGCGTTTCAACGACAAAGTCGTCATCCTCAGTGATACATGAGCTAAACTATAACTCTAGTTATATTGTTGCTCATGTCTCACTTAGGATGGCGACTTTGTTGTTGAAACGCTTTTGATTAAGTAAAAGTAGTTTTTGTGAGATCTTGTGTTACAGTTTTATTCTTTCTAATATTATCTCACAAGTCAAGCTCAATATTTATTTATATCCAACAATTACTATAAAACAAACGTAGCAAAACATCGCACAAACTTTCCCACCCCACTCAACCATCCCCAAATCCAATATATATTATATAACTGGTCATCATTAAAAACCATTCTGGTAGTTGTCAATCAAAAACGTCCAAATTAACCAATGACGGTGTCTGAAAAATATATCTACAAAATGTTACAAAATTGTGTTTCCAAACTTAATTAGGTGGTTTTCAACATCAAAAGTAAATAATATTTGCTATAAACGTATGTCCAGAATTCCCTAGTTTCCCAGAGTCTGCCATTTATTTTTTAAATATCCACCATTTTGATTTTTCATAAAATATTTTTTTCCTCAAGAAGGGTTTGACGGATTGAATTGAAACTTAGCATGGCATCTAATAAGGTAAAGAACTATTTTATTTAACATAACTAATCTAATCCAATAACTGATTTCAAAATGGTGGCTAATTAAATTGTTTAATTCTAATTAACTTCAAACGGGATATTTTGTTTTGTTTTCAAACTTTTTGTCAAATTGTTTGTAAATCTGAACCTAAATACCAAATTTAACAAAATTTAAAACTCTTAATTTTTTGAAAATAGGTAGCAATTTTGAAATTTATTTAGCGATTTTTCTGTATAGAAAGTTTATTCAATTGTTTGTAAACAAAACAAAGACGACAAAACGTTGACAGCAGAATGGAACTGAGTCAATGCCTTTATCAGCAGTTAGTTGATATCACTTTTCCGCCCGCCTGGGATTTCCCCTAACGCCCATTATGAAGTTCACGTTACTGAACTTTATAGACTGTAACTGTCAGAACAATCGGAAGAAGGATTATTGTAGAACTGCACCCAATAATTTGAAGGACACGAAATATTTTTATTACATAGATCTCGTGTAGTTAAAACTGGTTCATTTTTGTTTTTTTGCCAATTATTTTGAACAGTAATATTTCTTTTACTTGTCATTTTCCGCATTCGTCTATTTCACTAAAATTAGAACGAAATGTTAAGAACTAAATTTGAGAAATGTATTTTATAACAACCTCACGACCGATTTTGAGTGTTTTATAGATAACTTTAAATCGGTATTTTTGTAAGGATGGATCCACGTTTTGTTTGGATCCTTAGAAGCGCACTGAACATTTAATCAATATCGTTAAACCGATTTTGAGAAAATCGTATTTTGTGTAAGTTAATAACCCTAACCAGTGTGCAAAATCGTAGTGAAAAATATTACCGTTCAGGTATAATTGAAAAATAGTAAAAAAATTACCTTAGCCATCATCTGATGTAGCCTATAGACCCCGGCGCGAATGCTGACACTTGAGCTATCGTAGCAAGCCGCTACTAACCTGACTAAAAACATCAGTACTACCGGCAGGTAGATAAACCAGTTCCATATTCCAATTGTACGCTTTTCAACTAATATATCTGAGGTCTTTTTTAAGATATTATAATTACCTTGACATGTTAATAAAGCTTGGAATCTATCTCATTAAAAAAAGTTTGAGGTATTTTTCGTTGAAAGGATGAGTCACATTAGAAAGCGGCGTTGGGGAATGTTTTTTCTCCATTTATGCCCTTCCCCCGCACCCCCCACTCATCACGCAAGGGTAAATTCAAGTGCCAGCATTCCCGCCGGTATCTATATTCTGAATTGGTGTTTATGGCATGAGTAAAGTAAGTTTAAATCCTCTTTAAATATGTGAATATTTTTCAAAGATGGCGCCCACCCTTAAGTCTCACTTTGACAAATAGTTTTGGTCGATTTTTATTTGGTTTTGGAGGATGGGTGAGTGAGAAAGTTTGTGCAATATTTTTGCACAGTTTATCTTTTAACATATTTGTATAATTTCGTCAAATTTGTGAGAAAACTTACTTTATTCTCGATTAAGGTTTAATATTCCCTCACACTAAATTTTGTTATTTAAAAAAAATTCAAACTATATGTGGTGTCCATACATCATGTTTGATTCTAAAAGCAAGTTGTAAACGATCCGGTTGTTATTGCAGTATGATAAATTGAAGAGAATATATCAACAAGATGATTCCTGTCGGAGACATCAATATTTGAAACGCCAATCTATCATATTACACAATCTATTATTGGACCGCCGCGCGGTGGGGTACAACTTGTTTAATTTGTTTTTTAATAATTTCCTTCCACTCACCGTTTAATACATTGATTTTGATTATAAATTTCCTAAAAATTTCAACGAATTAACTTGCGCTGATTTTGAGTTTATCGAAATTTACCTTCTTTTATAAGATCGCTTTTTTTAGGAACCTTCGATTTAGCAAAATTTGTACCTCTTCAGGAGCTCATAATACTGCGTACAGGTGTGACTATCCCGAAGAACTCTAGCTAAATCTACACCCTTTTCATCTTTTTTATCAGGTCTCTCTTGACCAACTCTTGTTCTCTTTCGACCCTGACGCTACGTATACGAAGTATGAGCTAAGTTTGCTAATCGCCAAACTATTTTATCATCGTAGATTGACTGACCATTACTTTTCGTGGTATTAGGAAATTTAAATAGTTATTTGTGCAACTAGTGAGCAAAGTGACACTTTTTTAAACGAGAGAAAAATGTTGACGCACGAGGCTTGCCGAGTGCGTCAATTTTATCGAGTTTAAAAAAGACACTTTGTTCACGAATTGTACATTATACTTTGTCTATAGTTGTTATTTTGTGACAAATAAAAAACATACTTCAGCAGTAACAGAATTTAATAAAACCTTAATTTAATACAATAGTGTTCAACCTCACGTCAAAACTGAGGTTATTTATGAATATTACAAATAACTTAGGTGTATTGTTGAGGAAATGGTATTGCCAACTTCAAAACTCGGCAAACGAAAAATACTCTCCGTGTAGGCTACATACACTGTCAATCATCTAATAATTACTTCCTTTCTTCAACTTTAAAACGTTGTTTTATTGTTTATATATGTTATTTTACATGTAAGAATTAATCTAACCTACATACGGGACATTTCCTGTATATTATAAATCAATTATTCAAATAAACTTAACCTAAATTTCGTTTTGTTCGGTTGCCATTCGGAGTGAGCAAAGTAGTGGGCAAAGTGAAACTGTTGAGAAATCAGCTGTTTTGCAAACTAATTTAAATGAACAAAATGCCACTTTGTCAACAACTGTAGACAAAAGTTATTCTCGACATGCGTCCGTCCGTCGTCGTTGTCGTCTGAACGTAAATACAATAAGAGATGGGAATATGAAACATGCTATACAGTGATCGTATTAAAATTGAGCCAAAACTAATTAAGAACGTCAAATTGTCTGATACGATAGGAAATAGTGAAGTTATTGTCAAAAATGTAATTTCGAACATTTTCAGTTATAGGCTACGCTTAGTAGGCCCACAGTATCAACATTTCGATTCGAAAACACAAACGCAGCTAACAATAAGCGTCGAGTCAGTGACGCGTATAACATAAAATGAAACCAAGTTTAAATTATTTGTGTCGTTGTTATCTACTATGATATGTGTTTATTTAATTTATAGCTTATGACAAGAGACAAAGTCCATAACTTGATGATGGCTAAATAGCCGAAACACGGTAGTGGAGAGAACAATATTGACTCTTTAATTTAAATAATTTCGAACTCTGATTTCCCTGATATTCTTATAGTTATCATGAAGGGCCGTGGCTCGTTTACCTATGTACAGCTTCAAGATCAGCAATGCCACTTATCGTAAAGCGGTGGTGTAGAATTGAAATCTGCGTATATTTTGAACACACTGAATAAGTTAAATTACAAACTATATGTTGAACAAAAATTTGTTAAAATGGCCGCCAGTTTAACATTTTTGATTAGATTTTTCTGAATTTCAATGAGTTTTCTATATGAACAGATTAGAGTCCATTGTACAAAACTTCATCTTTGTTCAGCTAACGTGCTTACGTACAGGCGACAACGACTAGGAACAAACGGTAGGCCTATATTGAAAAAAAAAATTCTTTTTTATTTGTCTTTAGGCGGTGATAAAAAAATATCAATTAAAAAAACCCAGGTCAAACTTTTTTATAATTACCAAACTGCTTTGTATACTGGATCAGTAAAACAACATACAGATTCTCCTGAAAAAGCTGAACTGACTATTCATTTTCCGATTATATACAACAAAACGAAAAAAACAGTACAAAAGTTGATTTCCACTTCATTATCTGTCCATCCGCCATTTTGTTTTTTTAAACACATTATAACTTCGGAAGTAGATAATATATCGCGTTCACATTTGGTATAAACATTTTCTATTTTACGTTTTAAAAGTGTACAAACACTGACTTTCAAATTTCAAAATGGCAGACGTTTAAAACTTTGATCGTCGAATATCACCAAAACTTTATAGATTTTTTAAACTACTGCCATTTTATAAATAAATATTTAGCTTGACTTGTGAGATAATATTATGTAGAACAAAAACTCGAAACTTGTGTATACTGACATTTTGAAAATAAAATTATGGAAATAAAGTGTTTATGTTTGGTAAACTTATAAAACTTAACAAACAAAATGATATATTAAATCTGAAATCAATATCTCATATATTAATGCTTTTTTTGTAAAAGAACAAAATGGTGGATACACGGACAATACAGCGGAACCCAACTATACTATTTGACATTGTTTGAATGTTTTGATGTACATAATCCTCACAATATTCATTATTTTTACAGTTCATATTTTTCGGGACACTTTGTATAGAGACTTTTTTAATAACTGAAAACTTTTTGTAGCTATCATAAAAATAAAACAGAATATTACGATTTTCTCAACAACTCCAACGATTTTGATGAAATTGTGAAATGTAACCTCTAAAGACCCAAGAAAAACCTATTCACTATCATCGCTATATTTTTGCAGCTTTTATTTCTTATCTTAATTTTGGGCTCAAATTCGGGGTATTTCAAGAGTTGTCTAAAACATTACATTTTCTCAATAACAAAATGAATTTATTAAAGTCTAGAAACTTTATCGCAGCAGAAGTTATTTATTGCCAGACCTTGGTGAATTTCGCCGCAATATCCTCACGAACGTGCGGGCTCAGATAAAACTAATTTACAAGGGTGATTTGTCTTTATTTTGTATAATTTGTTCTGTTCAAAACCACTACTGCATTGTAATTGCATACTTTGGAAGAATACAAAGCAACAATTAGGTTTTGCAGATAATATTGTGAATCCTTGGATTAATATTTACAATTGTATTACTTGTATACTGTATGAACTAATTGGTTTAAGATTTTGTTTGACAAATAGCAGGTAAAAGATTTTTTTTATTCCTTTATGATATGTACGTAGTATACAACACCCCCCCCATTTACTTAAAGATAAAACCACTCGGTCATCATTTCCTTGAAAATAAGGAAGAAAGAACATAAAATAAAGAACCCTAACACTCGAATAATCTAGAAGCATTATGGTTGGAAAAGACCAAGAGGGTGATCAAGAGACATTTGATAGGAAAGATGAAAGAGAGGGATGTAACCCAAGACTACATAAAAAATGTAAATCCAGCTAGGTCTCTTGTATAGTATAGTAAAATGTATACTAATAGAAAAAATTGATTTTGTGTTTTGATTCCTTTCTTACATGTAAGTAGTAAATATCCCCCCCTTTTCTTTAAAAACAAAAACCACTCGGTTATCATTGCCTTATAAAAATAAGGAAGAAAGAACATAAAATAAAGAACCATATCCTTCGAATAATGTAAAAGCTTCAAGGTCATAAATGAACAAGAGATGGTCAAAAGAGATTTGATATAAAAGATAAAAGAGAGAGAGAGAGATCTAACCCAAGACTACTTGAAAAAGGTGTAGATCCAGCTCGGCCTCTTGTATTTATAGTATAGTAAAGGTTAAAATGATTGTATAAATTTTTTTAAATATATACGTTTCAAGGTCACTTGAATTGAAAATTTTGGTTTTTGGAATGTCTGTTTTTGTATGTTTATACAGAGCTCTACAGCCCAAACGTGTGTCAGATTTTAATTTTAATCTTGAAATTTAGGCTATAGATAACTGTTTAAAAAAAACACAAAATTACGATTTACTAAAAATAGGCTCTTTCAATTTCAAATCAAATTTCGCTCAAGCGAATCTTCTAAGGAAATTATTATAACGTTGGTATTATTTCCATTTCTTAAAAATTTCGATCAGTTGTCAGTAAAACACCGAAATATCGACCATGGGGCTGATTTAAAATACTAAATTTCGCAAATTTAAATTATTGAAGTGAATACTTCTTTACGCCAGGTAGGCAATTTTTTGGTGCAGTTAAATCGATGTGGTGAAAGGAAAAATCGTCACGAAAATAATAATAACAGTATACGTAGGTACAACAACGGTTATATATTAAAACTAAAAATCTACGAAAAATATTGCACTAACTTTCTCAAACTAATATACATAGTCAAACTAAAATCAATGCAAAACTATAGCAAAAAGTTTCTCACATACCCATATATATATTAAAACAAAAAATCTATGAAAAATATTGCACTAACTTTCTCAAAAATACACATAGTTAAACTAATATCAATGCAAAAATATCGCACAAATTTTCTCACATACCCATACATATTAAAACTAAAAATATTGCACTAACTTTCTCAAACTCAAAATCATAGTCAAACTAAAATCAAAGCAAAAATATTGAACAACTTTATTATTTTATATTACAACTGATTAGACTACATATAAAATCGTTGTACCAATTTCAATGTGAATATTATTGAACTTTATGTGTTAAAGTAGTTATTATTTAAAGTAGGTCTAAAGGGATCGTGGTAATTTCTCCAGAGGGATAAAGTATTTTCTCACACTCGAATTACATACAAAATATTTCCTACGACTGCAGTAGGTAAACATTATATTTCTAATATATTTATTATTTTTAGATTAGTTGAGACCTATACAAAATAGGGGTTGGCAAGTTACAGAATAATAGCTCTTTAATTTCTTTTTATACAGAGTGTTTCAGAACTCTTGTCTGATACTTTAGGAGATTATTCCTGGGGTTGAAGAAAACACAAGACGAGCATTCATTTGTAGGAAACAAGCTTAGTTGTTTGTCCGCCATTGTGTTTTATTCAGAAACATATTTAAAAAAATATATAGATATCAAGTCCAAATTTGTTACAAATTTTTTTTTTCGTGATCTTTTTTATCAATGTACTAAAAACCACGACTTAGTTTTTATTTTTGAAGTAAAAACTTCCATTGACGCGTTTTTGCATAGGAGTGAACGTAAGTGAACCGTCACGCTCGGGTTGGTTACGCTGAATCGGGTTTAATCGGCTCCACTCGACATCAGCCACGTTTACAGTCCAACAAGAAGTGCATCGTTTCAATGTTATTGTATATGATCAGTGTAATATTTAAAGGGATTATAATTTGTGGTGCATTTTACTAATAGTGAAAAATGTATTTCGCATCAAAGTAACTTCTCGCATTTCTCCAATTATATGAATGACTAAGACATCAATTAGTATAAGTTAATAATGATATTATTTATAATATAATGATAAATTTATACTCTTATTTAAGTATACAAATATTTTACAAAATGTACAGTAAATTTTCACTTTTTGATTGGCAACTACGGATATAATTAATTGGTGACAATTAGTTATAGTTACTTTTTATTTGTCTTGAGTGTGAAAATTTGTGCAATGTAACTTACAAAGTTATTTATTCTATCCACTGAGAAAATAACAGAGTCCGTTAAAGAACTGTGTAAAGCATTCTACATTGAAAACGCCTCTTTTTCCTCTGGGCGTTACTACTACTTCAAAGGACATACTCCTCAAAGGTATGTCAACATTAAGGATACCTCTATTATTAACTTAAATAAGCTGTGTAAAAACATTGCACGAACTATATTTGTCACTCGTACTTTATAAAGTATTTTATACTAAATTAAAAGATTATGAAAAATTATAAAATTTTGATGTCCATATTTTAAATTTGGATTTTTCAGGACATTTCGTCTCTCTCTCTCTCTCTCTCTCTCTCTCTCTCTCTCTCTCTCTCTCTCTCTCTCTCTCTCTCTCTCTCTCTCTCTCTCTCTCTCTCTCTCTCTCTCTCTCTCAGTAAACTTGTCAATTGATTTGTTTATTAAATATATATGAACATATTTCCTAAAATGTTTAGTTTACCATCTAGTTTACTTTTCAACCAAAACATTTATTTCATTTTAACAGTTTTAAAATTTTGCATGCTATTTAGTATTATAAGGACCCAATTTGATAAGAATAATCATCCATTTTCATTCACTCATTTTCAAAATAGCGGCTATTTAAACTCTTAAACATGGAATATTTAAAAAAAAATCGTTAATTTTACAAAATATTTGTAATAAACTAAGTATTTTCCTTTTCAACAACAAACAAAATGAGTTTTTTTATTCTTTCTGTACCTCGAAGGATAAGTGAATTAATGACAAAAAAAAACTGAAAACGTTAATTCCTGGTAATTGTGTACAACACCCAAGATTAGCCTAGAACTAAAGTTTGAGCAGGAATAACGAACAATTTTGTTTTCAATGGAAATATATTTTTCAAAAAAACTAATGAAAAGCAAGATCTGTATGGAAGAAAGTAAACTGCATCTACCGTCTTTTCATCGACTGTCGGACTCTTTCCAATATTCCAGATGTGTGATGAATCCTTTGAATTCCATTCAGAACTCTTAAGCATTACTCTTCCACAGTATTCACTAGGGTGCAGTGTATAAATGTCTTTAGATGCTATTTAAACTTTTTAGCATCGGATATCTCAAAAATCAGTCAATTTATAAAATATGTACAAGAGACAAAATATTTTCCTTTTTTAACAACAAACAAAATGGTTTTTTATTCTTTCTATAGCTCAAAGGATGAGTTATGAACAAAAAACTGGAAAAAAATTAAAATTTAGTAATTGTAATTACAACTCCCAAGATTATAGCCAAGAACCAAATTTTATTTAAATCTGCACAAAAATTTTCTCCAAATATTTCTGTACTAAAATGACAAACGGGTTATCGACATACAATATAATAATATTTAATAACTAATATCATAAACGTCTGCGTTTGGCAGTAATGTGTAATAAAGCTATAAGCCTACAGTGTATAACGGGGACAACAATGTTAAAAAACATTGATAAACATTCCAAAGCTTACAGTCACATTTAATTAAACTTCCTACAGCTGGTTAAAAGTATTTTAATGTTACATAACAGCTGATTTGTTGTCATTATTGCAAATAAAACCTATTTCCACTTAGTCTATTGTTATTGATTACAGTGAAGTGGAATTCAAGTGTTGATACAAAACTTTATTTTTCATATTATCATGCACACCGTGGCAGAAAACAAATCACGTATTTTCAAACTCAAAAATGGCGGACATGAGTTTAATTTATGATCTTTCGCATTGCAACAGTCTTAAAGGTAAAAGACTGTAATTTTGTGATTTTTACAAAAAATATATTTTTGGAAATAAATCAGATAACCAATCCAAATTTTATATACATATTTCTTACGTAAACTTTTATCAATGTACCAAAAACCAGGACTTTGTTTATATTTTCCTTTTGAATAGCAAAGATTTTCCAGACTCTGAGTTTCCTAGACAAAATAGAAATACCACGAAATGGGAAACAAACTTGATTAAGTTTATTGAAAGACAGGTAATATGGGATTTCTAGTATATGTTTTCGCTCATTATATAGGGCTTGTTAATTCCGAAAAAAACATATTTGGATCTATACCGTTTTCATGCAGTCTTGGGTTAGATCCCTCTCTTATGTGATGTGAAAAAGCCGGAAGAGAGGGCAGATGAGCAAATGGTGGGATGGGCTAGCGTTATGTGAACGCTATGAATAGCGAGAAGTGATTGAGCTTCTCGCTTCCCCCACCACCAAACAGTGCGAGAGGCCTGAAGGCATAGAAGAAGGAATTATAATAAGAAAGTCACAGCCCATGTTAAACAGCGTGATACAAAATATCCTTAGTTTGGTTACTAGACAACAGAAAGCGCTAGTAGCATCGGTACTTGTGATACAATAGCCAAGCCTTTTTGTCCCGATGCTACTAGCGCTTTTTGTTGTCGAGTAACCAAACTAAGGATATTTTGTATAATGCTAGAGCCCTATACCTGTGACTTTCTTATTATAATTCCGTCTTCTATGCTGAAGGTCAGACTTCTTCATAAAACAAACGGGCTGTATCAGGTCTTTTTTGGTCAACTCTTGTTTTCTTCCGACCCTGATGCTTATAAGGCGTTAATGACTGAAAGGTTTTTCATTTTTAAACAGCAAGGAAAAACAGTTTTTTTTGTTGTTTTTTTACACCCTTTGTTAAGAACCTATTTCCTGCCATAATTAATATTCGCGACAGATTCTTCTAGATCAACAATATTCTTTCCAGAATCTGTTCAGTTCAAGTGGTGTCATTAGCGAACAGGACAGTTTATGCTCTTCCAGTATTGTAAATCAGGTCAGTTAGACCAAAAACAGTAAAGTGTCTGTTAGAACAAAAGAAAGATCTTTGTTTGTAATATAGAGAAATTAAACTTATTAACATTTTTAAAACACTTAACAACACTGAATAGAGGGAATAAACATTTTGTTCACATAGATCATACATGTTTAATTAAATTTGTTTCATGTTTCCTGGAATCAAGAAATGGAATTGATGCCCGAGGGGAAGAACTTTCGATTGGCACAAGAAGACGAATTACCAGAAATATTGGACTATCTCTCCAATTATCTGCCCGATTCTTTAAAGGTAATATAAAGCTTTTACTTTGTAGAATATTCAACATAGCTCAAAGCTGTCAAGGAATGTAGTCTATAGGAGTTTTCTGTAGCTTGAAAACTCGTGGTAAAGCAGCATTTACGAAATATTTCAGTAATTCTAACACAAATATAGGAAGGGTAAGTTTTATATATGTTTTCCGTCCATCATCTACTTTCTTGACAACGCCTACGCCATCTTGAACCACTCGTTTCACTTGTGTGTCTCGGCTCTCGAGTAACATCAACTCGTTACGTTTGTGTAGATGAATCGTCCCTACTCGATCCCGTAACTATACCACTATCACATTACCTTGGGAGATCAGACTTCTAGTTACATGTTTGACAATAACTTCGCTATTTGTCATCGTAGGGTTGGTACCATTGTATACAGCATTGTAATTTGCATATGTTATCTAATTTAGTGTACTATAAATTAAATAACACACGATAGGAACAAAAAACTGTTAAAAGCGAGTGCCTTTATTTTATTTTTATTTTATTTTTTTATTAATTCAATATTACAACTGAGTATGTACCCATCTAGCAATTTACACTTCATACTTTTTACACTTGTAAGGGATATGACCCAATGGTTATTCCCTATCACTATAGTCCATCAGATCTGTAGGCTTGGTCCCCTCTTCAGTCTTCTCTCCACCGGAGTGACATCCAACATTCCCTGTATCTCATGGTGTTCATGTTGAATGATGCGTTGTTTATGCTTCCTTGCTTGTTTTTTTTATTTCATCACTGACTAGGTCTATCTGCAGGTCCCTATGTAGATTATCGTTCCTGATGTACTAGGGTGCATCCACTATACATCTAAACACTTTATTTTGAAACACTTGAATGATATTTACATTTGTCTTGCTAGTGCAGCCCCATAGCTGAATTCCGTAGATCCACACTGGTCTTAAGACCTGCTTATAAATCAATAGCTTGTTGTGTATTGACAGTTGTGAGTGCCTTTATGACATTTTTAAATTTTATGCACACTCCACCAAAATTGAGATAGAAACGTCATTTTTGGTGTAGGAGACTAATGTGTCCTCATAGCCTATTGAACCTAATTGAAATTCAGAAAAATCGAATTCAAAATGTCAAAACGGCAGCCGTTTTAAACATTTACTTTCATATATATTCTTTTATTCAACCTATAACACACTAATTTAGATAAAAATTTGCAAATTTCAATTCTACTTGTAATGGTACCATCCTTACAACTTGACGATACCAAATAGCGAAGTTATGATAAAAAATGTAATTTCTAACCTTTACCTTTCAAGACAGTGTAGTATTGGTAAGAGTTATGATCTACTAGATGTGATACACTGACACGAGTGTAGTCATATACACATCTACAAGACGAGAAAGGAGCAGTGATATACATAACCTACTGATCAAGTCCCCTTGATCTACAAATACAATTCCTACAAGGCCACACCAATTTTAAGTGTTAAATTTATAAAATCTTCTTGTATTAGATTATATGGACTGGGTAAGTTCCATGACGATCATATCAACTAGTTTTGTTTATACATTTGTAGTTTATTTTAGTACAAGTGCAGAAGGAACAAGAAATATTTATTTCTTGTCTCAAGTTTAGTTATAAATATTATATTTTTATTGTTAGAAAACAATATGTCAATAAATAAAATATTGTATGGTATTATTATCAAATTAAACAAATTTTTATTAAGATTTATTCGTTAAATGAAGTGGTAAAAGTCTTATAAAATATAGTATAAGAAAATGTAATCGATTTCGAGAAAAATCAACTCGTTCTATCTTCGATTTTTGTTGTGTTTTTTAAAGAAACGAAACATTTTTGTTTTCTTACAAACATGTACAAGTTCATCCTTTTTTGTCAGTATTTTAAATAATATCAATATTAGATTTCAACAAAGGGCAGAAAACGCCCTTAAATTCATATTTTTACCCCTACTTTAAATTGCCAAATTATTAATTTTCTATATCACAGATGATAAACATCATAAATTTTATTGTTTAATCTATATTATTACTACTGAGTTGTGATCTCCATTTCAGAATGAAAGCAAAGATAATTGATTATTTTGTAAGATAGACTTCCACGGTCACAAACATCATTATGATCTTGTTCTTCGGGGTTCGACCGTGTCAAAATTGTCTGCACGTTGAGTACAGCCGACGTTTCAGGCACTTTACAGATGTCCATTCTCAAGGCTTAACAAATGTCAAGTGGCGAAGAACAAGATCATAATGATAATTGATTATTTTTATTGATATATTTATATTTGATATTTTAAACATCTTTATACGAAGTTGTGCACAACGTCAAGATATTCTAACAAAATTAAGTTAGATCATTGAAAATAAGTTTGTAAAAGTCTTGCAATGCTAATAGAGCGTAAATAAGTAGTTTTATTATGTTTGCTTTGTTTTGCATGAGTTAAACTAAAGTGTTTTGTTTTAATAATTTTAACATATTTATTCTGACTGATTAACATTATGTCAGCGGTATTGAAACATTAATTTTTTAAACATTTTTTGCTTTTACTGTAAAAATTATTTCCGTTGTAATAACAGTAATGACACAATACAAAAATAAATATTAGTTTTTAATTGACGTTTCTTGCAATTTAAGGGGAAATATTTCTATTATATTTACAGTATTTATTTAGTTAAAAAAATATTGTTTTCGTTGATTAATTTCTTGATTTGAGTTTAAGGAAGGAAAGCAGCTACGGATATATTTTTTAAATTGTTCGTTAAATTACGATCTTTACAACTGTGATGCAAAATGAAATACAGGAGCAATGATTTTTCCGAGTCTTTAAATGAACGAATTGCAGAAGAATCGCAGTGTCAAGCACTCTCACAGCAGGGAGGGGAAACGAGTGGGTAAACCCGCAAGGTCTCTTGGTTTCTTCAAGGTCAGGCGGTCTACTGGCTCCTTCCACCCTCCCTCAACGGATATGACTTGTATAGCTTATAACACGATACCGAAACAAATATTATATAACATAAAAAGGTATATAATAATGCCTATGAGATAACTTTAAGTTTACCTTAAATACAGGATGATTCACAAAAAAAAATTTAAGGACGTGTTCTATTGATAAAAATAACTAAAATAGCTCATATAAACATAGGTTCGTAAACTGTTAGTTTAACGTCCATCCGCCATTTTATTTTATTACAAAAAACCACCGAAACTTTTGAAATAAATAAAATCTGATACACGCATTTTTATGTTACATTTATCAAGAGTAGGCCTACCAAAAACGAGGACTATGTTTTGTATATTTTCAAAATGGCGCTAGTTTAAAATATTCAACGTTCAATAACTAAAAACCCGTTAATTTACAATAGAAAAAATATTTTAACGACAAATTATTTTATATTTTTATGTACGTCATAGAATAACCCAGAATCTAAAAAAAAAATACAAAATAATTTCTCGGTAATTGTCTAAAACATTCAAGATTGGCCTAAAAACTAAACAAAAATTAACTTATACTACCAACCGTAAGTACTTGGTGGAATTCCATTATTAATAATTAAATAAAAGGTCAACTACGACATTGTCAACTGCAGCTTACAAACTAACCGTAGTTGGCGAAACCTCGGCCGGCACGGCTCATTAAAAAATATTGTGGAAGTACAAATTACCTTTTAATTAATTATACAAATATATATATATATATATATATATATATATATATATATTATATACTGATAATTTAAACTTCAGAATAAACGATTACTAGAGTGAAGATTCAAAAATTTCAAAAAAACAATACAAAATTTATTTTATCCGTACAAAAAATTTAATTTTTAGTTTTTTGTTAGTAGCTCGGTTATCCTTTAACCTAGAAGAAATATTAAAAAACTATTTTGTTTGTCGTTAATATTTTGTATGCTGTAATTTTTTTTACGATAACGGTTTTCAAAATATAGGAAGTTAAATATATAAACATCCCCCAGTTTTAAAAACCACAAAATACAGTGTTTGTTTTGGAACACTTCTAAATCTGAACTCAACATCATATCAATTTGCAAAGTTATGTTTTTTGTTTAAAAAACAAAATGGCGACGAGACGAGAAACAGTGTTTTCGGACCTATGTTTATATTATTTCATTTCCTGAAATGTCCCCCGTTTCATTGTGAAACACCCTGTATAATGAACAATTGTAGCAAGTTACGAAGCAACTGTATGAATAATGTATAACAAGGTGTATATATTTGAGTGGAAGTTGCACCAAGCGCAAGCACGTCCAACCTATTTAGGGTCGTATATTTTATATGCTCTAAACTTGGAGAGGCTTTCGTGCACAGCGAGAAGAGTTTGTTGGCGTGACACTCGATGTGACATTGGTGTCAGTTAATACATTGATCTGATTTGTTTTGACCTTGCTGTTGAAAGGTATTGTAATGTAAGTTATGTGATGGGACAATACATCCCTGAGGTTTCCTGAATCTGAGAAATATATTTTTAGAATAATGTCCGTCTGAAGTATTGCAGTGTTCTACAACCTAAACGCGTCAGCTGAGTTTAATACACATTTTGGTACAAAGATATATTTTAGCCTTGTTGCATTTTTTTTTTAAACCGGATATTCCGCAAAGGTACTCTACTGATATTAACATAGAAAATATTCACATGAACATAACCTAAAATATTTAGTTGTCTATCTAGTCGCCATTTTGTTTTGAGAACAAAAAAATCTTTTGAACGGCAATAATACAGAATTGAAATTTTTCAAGCTATTTAGTACTATGAATACCCAAATTGAGAAAAAATATTTTTACTCATTTCAAAATGGAGGCCGTTAAAAACCTTTAACATCGAATATCTGGAAAATAGGTAATTTTGCGAAAAAAGTCTGAGACAAAAAGTTTCTTATTTTAACAAAAATAAAATGTTTTTCCATTTTTTTCTGTACGTCAAAGGATAATAAATTAAGTTATTGATAAAAAAATGAAAAGATAATTTTTTCTTAATTGTCTACAATACCCAAGATTTCTTACCTATGTTTTAATCTGTTTTAATTGAATAAAAAACCCTATTTTTTAAGTTTGTATTTAATTTTTATAAACTTTATTTACATCAATCTATTCAAAATTAAATAAAAAATTGCAAACCTACAATAAAGTTTGCAATACAGTTTAGGCTTACATTTGTTTTATTTTTGTACACGTTTCGAGATATTAAATAGGTGCCATTTTGAAATAATTAAGTGTCACATTTGAATATTTTTTGCAATTCAAAGCAATGGATTTTAATTTGTATTACAGTATTACATTTCAAAAATATTTTGGTTCTAGATCAATCTTGTGTGTTGTAGACAACTACCAAACAGTTTTTAGTTTCCAGTTTTTGTCAATAACTTGATCATCCTTTAACCTACAGAAATAATACAAAACCGATTTGTTTGTCATTAAAAAAAGAAACTTTATATTTCCCGTACAATTTTCTAAAGTTAATTTTTTCGAGATATTAAATATTTTAAACGGCCACAATTTTGAAAATAAAACAAATAAAGTTTTATTTTCTGTACACTTATAAAACGTAAAATTTAATATATATATATAGATTGAATCTGAATTAAATATCTTTATTATTCGTAAAGTTAAAAAACACAGCGTTTTCGGAAAATAATTTATTCTTAATTTTTTCCTTTAACCTGACCTTCCGAATCATTTCCTAGCTTACTTACGGGACACTCTGTATAGATATATTTTGAATGAAAGCGTGGATTTTTATTTTTTGACTGATAACTACGGAAATTACTTTTTTTTTTTAAGAATAATTTTAGCTGATTTTTATTTCGTTTTGAAAGAAAGAAAGTTTGTTTCATGTTTTTACACCATGTGACAGTTTAGATATTTGAAGAAGGATATAGCTTAAGAAATAAAATCTTCAAAATGGCTGAATAGCCGAAACAGTCATGCTGGAATAACAACATATCAATTCATTAAGGCAATACTTGAGCACAATTTTATAAAATCATGGTTTTTTTATTCTTTCCTTATGACAGCTACTCCCAAATTCAGCAATTTTCAAGATTTTATATATATACAAACAATTAAATAACCCAACATAAGGCTAAAATATTCCCACATAGTTTACCAAATTTGATTAAAATCGGTCCACTACTTTGGTCTGTAGAGCATTCCACATACGCAGAATTCGTTCCAAAAATCACAGTTTTAGACTTAATGGACAACGCGACGATTACATCCCCAAAACATTCTACATCGATTTACCGAATCTATTAATATAGGTATTACTACTGAATGGCTTGATTATCTAATTATACAAATTTATTTATTTTTTATTTTCCCCCATAAAACCATTTTGATATAAACGAACACTAAATTAAACTTAATATATCAACTGAAGTAAATATCTATTATGCTACACTAGTAAAACAAAAATACAGGATGTCGCTATTTTTGAATTAATATGCCGGACATATGGAACACTACAAATTTGACACTTCACGGTTATGGTACATAGACATATAAACAAAGTACCCTCTAGTTTCTCTTTTGTATGGTCAATCAAAACTAAATAGCGGGATAGCAAAACACATTAATCTTCCCACAATGCAATGCATTAAAATCATTGCGATCTTTTTAATCTCAATCAGCTGTTGTTTTGTTAAAAGAACCAATTTAATAGTTGTGTACAATTGAACAAAAAAAGAAATGTTCTTCTTCCTTTTGAAAATTAATATGAAGCGATAAAGTGTTTTCAAAGAACCTACCTAACTGTGGTTCCTCCATCAAGAAAATCTATTCATAAATGAAAACTATGCTACTAGAAACTGGATCTAGAAAATGAAGAGATACTTCCTGAAATCTCCAAACAGACCTAATTCACTTAGGAAGCTTTGCATCCGCTAATCAAATACGAAAGTTGTCAGTTCAAAAGTATGCCAAGAAAAATAAAATAAATATTTATTAAAATACTAGTGGAATCTTGTTCGAAGATAATTTAAAATGCAGCAAAAAGCAAAGCCAAGAGAGCAGTGTACGCCCTATGCTGGGAAGCGACAAAGGATAGCTCAGTTTGTAGAACATTGGGGCTTAAAGCCAAAGGTCCTGGGTTCAATTTCCAGTCTAGGTCGTACATTTTCTACTTTAAAAATTATTAAATTGAAAAGCTTGATGAAAATGCCGAGTGGTATGAAGGAATTGTATTCTCAGATGGAGCTACATTTTACATCATATTTATAAATAACAGGATCTGTAAACAAACATAATTAATTGTAATAATTAATTATTATATCACTACATACCTTACACGAAGAGGCTTTGAAATCTAAATGTTTGAACTGCCGTCACCAAGGATGATGTTTCATCCTATGACATATCCCATCAGACAATGACTGGAGACAGATACGTATCAATATAACAATAAAAGAGCGCTGCAAAATAAAATTAATAATTTTGTTACATTATTATTATTCCTAAAGTACATTCATTTCATTTGAAATTTTTAATTTTAACTAATTTGTTTACACTTTTTTCTATTTACAAACGCTACATACATTTTGTCAGCTCCATCTCTTTATATTTATTTTTCTTGAAAAGACTATTTTATACCAGAAATTTAATAAAAGATGTTTCATCAATGTACAATATCGTCAATCCCATCTACCAAACGCTGACTTGATTACAGAAAATTTTGATTTCTAACTCTCTGAGATGTGATTGAAGTGATATAGGTCTAAATAATTTTACAAGTAAGGTTATTCATCATTTATATTATTATAAATAGAAATTTTTGTACTATATAGAAATTTCCTGTAGAGTAAATGTTTGTGTGAGGTTACCTGCAGGTAATGGTACAGGCTTGACAATGCTGCCTAAAAAAACAATTAAATATATCTTATTAAAATATGACAAAATAAAAAGTGAAAATATAATATAATCTCATTTATTGCACTGGTTATTATAATACTGTACAAAATAATACAAATATAATAATACTGTAAAATAGGAACTAAATACACTCTAATAAATAATAATTATATAGTAAATAATAATAATAAAATAGAAAAATAAGAAAACACAAAAATAATCAATAAGATAAATCAATTGAAAAGAAACTTAACATTCTCTATTTTCAAAATCCACCTCTTTAATTTCTTTCTTTTAACAGATGAAAGTGTCCAATTTTTATATTCTTTCTAGTATTTGAATATTTAATTTAGAAGCACAAAAAGATAAATAAATTGAGCTTATACTCACGACACCAACAAACTCGACAAACTCAACAAACATTTGTATATATATATATATATATATATAAATTATGATTATGATTAAGCTTAATTGTGAATGTATGTAGAATTCTTCTGATTTTCTTTAATTAATAAATTAAATTTTTCATTGTATTTATTTTTCAAATAACACATAAAGTAAATGCATTGCATTATGTATACACAAAAATTTACCTTATTAAAACAATGAAATAAATATGTTGAAATAAAAGGTGAAAAATATTATAATCTTGGGTATTGCACTAGGTTAGCTGTAAAACTAAAATAATACTGTACTATGAAAAAATAGCTAAATACATTAATTCAGGATTTTAATATTAATAAAATAAAATAAATCAATTTAAAACAACATAACAACATCAATTGTTAAAAACCAACCCCTTATTATTATTTTTAAATAGATAAAATCTACAATTTTTTACTTTCTGGAATTTTATTACAATATAATGTAAAAGCACAAAAAATAAAATCACATTAAAACGCTTATTTTTTGTGGTATGGCCATAATCTTTCTAGATTTTATTCTATTGTAGTTAACTATAACACGACATCTCCAATGACTTTGTAGTGTTTTCAGGGGTGTTACAAAATATAGTCGTGACGTCATTATTTATTAATATATTTCAATAATTAGTAAAATTATAGACTTTCAAAAATGTATATAAATACAGATAGTAATATATAAATGTTTATTTTATTTTATCATTTTATTAATAAGATTTATTTATTTTATTTATTTTTTTTTAATTTCGCAGGATAGGTGGAAAATCTTCTAAAGACAAAGGGAGAAATCCGCTCTTCCAAATAGCGTGAGATTCTTACTCACTAAAAACCACGTTCCTTCCTGTTAGTACCCCTATCGAGTAGAACAAGGAAACAGGAAAGGTTTTCCATGTACCAAGCTCTTTCCATGGACATATCGAGATTGTAATTGTGGAAAAAATCAGAACGTTTTATATCCGCGCGAAGGGCGAGGTACTTGCAGGAGCCCAGGTTAGGTGGATGTGGCGTGCAAGGTGAAGGATGGGATTTACCTTACAAATAATAGAGATTTATTTTTATGAAGATGTATTTAAAGTTATAGTAGGCAGTATTTAAATCGTAAGACAACCAACAATTTTATTATGAGTTAATTTATTTCCAGAACATGTTTTCTAAATGGACACATTGAGTTTCTCAACCACAAAGACATTTTTGTTGGGTATTGAGTCATTAACAGTAGTTGAATGATGTAGTTAGATTGCCTATCCCACCCGGGGTTTCACAAACAATTCTTAATGTTCATGGTTCTCCGCTAGGAGCAACTGTGCACTTCTATGCATCATAATTTATTATTTTTCAGTTTTGATGTTTAGTGATAGAATAGCTATTTTTATACACTTAAAAAACATCTCGGTGTTAGAGTATTCATTTTGTTGTTGTTAATGAATACAAGAAAGGGATGCTTCCTAGGGAATTTTATTTTATGTTCATTTCTTATTTCTTTTTTAAAAGGCCATAATTACCGAAAGGTTTTTCGTTTCTAAACAAGAAAAACAATTCTTACATCTGATGTAATCATGTCAAATTATAAGAGTAAAAAAATAGCCCCCTTCCTCCCCAGTAACAAACACTATACTGTAGTCTAAAATTAACAAGAAATAAATTGTCCAAAGGTGGACATACACGTCTCAAATAATAAAATTTACGGAAAACATAATACACATACCTATTTTAATTTGCAATTTGTATTTTTCAATTACAATTTTAATCAATTAAAACCCCAAACTTGTTCAATTTCAGCAAGACAATTACTAGCTAGATGATTTGTTCTGTTGTTTTAAAGGCGAAAAAACATTCTGTCATCATCCCTTTAAAAAAATAAAGGAAGAAAAGAACATAAAATAAAGTCTCCTACTTCTCAAATACTTTGTATTGTCAGAGTTGGAAAGGAACAAAAGTTGGTCAAGAGAGGAAAGATGACTTAGGTCTAGCTAGTATCCTACGGGGTTGTCAAACCAGTACTCGGCATAAATAAGCCCCTCATAGATTATTTTGAAATGTATAATCTCAACAAAAATTATGTAATCACAATAAATATTGTACATACGGTGCATGAACTTTCAAGCACAAAACTCACGTCCTAAATAAACCAAAAGTTTGGAATTAAAAGTTTAATGCAATTTAGAAAGAGAGAGAGAGAGAGAGAGAGAGAGAGAGAGAGAGAGAGAGAGAGAGAGAGAGAGAGAGAGAGAGAGAGAGAGAGAGAGAGAGAGAGAGAGAGAGAGAGAGAGAGAGAGAGAGAGAGAGAGAGAGAGAGAGAGAGAGAGAGAGAGAGAGAGAGAGAGAGAGAGAGAGAGAGAGAGGGGGGGGGGGAGAGAGAGAGAGAGAGAGAGAGAGAGAGAGAGAGAGGGAGAGAGAGAGAGAGAGAGAGAGAGAGAGAGGGGGAGAGAGAGAGAGAGAGAGAGAGAGAGAGAGAGAGAGAGAGAGAGAGAGAGAGAGAGAGAGAGAGACGTTGATTAAATAAGCAAAATATCTCAAAATCTGTCATAACGATTAGATCAAATATTCATTAATATTGACTGATTTCTATTGTTTTATCGTGACCAACAAAGTCAGTACTTCAAACTATGAAAACAATTACACTAACTTATTTATTGTTAAAATTGTTTTATTTAAATCTTAAATACATATTTCAAAATGAAAAAAAAGAAGTATTAATTAATGAAAATAATGTTAATTATGTAAAACTATAGTTTTCTCATTACTCCACTCCTTAACGAAACAAACTCATAGGAGCCATCGTGGTACTTTCCCAACCCCAAACATACAATGTTGTAAATCAGATTCTCTAGATGTAATGCCTAGAAGTTGGTTAGGTTAGGTTAGGTTAGGTTAGGTTAGGTTAAATTGTTTTGGTATATAAAAAGGTAAAGTAGATAAAGTTTGTTTAAAACTGTTGTTACTCTGGTTTTCTGTACCTTGTAGTTGTGTATATCACTACATTCTGGAAGTCAGCTGGTACCGAGTGTTACTCAACTCTCCTTATAAACTTTAGGGGTAAAAATAAGCCAAAAACTTATTTTTGAATTAATATCTTATACAATAATATTTAGTAGGGTCAAAGTTGAAATGAAAAAAAAAAAAAAAAATCTAGTTACTAGCCATTTGAAAAACAAATGTAACTTTTACGCTGTAAAAATAGGTGTTAAAATTCTTGATTTTGTGTAATTTTTATAGATTTATAATATAACAGCATAGATTAAAAATGCAAGAAGGGGTCGTTATTGTTTCGTTGTCCGTCTGTCCAACCCCGTGTTTTTTTTTTTTTTTTTTTTTTTAAGTGTTTTCTTTTTAATGGCTCTACAGAATGAACCAATTTGTGTGCATTGTTGCTATTTTTAGTTTCATTTAGTATGTTAAATTTGATTTTCGAATCCCAATTCGTTATAAATTGGCAGCCATTCAAAGCTTTCTAAAATGAAATAAATCTATAAGCTAGTCATTTTACAAAAATAATAATAACAATACAAGAATAGCTTTTTATTAAATTTATGACAAATCTATAGTTTTTAAAATCAAGTGAAAAATAAACACGATTTGGAATTTCTTGTCATCTTCATAATAAGAATACATGAAGTTTTTTGTAATAAATTTTAATTGGAATTTTATTCACATTTGTCTATTAACAGTAACTGTTCATTAACTGTTATTCTTGTAGTTGTACAAAAATGCCTTTTATGAAATTAAATAAAAATTAGAATTAATCTAGTTATTTATTAATATTAGGAATTCAAAAAAAATCAACTGTTATTATTACAAATCAGCTGACCAGTGTGCTGTTAATGTATCAACAATGAAAACAAATGTTTCTTGCAGTACAACAACCAACAGTTTGAAATAAACACTTTGCAGGACAAGAACTTTCACGGCCGGACAAGATCCAAGTTATTTTTCATCCAATTTTATAAACAAAATCAACTTTGGATTTATCATAAAATTTACAAAAAAAAGTTATTCTATTTTTTAGAGTTATTTCAATTAAAAATCATTGAATTGCTGTCATTTTGAAACGAGTTTGAACACAATAATGAAACTTAACACACTAACTAAAGCTAGCAATAGCAGCAATGCACCCAAATTGGTTCATTCCATAAAGCCGTTTATTACAAACAATTCGTTTGTAAACAAAATGGATGGACATACGAACAACGAAACTAGATACACCTTCAGTTGTATTAAGTTTTTAGCTTCTTTTTTATTCCAGGAAAACAATACCTCGTAGTTTGTAATGGAAGTTCGGAAACACCCTGTATATTTACTCACTAAAAAAAATCACACAGTAGGCCTAAACAAAATAAAAACTAGTAAATTTCTCATATTATAAACTTTCAATTAACAATTTTAACTTTTATTACAAACAAAATTATCTCAAGAACATAAATGAGTTACACAACCTACAATTTAAAGTTCAGATTGATGTTTATGGTACAATTTGAATTATTGGTAACATTTATTCCTAAGCTTAGAAGTTATTTTGAAGTCCCTGTAATGTTGCCAAGTTTGTATTATCCATTTTTTGGATTTGTATTGGTCTACTAACATCATCATCTGAGTTTACAAAATAACATCGTTATAAAAAATCATTTTAAAAAGCAAATCAGAAACCAAAATTATTCGTCACCAAAAAATATCAGTTCCATAGTTGTCAGTCAAAAAGTAAAATTAATCATGGCCGCCATCTTGAAATAATATTTATATATTTTAATTAAGGGCGTAAACTTACTCCTCTTGTGCCATAAAAGCGTCCTCAGCTGAAATTCTATTTAATTAAAAACTACCTTTTAATGATTGTTGTTGAGGTACATTTAGGTTTGTAGCTACTGACCGTAATATATTTTTATTGGGATTTTGCACATGGATTTGGATCATCAAATTTAACTTAAATTTAAACGAAATCGGTAGAAACGATTTTGAGAAATTACGTTTTTATAACAGAATCTTGTTTATTATTTTGTTCTGTACTTATAACAAACGAACAAACGATTTTAGAGAAACAGCGAAAAATACGTTTAGTTCGAGTCCTTAGAGCCTATAAATTAGAAAACTTTTATCTAAATATTCGAATTAAAAAATTTTAATTTTGTGTTTTATGTTAATTTTTTTTTTTTAATATTTGCCGAGATATGACCAAGATATGCTCAGATAGAAAATTTGATTACAATCTGTACAAACGTCTAAGCTATAGAACACTACAGTATAAAACAGCCATCATTACAACCTAACCTAACCAAATCTAAACTTATCTAACCTTACCAAACCTAACCTAACCTACCCTAACGAAATCTAACCTAACAACTTAACCAAACCACATTTTTTTGAATTCAGGGGACCTCAAAACGACATCGATTTTCTTATCCAACTTTCTAGTCTACTTAAATGTAGTAGTGTAAAAATAAAAATCTAACAAGTACAAGTCAAACTTTATGAAATCTACAAAAATTTACGTTTAAAAGTTACATTATTAATTATTGACGTAGCCCTTAGTGACGTTAATACATGATTTGCAAACAAGTCCTGGCCATTCAACTTTGCTGGCTGTAAAACATGAAACATAATAGTCCCCTCGAGTTGTTTGCTTTTCTTTAATTTATCTTTGGAATTGAACTACTGTGTGTTCAGCTCAATTTATGACAAGCCATTACCTTAGACTTTATTCTTTTTACAATCCATCTCAAGGTAAGGCGTACAATTTGTTGGGAAAATCAAATAAATTGATATTAACTACGGTGAATATTTGAAACCTATTTGAAAATAATAAACTTTACACAAACGTTTCTCACTCAACCATCACCAAAACAAATAAAAACCTATAAAAATGTTACTAGAACTATTATTTGTAAAATGCATCTACTAGCAATAATATCGAACAAAATAACCTAATCTAACCTAACCAAAACAAATAAAAACCTATAATATTGTTACTAGAACTATTATTTGTAAAATGCATCTACTAGCAATAATATCGAACAAAATAACCTAACCAAAACAAATAAAAACCTATAAAAATGTTACTAGAACTATTATTTGTAAAATGCATCTACTAGCAATAATATCGAATAAAATAACCTAACCTAACCTAACCTAACCTAACCAAAACAAATAAAAACCTATAATATCGTTACTAGAACTATTATTTGTAAAATGCATCTACTAGCAATAATATCGAACAAAATAACCTAACCCAACCTAACCAAAACAAATAAAAACCTATAATATTGTTACTAGAACTGTTATTTGTAAAATGCATCTACTAGCAATAATATCGAACAAAATAACCTAACCAAAACAAATAAAAACCTATAATATTGTTACTAGAACTATTATTTGTAAAATGCATCTACTAGCAATAATATCGAACAAAATAACCTAACCAAAACAAATAAAAACCTATAAAAATGTTACTAGAACTATTATTTGTAAAATGCATCTACTAGCAATAATATCGAATAAAATAACCTAACCTAACCTAACCTAACCTAACCAAAACAAATAAAAACCTATAATATCGTTACTAGAACTATTATTTGTAAAATGCATCTACTAGCAATAATATCGAACAAAATAACCTAACCCAACCTAACCAAAACAAATAAAAACCTATAATATTGTTACTAGAACTATTATTTGTAAAATGCATCTACTAGCAATAATATCGAATAAAATAACCTAACCTAACCTAACCCAACCTAACCAAAACAAATAAAAACCTATTATAATAATGTTACTAGAACTATTATTTGTAAAATGCATCTACTAGCAATAATATCGAATCTATATTTATTTAATTGTGTAGGGATTTTTTCTAAGACGAACCGTTTTCTCTTATAGTTTTTAACCGATTTTGATGTTGAACCGGGTTCAACCTGAAGTTCTTTTCGTTCGAATTTCAAAAATATGTAACATAAATAAGAAGCAGTAGGAGGGATAATTTATTTACTAATAACTCCACGTTAGTTTTTATTGAGGAACTTATAAACATCTGTAATTAGAACCATTTGACTTTGTATTAAGAATTTGTTCTGTAACCGAAAGGCAAGGCTTTTGTTGGGATTAGCTGTTTACGGACTTAATTTGACTTTATGTTGTTTGGATGGTCCGTGGTCGACAATATTCCCATTATTCAAACTCCCAGCTTGGCATGCGTCATCCTGCTCCTATATCGCGGGTTGCCTCCCTGACCAGCCATTTTTGACGAATCCTAAATTAACTTAATTAAATTTAATAAATTTAGATTTTCGCTGAATAGAGAAAGTCGAATTGGGATTACACAATTGGTTAGGCCAAAGGCCTAATCGGCCGTTTGGGTATCACTGCTACATTTTAATTTAATAATAATTACGGAGTGCGAAACCCAAAACCCCAAAGGATGTCCGACCCTTCCCAAAAAACTAATTTGGGTGGAGTTAGGTTAGGTTAGGTTAGATTAGGTTAGGTGTTTTTTTGTTTTTTCCCATAAAAAACGCTCACAGTATGAAACACGAGTCACTTACTCTGAACACTCTGCGCTCTGCACAGCTGTTACCCTTGCTTCTGAGGGGGAAATGGTGGTGGGAGACCTTATCATCGGCTAGCTCCTTACACCCAAAGATAGGCAACTCATCGTACCTCGAAGTAAAGTAAGGCGGAAGACGCTGGTGACGGAACTTTCATTCATTGGTAAAATTGTAAATGGTTTGACTTCAGCTGGCATTCTTAGTGCTCGTTTAAATGAATCAACTTTCTTTATAGTTAAGGGCACACATAATTCTCATGTAGCTGCGGTGATAAACACGCCTTTGGTTCCCTCTATTAGGAAGCATTGTTACTCCAACTACAATGAGAAAAACAAAAACTGCAAAATCTATTAACATACGTCATTTTAAAACATTGTATAACGCCATGAGTTAACGGTAAAATATTTCATCCCTTCTACTTTCCCTCCCTTATGTTCCATCTTTTTGAAAATTAGGCGAAAACAACTTCAGGTGAACCCTTTCCAATGACACTTTAACTGTTAAAACCAGTTAAAAACTGTAAAAGTTCTACTCACACAAAAAAACCCCTAGTTTATTAAATAAGTATAGATGTGAAATTAATGCTATATTGATATGAATACAATTTCTGAAGATGATAATTTAGTGATATGATTACATAATTGTTTAATATTTATAGTTTATAAGTTTCCCAATTACTGAATGTACATGATCAGTTATTGTTCGAAATGAATTATAAATTTTGTGATATAAACGAACTAAAACCCAATTGTCACAAAACATTTCAGTCTAAAAGTGAAAATAACCAAGAATACTGTCTTTGAATAAAATATTTATATATTTAAATTAAGGACATAAACTTACTTCTCTTGTGCAATAAACACGTCATCAGTACTTGATTAAATTAGAGCTTTTAATAGCGGCAGTTGAGGTTCAGTTTTGTTTTTGTCAATTATTCCCCATCCGTAATATTTTGAACTTGTTATTTTGTAAACGTGCTTAGAGATTTAAATCTTCACATTTCACTAAAATTTTAAAGATATAGTCGTGTTTGATTTTAAGAATTAATCATTTTAATAACAGATGTATGACCGATTGTTTTAACCGATAAATATCAAGAACCAACATTTTTGTAGTAATGGCAACCAACACGTTTTGTTTGGTATAGCAGTTCCCCAAAATTTTTAATTATAAAAAAAAGTTCCAAGATATAACCGAAATAGATTAGATTTGATTAAAATCGTTAGAGCCGATTATGAAGAAATCGTGATTTTATATTTTTTCGTGCAGTATTTTCTCCAAAATTTCAGATATAAAAAAAAATGAAAAACTTTCCAAGATATGATCAAACTATGCCCACATACCAAATTTGATTTAAATCGATGGAACCGATTTTGATAAAATAGTAATTTAAAAATTTTACATATAGCAGCAACCCCAAAATTTTAAGTTATTAACAAAATGACATAACCAAAATACGTTCACGTACCTAATTAGATTAAAATCATTTGAACCGATATTGATAAAATCGTAATTTTATATATTTTTCGTATAATTAGCGTAGAATTTTGAGTTATCAAAAAATGAACACTTTCCAAGAAATTACCAAATTACGTCCACGTACAACATTTGATTAAAATAATTAACAACCGATTTTGAGAATATCGTAATAATATATTATCTTTTCGTGGAGACGTTACCCCAATATTTAAGTTATCAAAAAATTCCAAAATCTTTCCAATTTATTACCAAAATATACCCACGTACTAAATTTGATTAAAATCGTTGGAACCGATATAGATAAAATCGTAATTTTATATACTTTTCCTATAGTAGCTAATGTAAAAATTTGAGTTATCAAAAAAATGAAAATTATTCCGAAATATGACCAAAGCATGTCCAGATACTAAATGTATTAAGGGGCTGTAGATTGCAGATATGACATAAGAAGGACCGGCATTATTCAAAACCTACTATTTTGGACCTCTGGCTCTGGGACCTCAAAACGCTTGACGTTGTTGCTTTGACCCTTCCACTATACTATGTACATGTGAGAAAGTAAAACCGGATATTTTCTATAATACGACCGCATGGCTCAAATTATTTTCTGTACTAACAGAATGATAATAAAGTAGGTTTTCTCACCTCAATTGATGAAATCGTCTATAAAATAAATGGTTTTATTGTTTTTCACAAAACACACAAATATACAAAATAGAAAAACACACTAACACAAACTAATTACATGTGAACGTTTTTATGACTTTTACACTTCTGGTTAGGTCTGGGTTAGGTTAGGTTAGGTTAGGTTAGGTTAGGTTTTACACTTCTGGTGGCCAAAATACTACAATATCTTTGATAATTTGATCGAACAGATCAGTTTCTTGAAAATAATTTGAGCCATGCGGTCGTATAATAGAAAAGACCCGTAAAACCGTACCTACATTTGATTTTAGAAACAGATTACATTAATGGCGAACTGTATTCTGCTTGCCTGTCCCAGAACAAAGTTCAATACCCCGTCATATCGCGTGTTACCTTTTCTTTTCCTTTAACTACTTCAACAAATTCATGCTAGGCGTTATTTTAGACATTTCTTTGTTCTTTTATTCTGTAACGTACTGTAGATTTAATTTAAAAGTTAAAATATTTTTATATTTTAGACATTTATCACTTCATTTTCTTGTTTTTAAACCGCTAACAATTGATTCAGACAACAATTAGTGACAAACTGCGTGTCAAATTGTTTTGAATAGGATGAATACATTTTGTAACGTTTTAAGGACATTTAAGAGTTTATTAAAACTGAGTACTGTCAATAAAATGTATAATAAATATTATGAATAATAATAAAACAAGTCATTATTAAAAGTATAATACAAAGTGTCTCATAGAGAAACGGGAAAAATTTTAACGTTCTGTAAATAGTGATAAAGAAAACATTCATATAAACTTGGTTAGTTTTCCATTTAGCCGCCATTTTGTAATTTGAACAAAAGAATTCATATTTTTTTGAACTACGATAAATATATTTTTTTAAACGACAAAATAAAGAACAAAAAAAAAATATTAAAATTAAATTTTCTATCCAAATCCACCAAAACCATGTCGTTACTATTTTTAAAAAACTTAGTTGGTCGCCATGTTATAAATTGGCAGCGATTTTTCAAAATTTGGATGAATATTTCAAATCCCATAAAAAAGTCAGTTTTTTATTTGATGTTTTTGTATCCAATTATAATTTCAAAGATCTTAATCCTATAAGAGTGGATCTTAATCTAATTACTAAAGTGGCACACCATTTTGGATCAATTTTTAATACTTTTTTTAAATTCACAAAAAATAGTAATATTATCCAAAACAACTTGTTATATACAATTTTTTTTTAAGAAATATTTATAGAATTCATTTATGAAATGAAATAGTTATTTGTGCAACTAGTGAGCAAAGTGGCAATTTTTTAAACGAGAGAAAGATGATGACGCACGAGGCTTGCCGAGTGCGTCCATTTTATCGAGTTTAAAAAAGACATTTTGCTCACGAATTGCACATTATACTTTGTCTACAGTTGTTATTTTGTGACAAATAAAAAATATACTTCAGTAGTAACACAATTTAATAAAATATTAATTTAATACAATAGTGTTCAACCTCACGTTAAAACTGAGGTTATTTATGAATATTACAAATAACTTAGGTGTATTGTTGAGGAAACGGGATTGCCAACTTCAAAACTCGGCAAACGAAAAATACTCTCCGTGTACATACACTGTCAATCATGTAATAAAAACTTCCTTTTTTCAACTTTAAAACGTTGTTTTGTTGTTTATTTATGTTATTTTACATGTAAGAATTAATCTAACCTACATACGGGACATTTCCTGTATATTATAAATCAATTCAAATAAACTTGACCTAAATTTCGTTTTGTTCGGTTGCCATTCGGAGTGTGCAAAGTAGTGGGCAAAGTGAAACTGTTGAGAAATCAGCTGATTTGCAAACTAATTTAAATGAACAAAATGCCACTTTGTCAACAACTGTAGACAAAAGTCATTTTACAGTAAAAATTTAAAGTTTGTATGTCAGGAATCAAAGAATTACAGTGAAAATGGAAAAGTGGAAACTCCAAAAAGTGGCCATGACCACCAAATTTAATTACCATATTTTCTATTTTTTTCAAGATATATAAAAGTTTTGGAATTTATTTGTCAGTAAAAATCATTAAAAACACATCATTTTTTGATAAGTTACATTTTGAAAAATAAAGTTTTATGGAAAAAGTTAAATGTAGGTGAAAAGTATGACTTAAATTTTGATAAATTAGGCAATAATAATAATATTATTCAAAACACAACTTGTTATATATCATTTTTCTTAGAAAGATACAAATAATTCATGAAATAGTTAGTATGTCAGGAATTTTAAAAAGGCAGTAACCAAAGCCATAACGTCGCAAAAAGCATATATGTAATATACAAAATATCCTTTTAATTTTTTCCAATATATACGAAACTTTTGTGATGTAAATAAAAATTGGTACAATATTATATACATCTCAAAAACGTTTATTAGAACATAAAATTGTTCCACAATAAAAAGTACAAAAATACGTCAAAGGTTTTGCAAATACACCAAAAATAATTACTTTATTTAAAAGCACATGTAATACACCATTACTTCGAATAGTGGCATTTTTAGTTGAACACCATGTATACTATATCCTTATTTTCGGCAAAACCTGTAGCCTATATATGTTTATAAATTTCGTTATCCTCATGCCTATCGATATACGAAACAAATATTTGATTTTAGCTTTTTCAATTTGGGGGGGGGGATTTATACATGAAAAATAAAAGCAAAAGTAATCTTTGAAATTTATTACTATCTTATTACATATTTATTTTAAGTAACCTATCTTGTTTATTTTTAATTTATGTTACATTATTTTAAAGCTATTTTTACTTCTTTGGTTTTAAAGATGTGTTACAAATAATTCCCTATGACATTATTTACAACCTTGTAATAAAAGCAATTAATACAAGTTACGCCATTTTGAAATACTTGGCTTCTATCTACATTGTAAGAGTTCTTTCTAATGACAGGCAGCTTTGTCAGCGTTTCTCTCAATGAATTCATTGGTTATAAAACGACAGGTTTTGTTTAAAATAAAAACGTAATTATAGAGTTTTCAAAACATTAAAAAAATACATAAACTTGTGGTAAATAACACAAACTTTTCCACTTAAACATACCCAAAACCATATATAAACAAATCAAAGTTAAGCGACAAAAAAATATCATTTTGATAAGTTGGCAGTCAAAATGTTAAAATGAACTATGTACGAAAACTTTAAAATAAAATCATATTATGATCATTAATTTTAATAAGATTTCTATCTGGGTTCTTTCACTAACAAACAGTGGTTCAATTATACAATTAAAGCTTCTTTATGATTTAATTTATAACCTTATTATCTCTCTCAGCTTCGTCATATACTAATACAAATATAGTAATCTTATTACTACTAAGAATCCAGGATGACTCTACTATTGTGACTGATTGGCCTGATTCTAATCATTTATTATAATTTAATAAACTGATTCTGAATAATTACGAGTTCTTTTACACATAAAGTTCGCTCACACTTCTTGCAACTCTCGCAGATTCTTGTATGTAGGTCCGATCCCCTCGGAAACTCTTTCACCCAAATACGTCTGGCTGTCTTGCTTTTGTCCCTTGATCAATTAATTGACCGCGTTCTCTCTCAGCATAGCGTTTATATACAATTGACGTCCATCATACTTGCAAGGTAAGCAGTTTTATCGCAACTGGGTTTTTTTGTTTTGGGAGGATGAGTATAGAGGTACTATCGTTTAGATATCAGAAGGGCTTCGACAATATGCGTATTCAGAATAAATTGACGTGGTAGGAGGTAGAAATGAGTTCATCCCAAAAGGATCAGCCCTCAGACAACAAATGAGGTAGAGTGCCGTCGGGATCAGCCGATTGTTCCGTCACCCACCGACATCACAAAAAAAACCATACCGCATCAAGCTTGTTTGTTCCGTTTCCCGCTGACATCACAAAAAACCGTACGGCATCAAGCTCGATTGTCCCGTCACCTGCCGACTTCATAATAACCGTACCGCATCAAACTCGATTGTTCCGTCACCCGCAGACATCACAAAAAAACGTAATTCTTCAAGCTCGATTGTTCCGTCACCCGCCGACATCACAAAAAACCGTAACGCATTAGGCTCGATTGTTCCGTCACCCGCCGACATCACAATAACCGTAACGCATCAAGCTCGATTGTTCCGTTACCCGCCGACATCACAATAACCGTACCGCATCAAGCTCGATTGTTCCGTTACCCGCCGACATCACAATAACCGTAACGCATCAAGCTCGATTGTTCCGTTACCCGCCGACATCACAATAACCGTAACGCATCAAGCTCGATTGTTCCGTTACCCGCAGACATCACAAAAAAAACGTAATTCATCAAGCTCGATTGTTCCGTCACCCGCCGACATCACAATAACCGTAACGCATTAAGCTCGATTGTTCCGTCACCCGCCGACATCACAATAACCGTAACGCATCAAGCTCGATTGTTCCGTTACCCGCCGACATCACAATAACCGTAACGCATCAAGCTCGATTGTTCCGTCACCCGCCGACATCACAATAACCGTAACGCATCAAGCTCGATTGTTCCGTTACCCGCCGACATCACAATAACCGTAACGCATCAAGCTCGATTGTTCCGTCACCCGCCTACATCACAATAACCGTACCGCATCAAGCTCGATTGTTCCGTTACCCGCCGACATCACAATAACCGTAACGCATCAAGCTCGATTGTTCCGTTACCCGCAGACATCACAAAAAAACGTAATTCATCAAGCTCGATTGTTCCGTCACCCGCCGACATCACAAAAAACCGTAACGCATTAAGCTCGATTGTTCCGTCACCCGCCGACATCACAATAACCGTAACGCATCAAGCTCGATTGTTCCGTTACCCGCCGACATCACAATAACCGTAACGCATCAAGCTCGATTGTTCCGTTACCCGCAGACATCACAAAAAAAACGTAATTCATCAAGCTCGATTGTTCCGTCACCCGCCGACATCACAATAACCGTAACGCATTAAGCTCGATTGTTCCGTCACCCGCCGACATCACAATAACCGTAACGCATCAAGCTCGATTGTTCCGTTACCCGCCGACATCACAATAACCGTAACGCATCAAGCTTGATTGTTCCGTCACCCGCCTACATCACAATAACCGTACCGCATCAAGCTCGATTGTTCCGTTACCCGCCGACATCACAATAACCGTAACGCATCAAGCTCGATTGTTCCGTTACCCGCAGACATCACAAAAAAACGTAATTCATCAAGCTCGATTGTTCCGTCACCCGCCGACATCACAAAAAACCGTAACGCATTAAGCTCGATTGTTCCGTCACCCGCCGACATCACAATAACCGTAACGCATCAAGCTCGATTGTTCCGTTACCCGCCGACATCACAATAACCGTAACGCATCAAGCTCGATTGTTCCGTCACCCGCCGACATCACAATAACCGTAACGCATCAAGCTCGATTGTTCCGTTACCCGCCGACATCACAATAACCGTAACGCATCAAGCTCGATTGTTCCGTTACCCGCCGACATCACAATAACCGTAACGCATCAAGCTCGATTGTTCCGTTACCCGCCGACATCACAATAACCGTAACGCATCAAGCTCGATTGTTCTGTCACCCGCCGACATCACAAAAAACCGAAACGCATCAAGCCCGATTGTTCCGTCACCCGCCGACATCACAAAAAACTTTAACGCATCAAGCTTTATTGTCCCGTCACGCCCTACTATATATTACTTACTATGTATAACACTCACAAATATTCCACTAACTTTTTCTCACCCATACATATATATAAAACATTTTGACAAGAAGAAAATATTTTACGTAAACTATCAGTGAATATTATTATCTCTATGACAATAGTTGTTGGGCCTGCATTTCCATGTAGTTCCTCTCTGTGCCACGAGTAGCGTACAGTGTAAGTTGCATTGTTGAAAATATTTTGATTTAAATGTCGAGTTTGTTCTTTATGAATATATGTGTAAAAATATGTAGGTATTTTAGTTAATGTTATTGTATGTTACTTTCAAATTGAACTTTTATTATTTCACTAATTCATTATTTACTAAAGAAAAAGTGATGAAGAAAACGAAGATGATATTGACCCAATTTTGACAAATAATAACCTAAGAAAGGATAATCATGAAGAAAGCGTTGGTAATGACATGACAAGTTTAAAAAATGAAGTTATTTAAAGTTTCCACTTCTGTCTACCGTCCCGCGATGGTAACAGTTTTGTATTTATTTATTAGTGATTATTCAACGGCTTAAAGTGACAGACATCTGTGGAAAGTTTATTTCGTTCCAATAGCTAGGCCTACATCAAACATGAAGTTGCTAGCAGTGTATTATGGTTAATCTACAGCGTTACAAATTTAATAGCGTGTTTGTAGTAACCTACTACCGCGGTAATATTCATATTATTTTTCTTGTTACGTTAAATAATCTCTAGTCTAAAGTCAGTTTAGAATTGTACGCTTTTAATCTTCAGATTCATTAACGACTAAAGTATTTTGTCTTTTCATATTGTTTTACAGTTTCATCAGACATTGAAGACATTTCTAAACGATAGAGTCTGGGATTTCTTTTTCTACGTAAGTAAGAGCTGGCCGGAGGACCCTGTGATCCTTCACTTTCCAGGAATGACACGTTCTGTAAGTGTTATGGCTACTTTATAATATAGATATATTAATCCATTAACCTAACCTAACCTACCTAACCTAACCTAACCTAACCTAACTTAACCTAACCTAACCTTCACTTTCCAGGAATGACACGTTCTGTAATTAATTGTTATGGCTACTTTGTAATATTTAGAAATATTAATCCATAAACTTAACCAAACCTAAGCTTTGTTTTTTTTTTACTGTTCTAACGTTTCTCACCCTCAGGAAATAGAAACGTTTTACAATCACCTTCATGTCATTTGAATGTTGCTATTTGCATTTGATAGTAATCACTTTGAAAGCCTTGATTTTACATAGGGCCTATTCATTATACGAAGTAACCTAACCTAACCTTTGTTTTTTTTTACTGTTTTTACTTTTCTTGTAAACAGGAACATAAACTTTTACAATCACTTTCATGTCATTTGAATACTTCTATTTATTTGCTTTTGATAGTAATCACTTTGAAAGCCTTGATTTTACTTATTCATTATACGAAGTGTAGGTTAGGTTAGGTTAAAAAACCTAACCTAAGCTTTGTTTTTTTACTGTACTTACGTTTTTTGCCGTCAGGAAACAGACGTTTTTCAATCGCTTTCAAGTCATTTGAATGCTTCTATTTGCTTTTGATAGTAATCACTTTGAAAGCCTTGATTTTACTTATTCATTATACGAAGTGTAGGTTAGGTTAGGTTAGGTTAAAAAACCTAACCTAAGCTTTGTTTTTTGACTGTACTTACGTTTTTTGCCGTCAGGAAACAGACGTTTTTCAATCGCTTTCATGTCATTTGAACGATTCTATTTGCATTTGATAGTAATCACGTTTAACTTCTACTGATAGAAGCAACATGCTACTAGCACAACTGGTGTTAGAATGCATAACTACATAGCAGACGGAAAAAATCTCCTGCTGTCTTTCCAGGAGTAGACCGGGAAAATAAAACTTTCAATATTAACAGTTGTTATAGAAAATTATTAATTTCGGCACAGATGGATTTGAAATTAAAATACATTGCGAAGTCGTGTATTATAGGTTTTTGTATGACGAATACAACTTAATTTAACCACACAATGAAAAAAGCGTAACGTGTACGTTTTAAAAGCTGTTTTTATGAGATGTGAGACAGAAGTTCAACAGTCATTAGAAAATGGATTGTATTTTCATTGATTTCTCTTTATTAGGATCTGTAGAAAAATCGCGGACCCTTATAATTTAACGTGCATGTCTGCCTTTATAAATGAAACTGACCCTCTATGCCTACGGACCCTAAAGCCGCGGTCACACTAGGCTGTTTAGCAGCCGCTTCTAACTAACCGCTGGTAATATTGCCAGCAAGCAGTCTAGTCTGATGCAGAACCAGCGGCTGGTGAATGCCAGCGGGCTAGTGTTTACTAGCCGCATTCAGAAGATGAACATGTTTAACTTTTTAGCGCTGCCCACCCTCCGCTGGCAGTCACGTGATCTCGCTGGCGCCAGCCAGCCAATGTGAACCCCTAGTAGCTCACAAACGGCTGGTGAATTAAGACGTGTCGAGTTGGTTTTATGCAGTGCTATTTAGTTTCGTTATACTGTATTTTCTACTTTTTTTTGTGATTAACAGTGAATATGACGTTCTTAAAATGTTCGCATAAGATGGTGGATCTTCCAATTCTAGTTCCTTAAAAAGTCTTGCTGATGCCCTCAGATCGTTTCTTCTTAATATCCAGGATATAACCCACCACCGCCTTTTCTTCCGTTTCAACATATGTTCAACGTCCCTCACACCAATAGATAACATGTTGCACGCATACACACAATGTTTTCAAGTCATCAACAGCAACTGTACTAGCGGCTATTTACTATAATGTGAACCCTTCAGATCCGCTGGCTGATGGCGATATTTACCAGCGGCTGATAAACAGCCTAGTGTGACCGCGGCTTAAGTCGTGTAGTATTAGTACACACTTGATCCCTTTTTTATTATTTTTTTAGTTAAATAAAAATTTCATGGTAACTACCCACAAGGAAAACCTCAAAATTAACGATTTTCTCTGAATTGATTTTGATCAAGTGTAGCTTTTAAGGACCCAAACTAAATTTAATAGAAACCATCTCTCCAAAAATGACTGTACGTGAGTTAAATTAAAAAACCATAAATTAGTCATGCGGCTGTTATAGAATATACGTAATTTCTCAAAATCAGCTATAACGATTTCTTTCAAATTTTAGTGAAATGTAAAAATGAATGACCTTACAGCGTGGGAAAAATTAGAAGTAGATAAATATTACCGTTTAGAAATAATTGGTAAAAAACTAAAAGACTCGCGTTTGCCATCATTTAGAGCAAATACAATTTCCGCGGGGGACATATATCGCACAAGCGGAGAATGTTTAGGTCCTTTTTATATATAGGGTGGTTCAAAATTGCACTCCAATATTTTTTAGTTACGTATTATTTCGTATTTCATATACAAATTTTTATAAACATGTCGTTTTTTATATGTCGGCCATTTTGTGTTTTTCAGTCTTTGTCTTTGAAAGGCGATATAATCTCGTTAAAAGAGGAAAATCGTTTGTCACTTGTAAATATTTAGTAATGTTAATGGTTTTAGAGGTAATTGACATTCCAAATTTTAAACGTCCACCATTTTGAAAATATACAAATAGTTCCTTAGTTTTCTGGTATACCAGAGTTATATTAATAATACGTATACCAAATCTTCAACTTATCTACTTACAAAGATATATTTTTTGTACAAACACAAACTGGGCGACAAACAGAAAACGCGTTGTTTCCAGACTTGTTTATTTTTTAAATTAATTTTAGCTCAAAAATCAAGTCTCGAAATATTGTCGTGAAATTACGAATCGCACAGTATATAAAAAGTTTTCTCGGAACTTTCAGAGCTCGTTCTGCAAGTGAAAACAAGAAAGAAAGTTTAAAATATGTGTCTGCAAACGCTTCTTTTTCCGGCTTTCGCCATATTGTTTGTTAAAAAAATTTTTACAACTTTGGAAATAAATAAGATTAAGTGAATATTTGTTACATTCATTAATAATGTAATTTGTACACTCGTACCAAAACAAACACTTTATTTCAAATATTTTCAAAATGGCTGCTGTTTGAATTTTTTAACGTCACATATCTTGAAAACCGTTTACAAAAATTTCAAGAGACAAAATATTATTTATTTTAATGACGAACAATTTTTTATTTAGATTTTCTTTATTTAGCTCAAATATAATCGAATTATAGACACAAAACCAAAAATTTAATTGTCTACATCACGAAAGAGACTAAAACCATGTACGTTTAATTCTGATATTTTTTATTTTCAAATCTTTTATACTTCGGCCTTATTAAACAAATAATGCTATTATAAAAAGTTTCTATTATTGAAGTTTAAAAAAAAACTTTATTAAAAATTTTAAAATGCATCATAATTTTTAATAAAATTTGTAGTGGATAACCGGACATAATATGTTTTGTGAGCCTTTTCATTGTTTTCATTTGTAGAATAACCTAACCTAACCTAACCTAACCTAACCTAACCTAACCTAACCTTTTCATTGTTTTCATTTGTAGAATAAGCTCTGAAAGTACAGGAAGAACGTCATGACAGATATAAATATTTTTTCAAAGATATCGTCCATGTTTTTTTTTCACTTTATAAACTGACATTTTTTGTGATCATTATGTATAGTTTTGATTTGATTTTAAGGATATACAAGTTGCACCGTTCATTTTCCTTCATCAATGAACAACTAAAAAGTTACCAAGTTATTTTGCAATTTTAAACTTTGCTTTGTAATTCTGTCCCTAGAAGTGTAAAACATTAGGGTTACACGCTGACATGTGAAGCACTGCGAATCAGTCGCCCAGCAATCTTATTAGATCAATGTCCTGCTAAGGTTTCCATAACCTATTTATTTGTATCAGGTTATGACTCTTTAGTCTTAATTACTAATTTAAAATTATAAATCTCTCCAAATTTATACAATTTTTGACATATAATATAAGTAGTTAAAACGTGAACAAAATTTGTCACAAATAATACGTCTTTGGAGCTGTTTTAAAGAGATAATTTCTTTAAAATAACTTTATCGATTATGTTCAAATTATGGTCAAAAGTAAAGATGACACAGACCGGTGTACTGAATCGAAAATAAAATTAAACTGCATTTTACAATTGAATAGTTACAAAAAAGGAAAAGAAACCTAAATCGCCATCACTTGATTTCAATAAAATGCTATTTAAACTTAGAAACGAGTTTATAACACAAGCAAGAACGAACGCTTTATAGTTTGAAAAACGAAGGAAGACCTGGCCAAAACCTCGCTCGCACGCACTCTCACAGTCTTTACTTTATGTCAAATATCGATTAGTATTTATCGATTTATGTGACGATCTATATATCATTGAAAAGAGGAAATTTGGAGGTTTCGTGGGAAATATTGCACGTTTCTGTGGGGGAAATAGTCTGGTTGTACTGTCCCCTCAAATACGAGCTTTCCAGGCGGAATCTTACATGCTGGTTCTGTGCCAATTTTAGGGCGTATTACTAATTCTTTTGTGAGTTTGTTATTTTTAAATTTATTGAGATTTATGTATTATCTTTTGTGGATACAGATTTATCTTCACAACTGTAAACTACATCTTGTGTAAGTGTTTGAATAGCCTACAAAAATTTTCTGGTGTTATAGAAGTTTATGGTGATTTTTTTTGTTCAAATTTTACTGACGTATAGACAATTAAACTTATTCGATATTACCAGATTCTAAAATATATGATTCCAGAAACATTTATGAATTCTATTCAATTCTATGTACCTTTACCTATTTAATAGTATATAACAAGTTGAGTTTAATATAAAATAAATATTATTGTTGAATTTTTTTAAAATAGGGGTAAATGTTTAGATTTTGATGTTTACATAAAAAATTATTTTTTCTGATATAAATTTTGGAAATTGATATATTTTTATGTTTTACAGGCACTTACAAGTCTAAAGTATATTACAAAAAAATTTTATGGTATATGTAAGCATTTTTTTGGCGTTTTGGATTTGGTTATTATTGCAAATTTTTTGATTCCTGACAGACTAACTCCAAAATTTTTACTTCCGCATTTTTGTTCATTACACATATGAATTTAAATGCATCTTCCGAAAAAAATGATATGTAAAAAATTGGGTTTTGGGTAATATTACTATTTTTTGTAAATTTTTCACAGTAAGCCTAACTTTTCACCTTTTACTTTTTTATAAAAATTGATTTTTCAAAATGTAACTTTTCAAAAATGATATATATTTTTATTGATTTCTACTCACAAATAAATTCTATACTTTAAAAAAAGAAGAAAAAAATGGTTGTGGTTGTCATGGACACTTTCTTGGATTTTTCACTTTTTTACCGCTAATGTGTTTTAATTCTTGACATACTAACTCCAAACTGTTATTCATGTATAACTTTTTTTCTTTTCATAAATGAATTCTATGAACATTTTTGATATATATATATATATATATATATATATATATATATATATAATTGGTTTTTGTTAATAAGTACTATTTTTGTGAATTTTTAAACGTATTGAAAATTGAACAAAAATGGAATTTTGTTATCACTGCCAGTTGTGGGTTTAATATATAAGTTATAATATTTTATTTTGCATTAATAAAGAATTTTGTAGAGTCTAATTCATTATTTACAATTATATTACCATTATATTAACGCGAAGTTTCCCAAACATGTATTCCATTAAATTTTGAAGTTAAATTTGTCCTACTTCAAAGTGATGTTTATCTTTGGCCCTAAATGATTCAACAGGCCTATTATATTTTACATAGGAAGAGTGTTCTATAATTCCTGTCAACATTTCTTTTGTTTGGTCTAAAAATAGGGTGTCCCGCGAAGAGGTCCCTATTTTTAAATTAATATGCCGCACATATGGAACTGTACAAATTTGATACTTTACAGTTATGGTACATAGTTATGTAAAAAATTTCCCACGAGTGTTATTTTATTATGGTCAATCAAAGAAAATGGCGGAATAACAAATAAATGGTACGTTTTCACCGAAATAATTTTATCTGCATAACCATTACAAATGTTTCATTGGCGGATAAAAATGTATGAAAATTATAAAGAAAAACAACAGCAATATATTATTAATGATCCAAATTTGACCTAACAAATTATTATTATAAATTGACGGTATTTTGTTTAAGTTTCCAAAACTGATTTTTAAATACCATTAAAAAGTCACGCAGGATCATTTTAAGTTTTTTATAGGATCAGTAGTTTATGATATACCAACGATGGGAAATAAATAATGATCAGTCCATATACTAGCCTCCTACGCCCCCCCCCCCAGTAATTACAATTTGATTAGAAAAGAGTAATTTTCCGAGAATGTGCCTTTTCCATTCGTCATAACTAAGTTTCTTCAATTTTTGGAAAATTCGTTTTCAACAAAGAAATGGCGAATCAATCATTTCCCACCCCTATTGTTTGTTTAGTATGTTGCGGCTTGCATACCTTGCCCCAATGTCTCATGGGTTGCATAGACGTCCACCCCGGTAGGATACAGTGCGCTGGGAATGACAGGACAGCAATTGTTTTTGTACTATAAATAAATATTGAGCTTCACTTGTGAGTTAATATTATACAGAACAAAAACTCGAACACAAGATCTCACAAAAACGACGCTAATTCAATCAAACGGGTTTCAACGACAAAGTCGCCGTCATCAGTGATACATGAGCTACAACAACAAAACTATAACTATAGTTATAACTGTACTATAACTACACTAAGCTATAACTATAAACTATTATAGTTTTGTTATTGTAGCTCATGTATCACTGAAGATGGAGACTTAGTCGTTGTAACGCATTTGATTGAATAAGCGTAGTTTTTGTGAGAGCTTGTGTGTCGAGTTTTTGTTCTACAAGTTTTTGTACTGTTTGTACATTTTTTTCTTCGTTTCCCTGTGTCTCCCGAAAATGGTGGGTTAACCTCCTTTTAAGACGAGTCTAATGACACCGAGGAGCCTTCATTAAAACACAGACACTCAGATTTCCCTAAATAATGAATTAGCTACGGAAAGAAGCCAATGGATTGCATCCACGTAACAAGTTTGCTGGTAAATAGTTAAGTAAAATGTGCAATATGTGATTGGTATTTTGGTGTTGGTGATTATCAAACCTGGCTGGCAATGGTAATTATACCGATGTTGAGACAAGCTGAGAATTACCATTTAGGCGAACAATTCAACCTATGGGTGACATATCTTTATTAACCTTAGTATAAAAACACTTCCAAATTATAATAATCTCTCTAATATGAAAACTCCCCTAACTACGTTAACCCCCCCCCCTCAATAATCCTCACCCCGCCCTGCCATACCTCTCCAATATTGGAAAAAATATTATTAAATAATACAAAAGTTGAACAAAAAAAATTGGGTGCGTAGAGACTACGCGCGTTATAAGTGAATACTTGTTTAAACCCTGTTTTTACCATATTAGCTCATTGATTATCTCGAGGTTAAGTAATATATATTTTGAAATGTAAATTTAATTATTCAAATTTAACTATTTATTATTTTAAAAATTTAATATCATAATTATATTCGTAATTTTGTAGTTTTATTTTTATTTGTAAACAGTAATGATATTTAAATAGGGAAAAATCAAATTTAAAAAACACATACATTATACATAAAATAATGATTTATTTATTAATTATTATTATTTGTTTAATTGTCATTTTTTAAGTACGATATAATTGGTTTATGGTAACTATAGTATGATGCAATAAATATAACAAACAATAGTTATTAACTCTGCAATGTGTATTTGTTCAAACATCAAATGAAATTCATATTTAAACTTTATCACTTTAGCAGTCAACTTTTAAACTAGTTATTAAGTTCACTAACAGAGTGAGATGATAAAGAAAAGCTCTCGTGTGTTCTAGTAAATTACCAACAGTTGTTCTAAGAAATTTTTAACGAAATCTCGTAAAATATCCTTTAACGTATATTGCTAAAATATGATTTAAAAAACCTCTTGTGTGTTCTAGTAAACTACCAAGATCCGTTTAATATTTTTTTACCGATGTCTAGTAAAATATCCTTCAACGGATAATAAGTATATATGATAAAGAAAAGCTCTTGTGTATTCTAGTAAATTACCAAGATTTTTTAAAATTTAATTTAATGCATAACAGCAAACCAATATGTCTTCTTCATAAGTCCAGCTGAATTAAATTTTACATAGAAAAATAATCAGCCGTTTTAATTGGATATCTCTGATGTTTACTTTATTTAAGCCTCAGCTGCTAGATATCGTGACAAAATTTTCGTGACGATTATTCCTTTAACTCGTGACGTCATTTTCGTGACGATTTTTCCTTTCACCACATCGATTTAACAGCACCCAAAAATTGCCTACCGGGTGTAAAGAAGTATTCACTTCAAAAAGTTTTAATATCATTCTATAGGTGTTCAAGTCACGAATAGATATAACCTGTTATCCATCTTGTGACTTCGTTCAGCTTATGTCTATGACGCGTTTCGAAAGATATGTTTCATCATCAGATTCAACAGACGACATATGCACAAAAAACTCACAATACATAATATGTAATAGAAACATATACTACGGGTAGACGTCTATTATATTGGACGTTCAAAGAAGTTTTGAATTTTTTTAAATTTATTGAAATATGAAAATCATTATCCAAAATCGCAAATAAACACATATTACGGTTTAGGAATACAGTAGTTGGTAAAAAATCTAACTTCCGTTAAAACACGATTTTAATGAAAAGCTATTAACGCTAAGAACACGTTCATGTACAAGCAAAACAAGTTTAGGCTCTATTTAAATATATAAATATTTTTTGTCTACAGTTGTTGACAAAGGGGCATTTTGTTTATTTAAAATTAGTTTGCAAAACAGCTGATTTCTCAACAGTTTCACTTTGCCCAATACTTTGCACACTCTACTTTGCTCACTCCGAATGGCAACCGAACAAAACGAAATTTAGGTTAAGTTTATTTGAATTGATTTATATGCCTAATATACAGGAAATGTCCCGTATGTATGTTAGATTAATTCTTACCATGTAAAATAACATAAATAAACAACAAAACAACGTTTTACAGTTGAAAAAGGAAGTAATAATTATTCATAAAAATGATTGACAGTGTATGTACACGGAGAGTATTTTTCGTTTGCCGAGTTTTGAAGTTGGCAATCCCGTTTCCTCAACAATACACCTAAGTTATTTGTAATATTCATAAATAAACTCAGTTTTGACGTGAGGTTGAACACTATTGTATTAAATTAATGTTTTATTAAATTGTGTTACTGCTGAAGTATGTTTTTTATTTGTCACAAAATAACAACGGTAGACAAAGTATAATGTGAAATTCGTGAACAAAGTGTCTTTTTTAAACTCGATAAAATAGACGCACTCGGCAAGCCTCGTACGTCAACATTTTTCTCTCGTTTAAATAAGTGCCACTTTGCTCACTAGTTGCACAAATAACTATTTCCAAAGACCGCGTCCTTTGAAACTCACATTTTTGTTGACGTTTTTATTTTGATTCTTTTTTATTTGGTTTTGAAAATGGGTGTGAGAAAGAGTGCAAACGATGTTTGCACTGTTTATTTTATTTCATAAACATAAAATTTTATTTTAATAAATGCAAATCAACAAATAACTAGTTCAGTACTAAATATTTGATAATATGATTGTTACAGCCTAATGGTCGCTTGTACGAAAGCTTCAGTGTATTCTGCCCAACAGACAGATTAGACAGTTTACACCTACTGGAATCAGAGGATATTCTAATTGACTGGACTCAGCCACTTTTTCTAAACTTCACACACATTGACATCATGGAACGTCTAGAAAATTTTTATTCTTCCATTGGTACTATGGAAAAAGTGTGTGGTGATGTTTATGTATGCTCAGAGACTCCATCGGACATAACATTAGATGAGTTAGTTTCAAAATATTCTTTAAAACATATTCATATAAGATGTATTTGCTTCGGGAGGGAGAGGTTAAGTTAGTTCAAAATATTCTTTAAAACATATTTATAAAAGAAATATGAATATTTATAGGGAGAGGGAGAGAAAAAAATTTCTAAGAAACTGTATATTAGTACAGTAAAAATAGATTTAAAAAAATATCTATGGGTTTTTAAATACTTCCTTTTCGAGAAGCCTATTTGTCGAAAACAGCCTATTAGTTTTCTTGAACAGTCGCTTTTTAAGTATTAGGAGTGAAAGGGTTGAGAAATTTATTATTTCTTAAAGTATAAATTTTTCGAAAACATATTTCAGACAAATGAAAATAAAAGTCCTGCAATTAGGTTTTGTTTGTTACACTCGTTGTAAAAGTGCCCTCTAAAAGAGAGTTCAAGTTAAAGTGGTTTTCTTTTAAGAAAACTAATAATATAACAAAAATACTTTGAACGAGATTAACTGTCTGAAGAAAAAATCGTACATCACTTTTTGAAACCAAATTACTGCTAATCTCAAATTTTAAGAACTAAGTACAACAAACTGTGATGAACAAAATATACACAAATTTATCAAAAACTTTGAAGTAAATTTTATTTAACAATAGTGAAGATAATTAACAAATTTTATTTAGCCAACAAATTTCTAAACATTTTTCAATACGGATATTATTTTTTTGAACGTCCAGCTTAATATTTTGAATATTTTTTTGAACGAAACATTGCACAGTAATTTAGAGTTCAATGAAAGAACCATTATATCAATGAAAAGATTTTTTAAATTATTTTACATCAGACAAGCTTTGATCATGCAAGATAAAACAGATTCATGCAAATTTATACCAAGCTCTCACGAGCACATGTTTAATAGTAATTATTTCATAATATGATTAATAATTTAAAATTTTAATAATTAATACAATAATTTTAAAAGTGATGGAAGTTTAATTTGTTTTAAGTTTTGATTTTGGAGATATTCGAAGTTAAAAGTTTTAAACGGCCGCCATTTTGATAATTTATAAAAATTGCATTTGCCTAATATCGAGATCTTAATAACTCCGAGAATGGTTCTAGTTTCCCCAAATTATTCCTTAGCTGTAAATTTTGTTACTTGCGATTTTCACACGGATTTGGGTTATTAATGTTCACATTTTACCTAAGTTTAAACAAAATAGACAGAACCAATATTAAGAAAAAAAGTAATCTATTTCAGTAATGACCTCAAGACTTTTTTTGCAGTATTTTTCCTATAAGGAATTATAATTTGTAGGGAGATGGCGATAGGTTTTTTTGGGTCCTTAGAGACTTCCCTTGTGTAAAATTCGATCAAACTCGTTGGAGTTGTTTTCTATAAAATCGTAAACTTGTGTTTTATTTTTATGAGAGCTACAACACAACTTCAATTATTAAAAAAAAAAAAAAAATTTAAATAAATAAATGCTTATACATAGTGTCCCGAAAAATGTGGACTGGCTATTCGTTATTAATTTTTAGATTATAAACATCTAAACGAACAAAAAATGTCAAACAACATATTGTGGAATTCAACTTCATTATCTGTCTATCCGCCATTTTGTTCTTTTACAAAAAAAAGCGTTATAACTCCAGAAATACATGAGTTCAGATTTGATATAAGCATTTTATACGTTTACTAAACACAAAGACATTATTTTTACAATTTTCAAAATGGTGGCCGTTAAATTTTTTTTAAGTTAACAGTTTTGAAGATATTCGATGTTAAAAGATTTAAACGGCTGCCATTTTGAAAATTATGAAAATTTAATTTTTTTGTTTGAAAATTATAAAAAAATTTATTTTGAAAATTATGAAAATTTTTATTTTTTATTTTGAAAAATACTAAAATTTTTGTTTGAAATTTTTTTTTCAAAATACGGCCGTTAAAAATTTTTAACAGCAAATATCGACAAAACCGTTAACTTAAAAAAATTTAACGACCACCATTTTGAAAGTTATAAAAATAACGTCTTTGTGTTTGGTACACTTATAAAACGTAACATACGAAATGCTTATATCAAATCTGAACTCAATATCTTATCTTTCTCTGGAGTTACAGTGAGTTTAAAAACAAAATGGATGATGGACTAAAATAAAACGATTTCGAAAAAAGTTACTTTTCATTTAGTATTTGGATATGTAAAATACGATCCTGTATATAGTGCTAAGGTGTTTTGTGACATCCTGTACATATGTGTGTATGTATGATGTGACTCTTCCTCAAGCACAAGCTTACACCCGGTACAATTTCCTCTAAACTAATATCTGTATTTTTTTTATTTGTAACTGTTATTAGATAAATAAATTTTGTTTCATTTGATTTGTTATTTTTTTACGCTAATTTTTGTTGTTTAATATATTTAAATATTGTCTGTTTGTAAGTTAGAATCACAGGTTTTTATTTGGTAATGTTGCAGACTTCCACCGGAAGAAGCGGAAATGCAAGAACTCCGTACAGAAAATGCAGAAGCAATCCACGAATTGTATCCTGCCAACGATATGGAATCAATAGAAGTCTTCAAACGCCTTATTGTAGCACTCCCTGCTTATGGTATATTTTCTTCTGGAGAATTAGCAGCATGGATGGTGCAATCTTATTATGGAGCAATGTTTTCAATGCAAACTCGACCAGAATATCGTAGAAAAGGTTATGGCATACACCTTGCTCATTGTCTAACTAACACTGTTCGTTCTAGAGGATATATACCGTTCGTTGTAATTCGCCCGGAAAATGATGCATCACAGAGTCTCTACCTTAAGTTAGGATTTAAAAAACATTATCAGACCGTACGTGCAATTCTTCGACCGCACGAGGAGCCCTCGACTCATGATTGAGAGAGGACTTCCTGCCAATGTTTTGTCTATAATCTCTCGCTTCCACCTGCCTGCTGCAGTTACTCATCTCTATATCTACTTTAATTAATTAGTAGTACAGTAGTTGGATTCAGATCGCTGCACATGTGCCTATTTACGTAATTGCCTTGGTCGATACAGATTCACAATGTAGATAAATTCTAATAAATAGCACAGTTACAAAAATTCCCTATGATAAATTGAGATGTAGTGTCAAATTAAAAGTATAAAAAAATGTAGATGTTGCGGCAGTAAGTTTTCAAAATGTAAATACATTATGAAGTTGTTGTAAAAATATTTAAATTTTAAAAGATGTAAAATTTACTTTCAGTAACAATGATGAAAATGTGTAATGTTTACTTTAAAATAATAAATTTAAAAAAATAATTTAACGATTCTAATGATTTTATAGTTTCATTTTCTTAGAATTTATTTTATAACACAATTATTAGTACGATAATTTTTTTTTATATTAAACAAATATTTGAATTGATACACTAGAAATCAATATTTTTACCTTTTTTATAAAATGTCTCTGTTCATTTTGCACTGGAAAACACATCAAGGCCACCACAGCACTAATGATACAGTAGTAGGAAAGAAACCCCAAGTAAACTTATGTTAGGCGGCGATAATAAACCTGTTAACAAAATTAAAATTATTACTTTAGTCTCAATTTCCCCTTATCAGTGACCAGCTTATCTTCAGAACAAATTAATCACATGTATCGGGAACTATGAATACAACAATCCTATCATTCAACATCACTGAAAACTCAAGGAACGAATATTAGCTGTTCCTACAAGGCTACAGTGTTGCCAACTGCAAGACCAATACATATTTTCTATTGTAAGGGACCATTACCAGTAACTTCTGTATACATTTTCATTGTAACTGGGAAGAAAAAATATACACAATGTCTAGGAACAATGACTATTAAATTGATACACATGACTCTGGAAGCGTTAATTGTGAACTATTAATTCTAAATTATGTGATCTTATTTTAAAATTATTCTATTTATTTCTACATAAATTTATTTTCAAACTTACTATAATAAGTGTATTGCCACGCAACTAGATAGCTCATGGCAGCTAATTTTTATTTGAATTTGTTTGTATAAGATTTTACTCTCATTTAATAGTAACATTTTCTTACAATTATTTCAAATGAAATGTTTAATTTTTACAGATTTAATTTTTTTCTTCTTACTATTTTGAAACAATATTTTGTCAGACACTTAGCTTAGCCTTTATATAATTTTTAGTGACTTATAGTTTAATGAAAATCAGGAAAGGCAGAAGATTGTATTAAAGCTATGTAAATTCCATTAGGAACAGAAAAATGTATAACAATTTTAATTTATAGACTAGACTATATGGTACTTATGAATCTCTAGAGCTCTGGGGTGAATATACAATGAAAGAAAATTAACCAAAACCACACTAAACACTAACAACACAAAGACTGCATAGTTATGTTTATTCTATCTTTTCTACATTTTTCAATAGCACTGCTATCATCTTCAGAGGTAACCTTAACGCCCAAACCTTTATAACTACATTGTATTAATCACTATCATTGTAGTTATTAAGGTTAGTGTGTATTGTACCTCTGAAGATGATAGTAGTGCTATTGAAATGTACATAAAGTAGAATAAACATAAGTATGCAGTCTTTGTGTTGTTGGTGTTTTATTGTGGTTTTGGGGAATTTTCTTTCATTAGACCTAAAGTTGTTGTCAACAACAGAAAGCAGTGGGTTTTAAATTAATGACTTTTTATGATATAATACAAATTTAGGTTCATAAACTCACTTCGATTGACGAATAATTTCAAATAATTTTTTTATTAATTTAATTTTTTTAATTTACTAAAAACTTAACAAAAACTATCAATTTTGAAAATCCAAATTCAGCACCATTAACATATATTATTATTTGTTTTAAATTCAGCCTATAAAAAAACCTATATCAGTTTGACGGTTATATTAAAGCTTGGTAAAACAATCTAAAAACCAATTTCATATTCAATCTCACAGCATTAAAAACAAAAATAATACATAATACATAAAAAATTACAATAGCATATTATGAAAGAGAAATGAAACTACTATATGAAATTGAGCATGGTAAACATAAATTAAAATTCATATAATAGCAACTAGTTAAACAACATTTAACTAATAAATCAATAAAAATAATAATTACAAGCATTGAAGTTATAAACTAGATAAAAGCATAAATACAGATCGAGTTAAAGTTTAATTATTGTACCTCATGTATCACTGATAATAGCGACTTTGTCGTTGAAATGCGTTTGATTAAGTAAACGTAATTTTTGTGAGATCTTGTGTTCGAGTTTTATTCTACCCAAGATAAAAACATCTACTACATAAATACTATACAAATAATTCATCACAAAATAAATTTGTATATTATTTATTGTAGACAATCTCGCCATACGTTTAGTCAAATATTATTAAAAATTTATTTATGAACTGAAAATAAAATAATAATTTATCTAGTGACATAGTGTTTTAACTTTTGTGTAAGAAAACATAGAATATTTGCACTTCTATACAGTATCAGATAACAGTGTGAAGATAAGCTTGCTAAACAGAAATCAAAATACTTATAACAGCAATGTTTAGATTATAAATCACAAGGTAGCGTTGTAAGCCCATAACCTAGAGGTTTGGATAAGGAGGTCTTATTTAAAATCACTGATTTAAATTATTGTAAAACATTTATAAACACATTCAATACAAAAGGTAGATTTTAATTTTCAAGCGTGGTATTTAAGTGATATATAGTTTTAAAAATTAACTTAAATACAATAAATGTTGTTAATTTAAAAAGAATATATTCCATTTTAAGGATACAATTGTAGACATGTTTGTTTCGTCTTGTTTTAAACAGGACATCATATTAAAATATGGTAAACATTTGTATCAACAAACATCAACGCGACTAATATTTGTAGAAAATATTTATTGAATGTAGTAACTGATAAGTGATGATCTCAGGAAGTAATGTAAAATAACCAAATGAGTTATTAATATTTTTTTGTAATTCCAGAGAAGCTTCCATCAGCTGATTTATTGAAGTAGAAACCTTTTCTTTTAAACTGCTCTTGTGAAACTAAACTATTTTAGTTTTAAGATTCTAACTTGTTACTAGTATTAGATTAGTTACTGACAATTTATAATTTATATCGATACCATTTTGAGAATCGCTAAATATGACTGACAAGCCGCCACGAAATAACAGCCAATAGGGGAACAAGAGTAGCGAGCTTTTGTCAATTTGAACAACACTCTGAACGAGGCTACCGACTTCTTGCAATGGGGTGGGGGGGGGGGTTTCGTTAAATTATGCTCTTTGCAACTGTGATGCAAAATGAAATGCAGTATCTATGATTTTTCCGAGCGCCTTAAATTAACGTAATTGCAGAGAAATCGCAGCGCCAAGCGCTGTCACAGCGAAGAAACGATTTGGAAAACCCGCACGGTCCCTATTAGTTTTCTTCAAGGTCAGGCTGTCTACTGGCTCCTTCCTCAACGGACTTAACTCGTGGAGGCTTGTATAGGCCATTGAATAGTAGTAGTATATCAAATTAATGATTCAACCTTATTCTTGAAAGCCAATTTTCCCAAAAGAAGTTCAATGAATTACAAACTAGTAGAACTATCTCATCTTAAAGTACATTTTTAGAAATACCTATAAAATTTGAAACGATAGAGTTAATAATAGGACATTTATGCTTTAATATTTGGATGAATCTGACTCTAATTTGAAGATTCAATCATTTCTGCCGTAATAATCTATGGGCTTGAAGCTTCTATTGATCATTTTGCTAAAAGTTAATAATAATATTAATCTAAGTATATTGTCATTACAACCCTGCATGCCTGTCTGACACTTCAAAAAAGTTTTACTTGTCTATGACTTTTTTTGTAAAAATATTCAGAAATTTAAACGAGTCTGGCGAAAAAATATCAGATTCAATAATTTTATTAAATATGTAAATTAACCAGTCAAAAGATAAAAATGCACATTATATTCTCTCCAGACTATATTATGATTTTTCCTACATCCAACCATAGTTTTAAAAATTTCATTAAGTGTAATACCATCCAAAATGTGTTTAAAACATCAAAGTAGGCTACATGCTTTCATCTAGAAGATTAAAAAAAGAAGCTTAGTAGTTTTATATTCTGGTAAGGGGAAATAGGTTAGGAGAAAATATTTAACCTTTGAATTCTAGACTTTTATTTTGATATTTTTTTGTTTTAATATAGTAATTAATTGTAATACTATAATTGCCTATGCTTAAAGAATAATCAAATTTTTTTTAATTTAGTTTTTTTGTTGATCAACATTTAAAATTTTAAGGTTATGTTGTGTGATAACAATCAATTCAGATACTACAAGTTGAAAACATTTAGTTTTCCAAATGTTTCGTCTAAAAAGTAACCATTACTCATTAAAATCATTGTTCTATTATTTTTATTACCTACGTTAGGACGTCGTAAAATGCATGAAATAAAAAGGCACATGTGCAGTAAACTATATCAGTTAGAACATCTCTTCATCTCATACTGTTGTTGTGATCCTCAGGTTGGGATCGATGGCCTTAAAAAGAGAAAATGCCCATCCTATGTTATGGACAAATGATAGACACTACTTAATGCACTTTATCATAGTGAAATGAGGGTTGGAGACAAGGAGTCGAGGCTAGTTATCATAGAGGCTAGCGCTGGTAAGTTAGTATTGGCAATGAAAATCTGTGATAATGATATTTGCATTTCAGGGTATGGTTCTTCTTTAGAGGAATTATTATCTTTTTTGGCACAATGTGTGATAAATTTTATACTGAATTCATGTTCTAATGAATTAAAATATTTATACTAACATTATTATTAGAATAGGAATGAATTGATTTCAATTTTTAGATGTATATAATTTAGAAATGTGACTGTAAGGTCTGTATAAAGAACTGTATCTAAGGATGTTTGGTAGTTTACTCAGTTATTAATAATATGGGCCCTGAAGTATAAATATGAACACATAATCAAAAAGTATCATGTTTATATGCTTTAGAATGTATATATTTATATGTGTGTAATATAAGAAATGGCTGTTTCCTAACTTACCAGAGCTAACCAAATCATTTTACAGTAGAAACAACCAAATAATTTGTTACAATTCTTTTTAAATAGTAGTTCCAAAATTTATTATTTTTAAATGTCAATTAAACTATTGTAGATTTTTTTTTTTTTCAAAATTTCATGAAAATTGTTGTCTCAAAGCTTATTTTAACTTTATTAAACAGTAAATTCAACTCGTTTAGGACAATCAATTTTTTTTATTTTTTCAGTAACGCAAAATTTGGAATCAACTACTATTGGAAAAAAAAACAAAATTACGTTTTTCTCATAGTATTTTTGATCAAATTTCTTAAGATAAGAAAAATTTAAAAAACCTCTTTCAAAAAAATGCCAGTGGTGAGTTAGCTGCACAAAAAAAAGAAAGGAAAAAAAAATGTCATTAAGCTGTTGGTATAGAAAGCTTCATTTCTCAACATCTACTTTTTCAAATGTTTATGAAATGGACTCAAACCTGTGTGCAAAATCGGAAGTAATAAATATTCAGGAATAATTGCCAAAAAATAAAAAATGAATTATATCCACCGTTGTTAGAAGCTTTATTTTAATCGAATATGCTGAGGACATGTTTATAGCACGAACGGAAAAATTGTAGATCCTTATTTAAGGATCAAATAATTTTTTCTAAAAATGACGAATATTTTCACTTTTCGTTTGACCAATACAATTTTGCTTATTGTTATTGTTTTGTTTTGGTGATGGGTAAATGACAAAGCATGTGCAATATTTGTACCTCGGTTATTTCTTTAGTAAGAAAAAAAGCTTTGGACAATAAAATAATTTTCAAATGTTGTTTGGACATTAAATGTCTCTTTGTACACGTATAAAAGGCATGCTTACAAATCGCCTATTGAGTGGCAATTTAACAAGTAGTATATTCTCACATATAAAACAGATTATTACATTTATAAGCTTTAAATAGTGAAACTTGTCAGTGTGTAAGGCCTACTATGTGATTTAAAAGAGATTCTAGTTTTAAAGATTGACAAAATTGTTACAATTTTTTTCTCTTTCAGATGAAGGTATAACAAGTTAGTTTTTGGTTATTTCTACTGTTGGTCATCTACATTAACAATATTTGAAATCACAACTCATATATGTTTATCCTACTCTTAATTATACACCAAGAATATAATATTACAAAAATGTTATTCATTTATTTTATTTTTTTGTACTTTTAGGAAATAAGTCATTGATTTTTGATTAATTTAAGCTATTGTAATAATATATATTATTATTACATTCATTACACTCAAAGTATTTTAATATATCGTAAATTTTATAGCTTTGACACTTAAAAACATCAAAAATTATAGTTCATTTTGAGTATAGAATTATAGTAAATTGAGATAAAATTCTTCAAATATGTGAAAAGCACTATTTTTTTTAAACAAAATAGTGCTTTGGCTTTTTTTAAAAACTAATCTTCTTAATTATTTACAAAACTAATTTAATCCATATTACAAGACAAAAGACATTTTCCGTTCTATCACATCATCATTAGCATTATTTTTCTATTATTTCACATCATTAAAGGATTAAAAATTAAAATGTATTGTACGCAAAATAATTATTTTATTTGTAAATCAAAATTAATAACATATAACAATATTTTAAAAGTTAATTAATTATGAGAGAGGCATGAAATTGGCTTATTTGAAAATAAAACCTAACCTAACCCACCTAGCTTGCGGTATAAAATTTTATGAGAAGTCCATTAGTAACAACTTCCCATTATGCAAAATACCCTTACTCTATAATTTTTTTTTCTTTGATATCTGTTAAAAATACAAGAAAGTGGATTTTGTATGTTTAAAAGTAAGTGATAAAGTAGTAGGTAATAAAAACTAAAAAATATCTATGACACTAATCAGCTGATTTCATTAAGCAATATTTTTAAAAAAACTAATAGTTTTTTCTTCGGCATCTGTTAAAGAGGCAAGAAAGTTCACATTGTCTGTATTAAAAGTAAGTAATTGTTGATACAACTCTGCAAAACTTCTACAATGACTCTAATCATCTGATTGTAAAGAATATTTTTTTAAATAAACAAAATAATAGGTTTTTCCTTTGGTTTCTATTAAAGATGTAAGAAAGTTCATGTTGGCTGTGTTAAAATTAGGTAATAAAAACTCTAAAAACTCTTCTAAAATGACTCTAATCCGGTGATGATTTTAAACAATAATTTTTTTAAACATTGAAAAACTAATAGTTTTTTCTTTGGTCTCATTTAAAGATGCAAGAAAGTTCATGTTCTCTGTGTTATAACTAAATAATTGTTTAAAAAAAACTTCTACAATGACTCTAATCAGCTAATTTTATACAATTATTAACATAACAGAGATTTTAAAAGTCAAGTATATCTTGATCTTAAAAAGTGTTTACATAAATCATTTTAATTATTATGATGTGAAATAATTACAAAAATATGATAATAATGATGATGTAAGATAATGGAAAATGCCCAAACTCTTTTTCTATTTTATTTTACACTCAGATAGTCATTGAATGAAGATAAGACTTACACAGTAAAATAATAACACTGTAATTTATTAACATATTGAATTATATTTCAACTAAATTGAAATATAATAATGTTTATTTTAATTTCTCTGCATACAAAGAGGATAAATTGTAATTGGGACATTTTAATGCTGATATATTGATAGACATAACCATTTTGACTAATTGTGTTCAAAATTAGAATCTTTATCTAGATTCTGAAAAAGAACAACTTTAATTTCCAAAACTCGCGATTTGAAGGTTATTAAAATTGGATTTCATCAAAATCAGGATTGAAACGCAACACTAAACAAAACTTAATGGTAGCTATTCTTGTTTTAAATACTGGTTTAGAAGCACATATTTGAAAAATCTAAATGGATGTGTTTTAAATGACCTAAATTAATGAAATCAGAGCTACTGATTTGATAAAAAATTTATGAAAACTGAAAATTAATCAACTCGCTTTCAATTAATTTCTAGGTACGCACGTACAAAACTAATGGAATCTTTATTTAAATAAAATACAATATTAAAGTCGATCTGATGACTAGACCATGTGATAGAATTCCACCTTGTCAAATAGTTCAAATTTTAATTTTAAATACAAGGTCCGGAATTTATCTAGGAACGTGGCAGTAATCCACCTTTCGAAAGTGTTTACATACATATTTTGTGTTTCTACGCAAATGTAAATACTGTGCTAAATTTATGTTTCTTTTTTATAAAAATATAAATTTAAGAATTATTTCTGTTTTATGATCATGATTATTGTAATATTTTATTACAATCATCCGTTAAGTTTTCTATATATTATGTAATATTTGGTTATAGAAGAACACTAACTCATAAATGGTCGAGTTGTCTGGCAACACAGTTTTTCCATAGTATAAATCACATTTAAGCACAGTAATAAAACCTACTAATACCATAATTCCATAAGATCAGATCAGAGTGTAATCTAAGACAGCAGAAAGTTGTACAACCTGATTACATTACCCACTGCACCACCCAAACCTTTCAACTGGTGCGCTAGAAACCTCTAATGTTTCAAATAATCCAATCAAAATTTTCTACCTCTTATTTCTTCGTTTGTTTTGAATTTCCGATCTGCTTGCCTTCAAGAAAAACCGAATTTACTAAAACTGATCGTTCATTTTTTTAAATAATTAGTAAAGCTACTTGCATCACTGATGTAATCTGCCAGTATTTCCTGCAGTCCCAGGAGAACTTTTGTCCCCAGCGAAGACAACATAAATTTGCCCTTGATTGGTTGATTGCTATTTGGGGATCTGGAAGCTGAAAGTCTAACGCTGTGCTCCCCTTAATCCTCTAACCAGACCAACAGATTCTCATACTTTTGGTCACTTTTTCCTAAATGTTAATCCCTAATGTAAATAGATATTGTCATTTATTACTTTACTGCTTCAAAATTATAAATGAAACAATAATTTACAATTTACATTTAAATACTATAGTTAAATAAAAGACATCTTATAGTTGCTTAAATAACTTTTTTTTATATATGTGGAATGAAACAAAACAAAAACAAAAATTTTAACCTAAAATTAATGTCAGGTAAATTATTTGAAATTGTGTTTTTTATAACATTCAGTGTAGATTTTATAATATTTGTTAAATTGTATACTTTGAAAAGAGTTTGTAATTAGTGATTGTAAAAATATAAGTTCAATGTAATATTTATATTATTGATGTATAATTTGCATATACAATAAATATTTCAGTCATATTTTTATTAAAATATTATATCTCTCATAATAAAGTGCAGTGCATCCAACACTAGATTCTGTAGAATATAACAATCCCTAATCTATAACACTAATAATAAGATATATCACCTTTAGATATTCAACGAACATTAAAATATATTTGGCTCAGAAGTTTTATTATATTGTACACAAATTTAGAGAGAGAGTGTGTGTGTGTAAATCTTTTGAGAAGTATTTATACCAATGTTTTTATACTTCTATGATTATTGTAAGCTGGTTTAAAGTATAATTTAGTTTATTATCATTATGAAACTATTGTACTTTTGTTATTTTAAAATCTTACCCAACAAAACAACTCTCAAAAATAATTACACTCTGTCTCTATTCGTTTGCTCACAATCTGTGTGGTACAATTAAGCCCTTTAAAAGTCTTGAAATTTGCAAAAAAAAAAATCTAAAAAAATTATAATTCTTATTTCGGAGTGCTGGTTTTAATTCATTAATATAACCTCTATATAGGCAACAGAATAGATGTAATTAAAAATTTTATAGATAAAGAAAAATGAGAATTCTTTTGAAAAGATAACTTTCTTATGTATATATTCTCCAAACAAATTATTATTTATTGCTTGGAAAATTGTTAATGGCCTATAAATTAGATAAACATTAAATTTATATCTAAAAATTCCCATTGTGAGGCTTCAATATGTGTATAGAACAGTTGTAGTTTGCGGATTTAGTTCAGAATGCGCTAGTGAAGGAGAAATGGACCATTAGATAGCAGCACTAGAACTTATAATTTCTGTGCTTCAAATCATACTATGGTTTATCTGTTTTGTGTGTAAAAACAATAACATAAATTATTTAAAAAAATAAATATCCTACTTTCCCATTTCATCCCTTATAAGTATGACGTTAAAATGCTTTTAATTAAATCAAATATACACTCTAAGACTATTCTCACGTTTTTACAATTATTCTAAATATTTTAATTAGTTTAAATTTATCTTGTGATATAATTTTTTTTAAAAAATTCTTTCCAAATATATAAAATTGTATGTTTTTTAATGGATATAGTAATGTATACCTTTATCAATTACTAACATGAAAGCTTTCTTTCATATTATTTTTCACACCTTTAACTTTCAGATGTGGCAAATTAATTAATTAAGAAGACTTATACAAAAATGTCTCGCTTTTCCTTTACACAATCGTTATGTTAAAACTGCAAAGATTCCATCAAACATTTATTTTCACATTTTCTAAAATAAACGTTTATAGTTAGTTTATATTTAGCACTTAAATTACTTTATTAATTACAATTTGTATATATTTTTTAAACGGTATAAAATACTTCTCAAAAATTAAAGTATGAATATAAAACTCGGAAGTTGATGTATATTTAACTGAATTATTATAGCCTGTGTAAAGATTTGAAAGCGTTTGTATCTACAATATAAGTTTGTATCTAAATATATGTAAATGGATTAGGTGTAGGTAACTAAATGTAATTAAAACTCATATTTTTATTTATTTTAATAAAACTAGTAACAAAATTTATTTATATATAATGTAACTAAACTTGGTTTGGTTCTTGACCAAATGTATATGTGCCACTTCCAATAAAATTGTTGAACATAGTTGCATTTTATAGGAACTTTCCTCGTAAAAACTATGTTTTGAAGAATTTCTAAAAGTATAGATTTGAACTATCATGAACACAAAAATAAATGGTATTTAATTATGGTTACAAAATTTGAATGGGTTAGTGTCTGCAGTTTATAAAATGTATGAAAAAAATATTTAATCTACGTGTATTTAAATTTAATTGAAATGTATTTATTTGGTTGCAATACAAAATAGATTCCTACTTTTGTTAAACATTCAAGTAATTTAATTGAGTATATTCTTTTATCACTCTTGTCGCCTACTCGGTTCCGGTTTAACTTTATTTTCAAAACCTGCTACCGACTGTTTCATCCCATAAAGAAGTCATCTTATATAACCTCTCATCTCTGATACCTATAGGCTCTGCCCTTTTCTGTAATTGGTTGACGCTCTGTTGCTATGGTATTGGTTTCATTCCATAGTTCACCGTCTCAGTTAAGCTTTTCCAACAGCGTTAGATTTTTTAAACATTATATCCGACTGATTATTTTGACTTCTTTATAACATATGAATCAGTAAAGCACTGTAGTGAATATAGAATGAAAGAAAATTCCCAAAAACCACAATAAAAGGCTAACAACACAAAGACTGTATAGTTATGTTTATTCTACCTTATGTACATTTTCAATAGCACTGCTATCATCTTTAAAGGTACAATACACACTAACCTTAATAACTACAATTACTACTGCAGGGAGGCGTGGCCCCGCCCGTCACCTGATCCTCTCGGCCAATCACAGTTGGCATTGTCACACATCATGTCAATGGACGTGGCCAACTTCTAATACATGGTATGAAATATATATATATATATATATATATATATATATATATATATATATATATATATATATAGTATATTAAGCAGTTGATAATAAAAGTATAAAAATAAAACTACCTTAACTAATGGAGTAACATTTAAAATCATAGTAAGAAGAGAAAAAAAAAGAAGTTTATTTATATATTTTCATACTATGATTTTAATTGTTAATCCATTAGTTAAGTTAGTTTTATTTTACACTTTATTATCAACAGCTTATTATATATATTTCATACCATGTATTAGGCAGGGGTTGGCCACGCCCATTGACATGATGTGTGACAATGCCAACTGTGATGCCAGTTGTGATGCCAACTGTGAATGGCCGAGAGGATCAAGTGACGGGCGGGGCCACGCCTCGCTGCAGTAGTAATTGTAGTTATTAAGATTAGTGTGTATTGTACCTCTGAAGGTGATAGCAGTGCTATTGAAAATGTACATAAGGTAGAATAAACATAACTTATATAGTCTTTGTGTTGTTGGTCTTTTATTGTGGCTTTGGGAAATACTCTTTCATTCTTTTAATTTTACTTTGAATATTTCAAAATTTTCCAAAATGTTTACGTTTGCTAAAGTAATAATTTCATACAAACTTTCATTTCCTCTGGGGCGTGCTCTTTTTCTAAAAAAGAATATTTATTAAGACAATAGAAGAATATACTCAAATTATGTACCTTCTAGATTATCATTCATATTATTAATAGATTGTAAAGGTAATTAAATTTGTTTTAATCTTATGAATTACACTATACACATAATTGATTATTAATTAAGTTATTAGATTGTTTCATAGAAGTTACACATTCTTTAACAGAATTATAAAGCATTAATAGTTTAACCAAAATATCCAGTTAACTTTAATATCTTCTTTTGTTGTGCCGTCTATCTAGTTATTTTAGGGTAAAAAAAAATCAAACACGTTCACCTATGATTTAAGCTGATAAACATTTCTATTCGAAAATATTCTAACCTAACTTTTTTTTAACAAACATAAGCGAAATTATAAACAAGTTATCATCACTAATAATAATGAAAGTTACTCTAATGTTGATGTAACTTTATCATATATTCTTGCGCCTCAGTATTCTTCATCAATATAAATGTTTTACTAAACTTTCATAGTAAACAGTTTCCGGTTTGTTTATTTTTGCACTGGAGCTGTACCAGGACTAAATCTCATCTTGTGTACTAGTCAACTTATAAAATATACAACACTTGATCGAGATTAATTTGTTAATACACAATTTTTTGTTAGAATTATACTAAAAGCACCTATAAAACATGTAGGCCTAAATTAACGCGTGTGATTTATTATTTTAAACACTTGAGATTGAGATTTGGTCATTAAACAGCTATTAAATCAATAAAACCTGAAACAATTGTTCCACTGGACGTAAATACAAGTAATTTTATTAAATACATTCTTTATCTTTTGATAGCTAAATTGTATTAGGAGAAATTTTTATTTTTTTATAGTTTTTTAAAAACCTACACCAATTAAAATTGGTATGCAGATAATCCTGTCTAAGTGGTTGTATACTCTTATTTTTATATATATTAACCAATTTGATTTATTTAGAATAAATTTTTATTTAGATAAAGTACAAAAACGACATGGAAAGAAAACAACAAAAATTCTGCTTTGTGATGTAATTAATATACAAATATAAAATTGGTTTATACAAAACTTGTTTATAACAGTCCTAAATAATTATAAAAAGATTTTAATTGTCTTTTTGGTAGTTCACATTCATGTTATTCAGCCGCACCAGTGTATGGGTGGATTCTACTTTTTTAATCCCATTTTGCCACGATTTTTTAAAATACTATTTCCTAAATTATTATTTCCTAAGTGTACTTTATTCGCCTAAATGTCTCCCCATGTTTTAGCTTCATGTACCTAAATTTTAAATTACTTTTTACCACACAAAATCACTGTTTCAGACGATTAATTTTCTATGTATATCTGATAGCTGTAAATTATGCCTCCATTAAAAAACGAAAAATCAGCAAAGCAGAGTTGTGTTCTTTCCACGGAGTTATTGAGTTATTTAAAACTAATTTGAACTTAATGCACAAATTTTAGTTACATAAAATTTAACACGTGTTTTTTCATTGACAAATTTATACATATTCAAACTGTATTATTTTTATGAAATAGTCACACTTGTATATTCTCACAACAAGAAATTAATTCCATTGTGATTCTAAAATATAAATAGAATTTTATAAAATAAACCTTCATAGGTTCCAATAACTAATATATTTTTATTTGATCAGCAAAAAATGTTTGGAAGAAAAAAATCTTGAAACTCTATAATAATATTTGAGAAAAACAATTATTACGACCAATAAATGTTTTATTTTACTCTGCATTAGAGTTTCACGAGTTAATAAACTATTTCAATTTCATCAATTCGTTTAGTATATTATAAACTTAGTACAATTTGATTTAGATTAACATTGGTAAAAATGGTGTGGTTTTGTTATCGAAATAAAAATAGAATCTACTAGTTTGTTAGGTGATAAAAATGGCACAGCATTTATAATTAACAAAGTTATACAACTGAGTCTAAAATGAGAATGTTTCATAGATGTGGATATATTGATGTATGAATGAAGTATTAATATACGATATATTCAAATTAATCATGTTATACTTTATAAAATTGATTACTACGATTCAATTAGACAAAAGGCTTGTTACGTAATATTATAGGGATGTTAAACAATTGTGTATTGATTAGAAATTAAAGTTATTTATGTTATTTTATTTCATGTGTTTAAGTGTTCCATTTTTGTGTCTATAAAATGAGAACAAAAAGTCGTTTGAAAAATTATTTATGTTCTCTAATGATTCTTGTATCTCACTTTGCACTAACTTTCTTTATTTTGAGTCTTGCTGTTTTCACCTACTTTCTCTTAACCTTACTAATTTGTTGTTATTTGTGAAATTTAGAAATTTTATATATTTTTCGTTTAAATTGTTTCAGTTAACTCTATAAATAAATATTTAAAATGGTGAAGAAAAGCGAAAATACAATTACGCAAGTCTTCATTTTTATTTTAGTTATATTTGGTATTTAATATTTCTAAAAGTGAATGACCACAAATTCTGTTGATAGGCCTATGTGTTTATTTACACAAACACACACATACACACGGTGCATATTTTATTATCACAAACACAAACATTCACATGAAATGTAATAAATAAGTAAGAAGTCGCTTGCCTGTTTCCATTTCTGCTCATATAAACACATTTACATTTTCTAAAAGCTAAATATATCGTTTTATCAGTGCTGGCTTCATACGTTTTAACTTAAATTAGTATAATATACAAATTAGCATAACTGAATTTTTCAGTCTCCTGCTGCCCAACCTTACATATCAAGGTCAAACCTTATCAAGGTCTATTCACTGGATATTGTAGATACTGTTGTTTGAAAACGTTTATATGAGATGGTAAGTGAATGTTGAATAATATAAACACTGCCTCGATTAGAGAGCAAATAAAATGCCTTGAATAGAAAATTACTAAGTCATTTGTTTTTATTTTACCTTTTTTATCAAACTTTTCCTTACTTTGCAGTTCTACATCCCAAGGAGGGTTTGACCTTACTCACAACATTGCACCATTTCTTCTCTACATCCTGCTATACAAGGTGGACAATCTGAAAAAATTTTACGTTTTTTGTCATCTGTAGTATATCTCTTTCAAAGTAGTTCCCTTCTACACCTACACACTGACTCCAGCGCTTCTGCCACTGCTGGTAAAATTTCTGGAACTCTTCTTTCGGAATATCCTCAAGACCCTTGTAACAGCTTTTTGAACATCTTCTGTTGTTTGAAAATCACTCTTAACCCGCCATTTTTACACTTGGAAATACAAAAAAGTCAGACGGAGCGAAATCCGGTGAATAAGGCTGCTGTGGTAGTACTGAAATTCGTTTTGAGGTTAAAAATTGCTGTACAGACAGTGGAGTATGGGAAGAAGAATCCAATATTAGCAATGTTTGTACGGACACGTATGAAGCGTTTTCGAAGTCTTTCTTTGTAGAAATATTGATTAACTGTTTGGCCAAGAGGCACCCACTCTTTACAAACAATGCCTTTGGAATCGAAGAAGCACACAAGCATGCATTTCACTTTTGACTTGCGAGATCTTTTCGATCTGGGTGATCCTTTCAACACCATTGCAAACTTCGACGTTCGACGCGAACTAAATCGTATTCAAAGAACAAGTTTCATCAAGGTTCAATAATCTGGGTTGATTTTCATTTGTTACGGCAAATCAGCTGCCAGATTTGTCCGTGCTTATCGCTCTTTACTCAAATTTGTCTCATGCACAGATCTTTAATTATTATTTAGCAAACAGTTTCTCGATTCATATTGGTTTCACGGATAGTCTTCGATCGGATCGTACAGTTTCACGTACCCTCGGTCATGTTGATGTCTGTCCGAGAGGTTGATGGTCGTCCACTGCGGTCTTTATCTTCAACTTTCGTTTTGCCTTCAAAAAGCATTTTATGCCAACAAAAAACTGTGATCTTTTGACATAACCTCATCTCCCGAAACCTTCTGAAGCTTACCGTAAGTTGTCATCGGGTTCTCACCCAGTTTAACACACACAAAAATGGCATACCGTTGCTCAATATTTCGTTATTTCATTTCCTTAGCAAGAGACAAAACATGTGTTCGCTTATTACAGCACAACTCAATATTGATCGATGTGCCGCTTGGACAAGAATTAGTCTAACGATCAAGGTCAAAGATGGAGTGCCAACGCAAGATGGAGTGTCTAAAAAATATTGTTTCAATTTTCACTACGCTATTCTATAGGTGAAAATAAGTTAAAAGTAACATTTAACATAAGTCCGGAAATGCTTACTTCTATAGAATTACTTCTATAAGTTTACTTCTATAGGGTTACTTCTTTAGGGTTACTTCTATAAGGTTACTTCTATAGGGTTACTTCTATAAGGTTACTTTTATAGGGTTACTTTTATAAGGTTACTTCTATAAGGTTACTTCTATAGGGTTACTTCTATAGGGTTACTTCTATAGGGTTACTTCTATAGGTTTACTTCTATAGAGTTACTTCTATACGGTTACTTCTATAAGTTTACTTCTATAGGGTTACTTTTATAGGGTTACTTTTATAAGGTTACTTCTATAAGGTTACTTCTATAGGGTTACTTCTATAGGGTTACTTCTATAGGGTTACTTTTATAAGGTTACTTTTATAAGGTTACTTCTATAAGGTTACTTCTATAGGGTACTTTTATAAGGTTACTTCTATAAGGTTACTTCTATAGGGTTACTTCTATACGGTTACTTCTATAGGGTTACTTTTATAAGGTTACTTCTATAGGTTTACTTCTATAGGGTTACTTCTATAGGGTTACTTCTATAGGGTTACTTTTATAAGGTTACTTCTATAAGGTTACTTCTATAGGGTTACTTCTATAGGGTTACTTCTATAGGGTTACTTCTATAGGGTTACTTCTATAGGGTTACTTTTATAAGGTTACTTCTATAAGGTTACTTCTATATGTTTACTTCTATAGGTTTACTTCTATAGGTTTACTTTTATAGGGTTACTTCTATAGAGTGTCATTTATAAGGTTTTCCCATAAGTTTACTTCTATAAAGTTACTTCTATAAGGTTACTTCTATAGGTTCACTTCTATAGAGATACTTCTATGGGGTTACATTTATAGAGTTACTTCTATAAGGTTACTTCTATAAGGTTACTTCTATAGGTTCACTTCTATAGGGATACTTCTATGGGGTTACTTCTATAGGGTTACATTTATAGAGTTACTTCTATAAGGTTACTTCTATAGGGTTACTGCTATAGAATTACCTTTATAAGGTAACTGCTCTAGGGTTACTTCTATAGGGTTACTTTCGAATTTAGGGCCACTTATCACTTGCCATGTTTCATTTTACTTGCCTTGTTTTACAAGAAGCGGGTCACGTGAATAAATGAAACCCGTGAGTTGATATCAACAAATTCCTATTCAAGGTATTTTAAAATCAACCTGTCAAACTTTTGGATGTGATTCTAAACATTAAAAAAAAAAGTATATATAATTTCATAGCATGGATATTATGACTAGTAAAAAAAATTCCCCCTAATTATTGTGTCCAGGTTTTTATTTATCCATGTCCCTGAAGAAGAGGAGCTTTATACGTACAATTAAAATCTCTTATTTGAACTTACTTTTCTATAAATGTGAAGCAACAGTTGTGTTGAACGTTCTGTCTTAGTCCAGAGTACACTACAAGGAGGCGTTCAACGTCGTACTACCTGAAAACACACAATAAAGTAATAACCATTTCAAAAACTTTCTTACAAATTTATATGAATAAAAACACAAACATTTGCCTGGATATAGCAATTAGTGGAGCAAAAATATACTACTTTTCTGACTTTACAGGATGGCAATAAGAAAGGATGTACAAGGTAGAATCAATCTTCACAGGCTCTCAGACAAAATTTTTTTTACCATTCCATATGTCTCAGCCACTGTAAATCCCATTCCAAACCGGTGACTCACTGTGCACTTGTACATGTGAATTATCAACAATTGTGCAATTATTTCTAAAATTTAGAAACATATTTTGTTAACTATTATTGTCCATTTTTATGTAAACAATCTATGTACATATTAATCTACCCTTGTTATATACAAGTTTTATAGATAGATATTCCATTTTTTGTATAATATGCAGTTAAATTTGGCTTTAAACTTTTCGAGAGACAGTGACCGTTTATGTTGCTGTAGCATATTTTCAACATCAACTTCTTAGTCTTTATATTTTATAAAATACCATCTCATTTGAAGATAAAAATATATATACAATTTTTGAAAATTGAATTATTGAAAAATTTATTTAAAAAAAAAAAAAAAAAAAAAAATGTGAACTAAACTAAGCGCTTTGAAGATTTTTGGTAAGGAAACATTAAATTAGACACAATGTTGAGCCCCTAAAAAATATGAAATTTAATTTCAAAAAATACAAAATTTGAACAAACTATACATTTTGGGGATTTTTCGTAAGAAAACTTTGTTTTGGAATTATATAGGGCCTACAACGTAGTATTAACCCAAAAATACCACAGCAAAATCAAATTTATTGAAATGAAGATTTAAAAAAATAATACAATTATGATTACAGTGCCAAACTAGTCGGTAACATTTCAATGTTTATACAAGTTGAAATTTTTTGAGTTTACACTGTTATTTTGTTACTAAAGTTACAACATATCTGTTTAATGAATAGTTTCATGTTAACATTAGAGAAACTCGGTTTACAATAACACCAAGAAAAAAATAAATTTTGGAAAATTTGGGGGAAGGGGGAACGCCAAAAATTTTCTAGTAATTAACAAGAGTTTTAAACGGGGCTGAATGAAATTAAAGAAATTGCTCCAATTATAAGGAAGTGATGATAAAAAAGTAAAAACTAGTTTTTTTAATTTTCATATAATGGATGTAGATAAGTCAAAATAAAGGTTTGAACCATGGTGTTAACACGTCTAAATAAAATCATAGTAAATTATATAAATCATTTAAAAATAGTGACCCCTTCAAATTTGTAATGTCTAATATTTCAAAAACTGTTAATCTTACAAGAAGTAGATTTATTTCCCCGTTTAATTTTGAGTATCGTGATATATTTGTTTTATGGTAAATCAAAAGAAATATCTGAGATATAATTACAAGTCTAATTCTAGGTAATTTAAAAGGATACAGAAGAAAGAGAAATATGGGTTGGATTGTCTATTAATTTCTAGAAGTTTACTAAACCTTAGAAGGCCTTGAAAAGCTCTCATTTATTCTAATTTAATTACTAGACATTAGTTTTTAGCAATGGGCATACACAGATCAATTTGATATGGAGATGGGAGCAGTATCAAGGGCTTTTCTGACTGTAATGAACTATTCACGTAACTTCATAAACATTGTAATATTGACAGATTCCAAATGCACAGTACATCATCATACAAAAACCACAAAGATATCTAGTAAATGATATAAACTTATAGCAAGCTTGAGCTCTGAGATCCCAGTATAATGGGCGTAGAGTCTTCTCCTTCATTATGTCGCCATTAAGTTTCTGGCCATGTAGCCATCCACCCTTGTCCATTCGTGTTTACGTCAGATTGTACATTCTTCTGATGTGGAAAAGCAAGGAAATCGTGTCAGGTGCTGAGGCAGAAGGAGGCTACATAATGTTTGTTTGTTTCTCCCAAATCTGTGTCTATTGTCGGAGAACAAAGTTACTCGCGTCCTTGCATGACTTAACCAGTACGTCCCACCTGGATGGTGTTAAATGAAAAACAGTGCTGGTTTCATCCCAAAAAAAGTGCATTATATTACAATGGATTCTCTCAGACATTGGAATATCAGGGAACAAAAATTGTAATCGAAAAGAAAATGAATAGAAGACAATTTCAAATAAAATCTGGGAAAAGATAGCTCTGGAGTGGGAGAGGAGACAATCTGTGGCAATGTCTTACTGGAAATGACTGCTTTTCTGCACACCTCTACAGAGGAATACATCTTGTGTCATGAGACAAATCAAAGATGATCGGAGAACACCTCACGGAATCACCAGAACAACAGATCAACAGACAGAAGAACAGTTTTACCAATATCTTGAACAAAGATATTCTTATGTAGTTTAGGGCAGACTAAAATATCTCTTGTACGTTTTGTGTAAAATCAACTGTTTACAAGATATTTGTCATCTAAATTTTAAATGAACATCATTTTGAAATAGTACAAATTTTGTACAAATTTTAATTTCATGTGGTTTTATGTCATCATGATTAAAACTGTATACGAAATGTTAACTCAATATTTAACTAATTTTGTCTTTAAAAGTAATTAAATAGAGATTTCTAAATCACCCTGTATAAAGAAACACCCTATATATTTTTATAAATAGATAATGGTTACTGCAATGGTACCTTGAAGCACAAAAACAAAAATGATTCTTTATTAAATTCATAAAATTTTCTACTAATACTTACAGAGTGCCAAATAGGTGTCCTGCAGCTTGTAAGGATTAAGGATGTGAAGGAACAGGAAGGCTACAGGTTAAAGATGCACACTTGATTGTCTACAAAACAAAGAATAAAACAAATTGATATATTTCTACAAAATATTTGAAAGAAAACTTGTATGTCCGTTTCCTTAATCTACAAAAAAAAATAAACAATTTCTTCTATAACAAAATAACTTTTTAATTTTTTTATTTTTAATTGGACTACAATAAGTAACAAAATTGTCATCAAGAAGAAAGATAATTTTGATCAATGAAATAGACTGATTTATAATGACAGTACAAAAACTATAGAAACAAATAACTGAAAATAGTGGTTGGGTTCTTCTTCAAAAAAGTAACTAAATAAAACTGGTAAGTTGATTGAATAACATATTTCAGTAAAACAACAATTTACAAACATTAATTATGAACAAAATTAGTCAAATTTGGAGATTTGTCATAACTCGCAGTTATAAAACCAATTGCCAAAAATATATTAAAATATTATTCATTTATTTCTTACAGTATTGAAACCAAACCTTCAGACAGACATGTTGACAGACCTCTTCAATATCTAAAAAGCAGATCCAATAAAAACTTAGTAAACTGAACTGGAAAAGTTAGTTTTCATTCCCATTTCAGTTATAGGAAGTTATGTTTATCGTTAGTTATACCTTTTTAGAAAATGTTTTTTATTTACAGAGGGGGGACAAATTCTTAGACTAAAGTGCATTTTTCTAAAAAAAAAATAAGCATTAATAACGCAATATACATAAAAAAAACCAAAAAAAATTGAAGAAAAAAAATTTTAATCCTTAAAAATGGGCACTTTTTATAAGACAACATACCTTTGGGTTACCTTAGACAAAAGTACATATCAAACCCTACATTTTGAGATGATGAATTTTTCTTTACCATACTTTTACCAAAAATGGCGGGCACTTCAATTTTTGCCGAAAAATGCCGATTGCGAGTGGAAAAATAATTTTTTTTTAAAATTTATATCATGAGTTACCGACATAAAAATACATGTTTTCTCAAATTTTGAAAAAATTTCAACCATTTTTCCTTTAAATATCGCTAATTAAGTAAAAAAAAAAAGTGCGAGAAATGGTTTTTTTGGGGTTAGGGTGAAATTTTTAAGTAATCCTACCTTATGGATCGATATTCTATTTCATCATGGTCATTTTCCATTTATTTTTTATTTTTCCACGTACCCTGGTGCCGGAGATATTAAATAAATAGTGAAGCGATGCACTCGAAAAACGTCAACAATGCGTTTTTTGCCACATTTCTCGCGAAGCCATGCACAAAAAACTCACAAAATTAGTTACCGTCTCATCTTTATGCATAAAATCGAAAAAGAAAAAAAAAATGCACTTAATTGATACAACACTTTAAAATTATAATTTCACTGTACTATAAATCAATAAATTCATAATTAACTTACATTTCCATAATAACTGCCATCTTGAATCCTCTAGGAACCTTGTTCCAGGATAACTCTAGATCTGGAATCAAAAAAAAATAAATGTTAAAGTTTGTAAAATATGATATTTTTTTACAAATGAGATTATTAAAAGTTTCTTATTGCGATTTTTAAAATAAATTAATATACTCTGCGTCAATTCTTTTATTTTTTGACGAATGACTTGCGGATTTTCAGAACTCCAGTAGCTGTCATTCTTCTAGTACCACCTAAATAAAACCATGGTAGTCTACCCTCAGGAGCTTATTATTGAGTACTATTAAGTGTTTTGAGAATGGAGTTTATCCGAAACGCGTCAACAAGTGAGATTAACGAATCTGGTAAAGGCCGAACAATGTAATCAGTTTAATTATTACAACATTCCTAGAGGAAATAAAGATGAATTTAAAAAAAAAAATAGGAGTCATTATTTTATGCTTCCTTTTTTAAAAAGCGATGATTACCGAAAACTCTATTGCCTTTAAACAACAACAAATAATAAAACAATGATCCAACTGAGTAAAATATTTTGTACAACAGGTTTAAAAGTCCCTCAAACAAACAAGTAGATCCATTAACAAGAATTGGAGTCTAACTCTATCTTAGTTAAAATTTTAACGACAGTAAAATTATGACGTAAAAACTATTTAGTAACTAAATAACTTTCATAAATAAACATTCTATCGATATATTAAGATGATTTGAATATTATTTAACAACAATTAGGTGTTTGAAATAATGCCATGGAAAAATATAGACTAAATATTAGCAGCGGTAAGAGAATTTAAAGAAATAATATAGATTTGTATAGTTATAATAATATAAGACACAAATTTTAGAGAATTTTAAGCATTTACGAAGAGAAATCACAGGCTAAAATGAATATAATATCTCTCCCGAAAATTTTACTTATAAAGGTGGATTTTTTTTTTTAATTACTTAAAACTAAAAGCCCTCGTGACGATGTAGCAAAATAAATAAGAAGTGATTCTCTCAGTGTGTAATATAGAAAACGTTCACACTATTCTATAGAAAAGTGTGTATGAATTTTAAACGAAATCTGTTTAGTACTTGTGTACAAAACAAACTAAAGTTTACAGCCTATAAATTTATTCCACATAACATTATCTGTTTTATATTTTAAATGATTCAAACAAAACAAAAATTATGTTTAGAAACCATCATACATAAACCGTATTGTTAAACAGTTTCCATGAAAACTGAATCAACTATTCAGTGGTGTTCTGTTTAACACAACTCAAAAAGATACTACAAAATCGTTTTTAAAGTTTTTTCCAGTTGCCTGTCAGTTATTTATAAATTAAGCCTGTATTGTATACAAATGTCGGAAAATATGAAAGAACAAATATGACACAAAATTTTCGTTTTTTCAAATGGTATTCTTTACTAGACTAACCTTAAACTAAAATTAATATGATACAATCAGCTGTTCTCAGAAAAATGACAAAGTTCACATTACTTTCACAATATTTATCTTAGTACAAGATGTCACCTTCTTATAAATTCGTTATTCTGTCATGGTTGTACTGTATATTAAATGATGTAGCCTACAAAACAATTTCCAAAAAATGCTAAGAAGTAGGCCTACGACTGCACCACCTGATTTAATCTTTACTAATCTAACCTCAAATTAAAATTAATTTTCTTTAATCCATTGTTCGCAACAAAATGACAGGATTTACTTTTTTCCACAGGTTTTACCAAACTTCTATATTTTTGTTATAGTTACACGATGTCACATCCTTCAAAATTTGTTTTGTCTTTCATGGAATATCTAGGTTTTTATTACAAATTAATCCTGTACACTGAACAATTTCCGAGAAACAGTGAAAACAAGTTTTATATTTTAGTATGCTATTATTACCGTTGCAATTTACTTTATATAAAATTAGTTGTTGACTATAATAATTTTTCTCACTGTCAATTTTTGTGACACGTTTACAAATTGATTATTTCTATGAAAAGTGAAACAAAATTTACTCGTTCACAAATCTTATTTGGAGTCATCAAAAAAGAATTGGAATCCAAAAGTGTGTTTGCCTTTATGTGTTGTTTACACACAAAAGTTTTTTTTTTTTTTTTAAAGAATAATAAATTATATTACAATTCGTATTTTTATAATTGATTTGGTCAAAGATAACAAGATTTTTCCTGTTTTGACATGAGTAAAAACCAAGATACAAATTTGAAAAGCAGGAAGCAGAACACAATAATATTTCATTTTTCATTTTAGGTACTGCCCACGCATTCTGTTGGAGTTTTGGAAAACTATTACCACAACTATTGAACTAAAAACAGTTTAATTGTATTTTATTTGAAATTTAAATTAGTGAAATTTGGAATACGAAAATAAAATACACAACCGAAAGCCTTAACTTTCGATTGGTTATTAGAAGTTGTATGATTTAACAAAAAAAGTAGTTGTAATTGTTGTGTATACTTTATGTATTTATTATTATGCTTCCTCTTTGTTACCTTCTTTTAATATTTTGTAATTCTTTTTTAATTATAAAATTTAATTTTGCTTGGTTAATGAAGTCATCATTCTTTCTTTTTATATAGCAGAGAATTTTAATCTTTCAGAATACTTAGTGTGAAAAGCTAGGGCTCGTTGCAATGAAAAGGGCATTTTGTCTATATCAACGCCAAAACAAGGAAGAAAACTACCCTAAGAGACAATTGTTACAGTAAAACAGTTTTATGAAGATGTTGAATTTGCATACATGTTGCCAGGGGTTTCCGTGTAAGCATTAAAAAAAAAATACTTACATGCAGAAAAGAATTCTTTTATGTAATTTTGATGAATTATTTGTTGCATTTAAGGAAAAACATCCAAATCTAAAAATAGGATCACTAAATTTTGCTTTCTGAGACCAAAATGGTGTATGCTGGCTGGTTCACCAGGCACCCATTGTGATTGTGATTATCACAAAAATGTTGAGCTTTTGGTTAATGCAATAAATCACCATGACGAAGACTCAATACATAAATGATGGAAAAATTGGATTGTAACAGGCAGTCCAGGAATTGTATGTTGCGACGTTATGATGAATGTCCTAAAACACACGAGCCACGAATCTTTATTTGGAAGATATTTTAGAAAATTTTGATGACAGGGAAAGAAATAAAATTTTAACAGCGGATAAGTAATGGTCGTATGAAGTTACAAACAATGCTACTTTCATATAAAGAATTTATTGACTTTATGATCAAAAAAAAATTGAATCTCTCATCCGACATTCTTTTATTACAAAAGCACGAAACACTTGAAGGAAAGGAAGGAAAATTTATCATTTAATGAAACTTTTTTTAATTTTAATGTATCAGCAGATATTTCTTGTTGAAACTCCATATTCAAAGATAAAATAAAGCAATAAAACTTAAAGTTGCTGCAAGGTGAAACAATTGTAGCTCCTTTACATTATTAAAATATTTTGAAACTTTATTGCTTTATTTTATCCTGGCATTTAATGAAACCTTAGTTTTAATGGACTTTACCGAAAATTACAACTTAGTCCTGCAAAATAAAGTGCAGTCCTATCATTGGAGTCACTTGAGTTGTTCGTTTCATCCAGTCATTGGCGTCGTCAGCATCAACACTTTGGGGGGGACAAATGGGGAGTCTGGGGGCACCACCGGGACAGGAAAATTGTAGAAAAATTGTGACCTTGAAGTAACGTTTGAACACTAATTTAAACCCAAAATCTTACATTTGTACAAGCAGTTTTTCATTGAAACAATTTGTAATTAACCTGAAAACATGTCTATAGTTCGTTTTTTGAACCATTAGACTTGACAACAATGGAACGCCCTATACCACACGCTTGATTCCAAGTCCAATCGTTCAAGAAACAAACTATAAACCGATTGGGCGGGCTTGCGCGCCTACTGTGTTATGTATGCACATAAACAATTATATTACGATTTATATTAAATTTTTTTATACAATTGAGGGGGGACATATTGGGGGGGACGCGTCCCCCATGTCCCCTATGGCGGCGACAGGGGGGACATATTGGGGGGGACGCGTCCCCCATGTCCTCTATGGTGGCGACACCCGTGCATTCAGTTGAGATTTATACAAGAAGCAAGGGTGAAACTACAAAAGAAACATCATTGTCATTCGTTTCAGAAGATTTGAAGCGTGATATACCTTTCATTATTCAACTCAAGGAAAAATCATTGATTACATTATGTCTAACTTTCTAAACGTAACAAAAATTTAATATTTAACAGATGGTTGCAGTGCGCAGTACAAGAATTTCAGCTTCAAGAGAGTTGGTCGTTCCATGCTACAAGTCATGGACAAACTGTGTGTGACAGAATCGAGGGCACAGTTAAAAGGACTGTTACAAAGAAAAACCTACAAAGTGCCAGAGAATCTGATCACATCATAAATGCTGAACAATTGTACAAATCTGTTCTCTAAAATTAGTTGTTTTTTTTTTAAATCTTTTTGAAAGAAGAAGACGATGAAAAGAGAAGGAAAACTCTACAAAACCGGTTTGAATCTGGTGTAACTATTTAAAGGAACAAGGAGTTTTCACTTTTTCCAATCAGCATCTGGTGAAGTGATAACAGCAAAACAACTGAACTCAGACACTGAAATCTGTTTAAAACAAAACATATTCCAGAACACTTTTCCAACTATAGAGCCTAATATTCACTCTTTTGTATCATGTGTCTATGAAAATAATTGAATGTATAATGCTTCAAAGAAGTTGATCGAGATTATGATATCAAATTTATGCACCCTCATAAGCCTTCTGTAACTTTCTTTTGGCCTCAAAAGATACCCTGTATCAGCAGCTCATCTTCTATGCATTGTTAATCCACCTAGCATAGAAACAACCTCGGCCATTCGTACAAAATTGATTCTGTTTCTCGGAAAGAAATTAACAAAACATGGAAGTTTAAAAAATTTATGAGTGAAAAGTGTATTTATTTCAATATACCTTTGTTGGACTAACATAAATTTAGAAGACACGATTTTTGTAACATGAAAATGTCCATAACTGTTGAAATATTATCAAGTAAGTATTCTATATAATTTTTCTACAATTTTTTCTTAACAAAATTGTCTTTTAAACTTAACCTTACCATTATTTCATAGAAATTGTTGGTTTTATATTTTAATGTTTTAGTCAGTTAGCCTTTTCTGACAACAAAGTTTAAAATTTTATTTTAAAAAATGTATTTTCAATATTCGGCCGTTTTACATTTTGGTTAAGTAAAGTTTTATTTTCAAATTTGAAGTATAATAAAAATGTTATAACTCAAAATCCCATTCATATTATACCATTTTCAAGATAATTTTATCGCCTTTTCAGTGATATATAATTGTTTAGGGGTATCTGGAGAGCAAATTTTGCTGTGAATTTTTTTCTGAATTAAAGTCCAATTTCATAAAAAGTTAATTATTTATCTTTAGGAATTATTTATATAGTGATAGCAGATTATGGTTCACATTTTAAGAGTATCATATAATTCTGCATTAAATTTGGAACAAATGAGTAAATTTTGAAGCCTCTAGCCTCAAAATTGTTAATTCTACATAGAAAGTGAGAATACATGCATGCTATTTTAGCATCCAAATAAGCCTTGGAAACTGAAATAGCCTAAAACTCTCCATATCTCTGGAACTATTTGTCAGAATGAGATGAAATTTTGGATTTTTTCATATCTATATGTATATTAAGTGTGACTACAGTTGGTTCTTGGTGCAATTCTTGGTGTTAGGGGTTTGCCCCTAACAGGTTTATAACCTCGGGGCAGTTTTTTATTTATTTTTAGTTTGTAGTTTGTATATATATTTCTTTTCAATAAAAAATAAATAAATTATTATTTGCATGATAAGGTAAACAAATAGTACTCACAAGTAAATTTCACAAAATACAAACATATTTGTAACAGCTGTTTCGTGGTTAAGCATCATCAGACAACTAAGAACTAAAACTTACAAAACAACAAACCAACATCAATGTTAAGAGGATGGGCAAGAAGAGAAAGGGAAGGAGAAACAGAGTCAAATTTTGCTAATCACTTACTAGAATCAGGACATTCTTTTAAGACCCAGGAAAATGCTAAAGTCTTGCATATTGAACTGTAAAGTAAAAATCTAAATAGTTTGGAAATTTTAGAGATAAACAGATCTGTATACAATGACCATGCTTGTAACCTAAATGAACAGGTACATAACCCATCCCCTTTGTTGAAACTCATTGTATTCAACCCACTTGTCAGTTTATTGACATCCTTAGGTACTCCAAGGTAAGGCCCTTCCAGAATAATAAAGTAGGAAGCCGCCAGATGAGATGGTCAACTGTCATTGAGCAGAATCAAATCCAAATTGGATTGAATCCTGTCAATATGGCTCCCTCTGGAGCTGCAGGTGTTTGATCCCCATGTATAGTGGTGAGCATTAAAATCGCCTATTAAAAAAAAATGGAGCACGCAACTGTCTGATTAGGTCAACTAGTTACACTTCTTCAAACCTGTAATTAGGTGGCATATACAAATGAAAAATTCTCATTTTGTATGGTGTAGTGATCGTTATTGCTACTGCTTGCAATGAAGTCCTAAGGTTCATAGATGTACCACATATGGAATTGTGGGCAAGTATTGCTACATCTTAGTTCTGTCTGCAGTGACATAGTCATTTCTACAAACTGAAAACTCCCTCACAATAAAGGAGTGGGGTTGATGGAGGTAAGTTTCTTGCAGGCAAATGACTAAAGGTGATCTATCACGAACCTTAAGATCTTCAATGTGACTTCTCAAACTGTTAATGTTCCATTCTATCACGCTATTTAAGTTCAAATTTCTGGCTAGATAGAAATAATGATTCATTAACAATAAATAATTAAAAAGGGCTTGGACCTGTAGTATTCTTTCCACCTGCCTGGTTTGGCATACCTTCAGGTTGTTTAATTTTTGAAGTTTCAGGGTCAAGCTCTATAGCAACAACAACAACGTGTTGAAGTCTTGGTAACGCCTGCGGTGGTTTTGGGAGGGGTTTAGAAGGACCAGCCCCCGACTGAATTTTATTTTGAAGATGCTTGGCAGTTACAACCAGTGGTGTACTGGCCTTGCCTCTATTACTTTTGTTCTGAATTTAAAAAAAGGAAGATGATTAAGTTAGAACAGACACTGACTGTGATTTTTGTTTCGTTGGCTGTCCAGTTATTGGTGTGCTTTAGTAACGAAGGCGTGGATTTCGTTTTGGATGCAATAGGTTTTGTTCATTTATCAAAAAGTTCAACTTTGGAAGATGATGGGATGTTACATGATGTACACCTTTAGACTGCTATTAATTGCTTAATCTGATCGGTAAGCCTACAAATCATCTCACCCAGTTCCTTACACGATGAACGTATATTCAGGACTGAGGCTGATGTCACATTTGCATATGATTTTCCTATGGTAGGAGGTATAGCAGTTCTTTTTCAAAACACTTCTATACGTAAATGGTGTGTCGTTTTTAGTGCATCTTTCTTTGTTTTAGCAGTTAAGAAATGTAATTCGATATAATTCAATTTGTACTAAAAAAAAAAATTGCTTTTTCACCATAAATGGCTTTTATATGAGTACTACCTGAAAATGTTAAATTAACTAAGACAAAATTAAAATCATATTTTTAAGCCCTTTTTCTCCCAGGACCACTCCAAGTTTCCCCAAGCTTTCCTCAATGAGAATTGGACATTATTAACTCCTACACTATTCAATCCACAACCACCAAAAAATGGTTTATTTCACATTGAATAACGGACCAAAATGTTTCTGTAAAAAGTAGTAGTAAATAGTTTTCAAATGCCTAGTCGATCAACTTCCTACATTAGCCAGAAACTAAAATAATAAAATATTGTTTACACTGATGACCGACGGTACTTGATAGAATTCCATTTTTACAAATAAAACACAATTTTTCTTTTGTAAAATTCTATAATTTATTTGGTCTAGCCGACCATGGTTTCGCCAGTTACGGCATTGACGAGGCTCTTACAAGACTGTCAAGTGTCAAGACTCTTACTTACAAGAGTCTTGTAAGAGCCTCGTCAATGCCGTAACTGGCGAAACCATGGTCGGCTAGACCAAATAAATTATAGAATTTTATTTTAAAAAAAGAAAAATTGTGTTTTATTTGTAAAAATAATAAAATGTAACAATAATTTTGCCTTTCTCTGTACAACGGACAAAAAGAATTTTAACATGTTATTCACATAATTTTTCCTCTTCAAATATTTTGAAAATTTCTGAATTGAATAACTATTCTAGATATACTGCAACAAATTTAAAAATTCTAATAAATTTGGTTTGAATCTATAAGGATACTTAATGAAACGTTGTTTTTGGTTATTCTTGTAATTTTTTAGAATTTTTTCTCCAACTGTTACTCCAAAATAATCTTTTTTATATAATAGGTGGCTGGAATATGAATGAAAACAAGATTTAAATATTTTCAGAAACATGTAATAGAGGATGAGATGATGAAAAATCTATCTCAAAAACTGTGTTTTGTTTTCACTGGACTAATAACATGTAAGTAAAGCTGAAGTTCAATGATGCTTACGAGCTTTTACTTGGCAGTGATGTATGTTTGTTAGCATCAGTAAGAATGTGTGTATTGGAATGAAATCAACTTAGCATCTTCCAAAAAAAAACTACAGATCATTTTACAAACAAATTAATTCCACAATGAATTAGCTTTCCAAGTTATTTAAAATTATTCAAATAAAAAAATAATAGAAATTCCTGTTGGTAGATTATTTTATCAATGAATAACAAAGGTAAAGTTGCGGAGTTTGGTAGCCATTACTCGACGTCATATTAAAAAATATACTGTAATATTTAAAAATCTGTAGGATTTTGAGGGAAATAAAAGTAGGCCTAATTTCTGATAAAAATCATACACAAACACACTGTCCATTTAACAAATTTGTTTACAGCATAAAACAAATTTGTTCACAGCATAAAACAAATTTAATTAACATTTTATTAGATAAAAAAATGTAATACTGTAGTTTCTTTTTACCAAATCATAAATAATGAACTAAAATACATAGTAAAATTAAAGTTGAGGGAGTACGTCACTTTGAGCTGTTACTTGGCAGCTATGCATGTTTGTTAGCATACTAGGTAAGAATGTGTGAAGTGGAACGAAATAGATTTAGTAGCTAACGCCAAAAACAAACTAAAGATCATCCTACAAAGAAATTTATTCAACAATTAAGTTGTTTTATAAGTTATTTAAAATAAAAAATAATATAAGTAACCGGCCAACACGTATCGTGTTTCCGAGTGATCACAGTAACGTTGTTTCAAATTAACAAAATAATTTTTAATTAAAATTTTTTTTTATTAATTCTTGTGATATTTTCTGTACTTCGGATATTTCATTTGAACAAACATTTATTTCTAAACAAATCTTTTAAATTTTGTGATATTTTGTGTATTTTGTGATATTTTATGTTGAAATAGACAACGCCTCAGAAAGGCTGATAACCTATAAAATAAGATGTTAATAGGATGTCCAAGGATTTGAAGATGACGGTATAACCGTCGAAACCGGTAATCTGAAAAATCAATTGGATTGTTTGACAGAAAATAATAAGGTAATATACCTTTTTATATATAATTAATTAAAGATTAGGAACAAAGGACAAAGTATAAGGACGGAAAAGTTGTATTAAAAATCACTAGGCCTACAACAAAACTTCTTACAACCAAAAGTTCAAGTTATTTATTTATAAAAACAGTTTGAATCATCAAATCATTGATCCCTATCCTAGCTATATTAAAAATCAATATATTTTTATAATAGTTCAAAACAATTGCTACTAGGCCTAAATTATACACCAAATTCAGTGTCGGTATAATTGTTGGTAAACTTCACATCAAACACCAATGGTACCAATCTGGAAAATAAATTCAATCATGTTCAATAATATTGAGATGGAAGTACAAATTAAACGAGAGGAATTATTAGGAATACAGGAAGAAAATACTAAGGTTTCGGATAGTGAATGAGTCCGGTTGGATGAAGGATAAATATAAAGGATGAGACGGATTGGGGTTATTGGATGTAGAAAAACAAGAGAAATGTAATGTTAAGATATGTACAATACAATAAAATATTAGATACTAAAATACATTTTTACTTATATTTGTGTATGAGCATTACTGAGATTATATTCTCACTGTTAGCATTTTTAGTAGTTACAGATCAAATCTGGAAACAGGTTAATTTTACCTTGATTACGGTATATTTTGTTAAAGATAAAACAAATAGTTAATAGAATAGTCATCCACTGTTAATCATATACATTTGATGAATAATTGAACTGTACCTTTAAGAGCAATTTATTATGTAAATTTGATGCATACTATACTATCAAACACAAACATGGTAAAAAAATCACAGTTATGACAGAAAAATCAATTTTAATCATATTTTCAACCTTGTTGACACTTCAACATTTTATATTATGACATGTTTCACCATCACTGGCTGTTTGTTCAGCTAATGAGAAAATTATAAAATGTCAACAAGACAGAAAATACAATTAAAAAGTCATATTTTACATAATAGTATGGGAGTCAATCATTTGTATTGTCTAAATTTTCGCTATTAAACCTTCAATACAATAAAGTAAATAAAAAAATTGTACTGTTTACACTGATGACCGACGGTACTTGATAGAATTCCATTTTAACAAATGAAACACAATTTTTCTTTTGTAAAATTCTATAATTTATTTGGTCTAGCCGACCATGGTTTCGCCAGTTACAGCATTGACGAGGCTCTTCAGTCTTGTAAGAGCCTCGTCAATGCTGTAACTGGCGAAACCATGGTCGGCTAGACCAAATAAATTATAGAATTTTACAAAAGAAAAATTGTGTTTTATTTGTTAAAAAAATTGAGTTGCTCATAACTCCAAATTTTCAGTTAATTTAATAGTTTTAATTCATTAATGAAATAAACTAAAATTATTTCTAGAAAATTATTAAATTTTAATCTTAAAAGGAGATAAAATTTTCAATTACAATGACAACAAAAAAGTTTATTTTTTCATAAACTACTAAAATGAAATGTACAACAATGAATGAAGGCGATTGGTAGGATTGGCAGGAAAATTATAGACACTTATTTTCAAATATAAATAATTGACCTGCTGACTTAAATTATAAAAAATCAACATTTTTATTACTTTAAAAATGATATTTCTCATGATAGTACAAAACTTTGAACATAAAAATAAGTACTGTATTTAAAAAATTACACTAGGTCTTTGTGTCAACATTATTTTAGGCTTTGATAAAAATAAAAAACAAAGCACTTTTCATTTAAATACTTCAAATAGAAAAATAGCTGCATAATGTCAAGCATACCTGATGGCAAAGATGCTAACTGAGGATGGAGGCTGTGAGATGGGTTGGATGGCAAGGTGGTAGGTGATGATTGATTATGTATTAGAGATGATTTCTAGATGTCTTGAGACTGATGCTGAAGTTATTTTCTAGAGGGAGGGGGGAGGATGATAACATTAATTTAATAGAATAAAATCTTATAACAATTAATAAATTCACCAAAATCAAAAATATACTTGTGGTGATAGTCCAAATAACATCAAGATTGTTTTAGTTTTGCAATAAAACCTTAAAACTTTAGCTAAATATAAAAAAAATCTTTCAATAGATATCATGATATTTAATCATATTTATTTAAGCATAGCATCTAACATTGACTTAACAAATCTATAAGATTGTATTATGCTTAATTTGACTAATAACCGACTTCAATTTAGGTTATCAGAAAGATGACTTACTGATAGATATAATATTCTATAGATTCTTCTTTTTTCCCCAAAACAGTAAAATGATGAACATAAATACAGCCTACATTATTCCACAAAAAACTATTTACAACTGACATTATTAAATTTACTATCCGACTTTGTTTAACAATAAACTAGTCCCAGTTATTGTAGAAAAGTATATTCTGTTCACTCTTGGATTGCGGCTGGCGAAGGGTCAGTCGCTCACACACACAAACGAGGGCGTTGCCCAGGAGGGGATTAAGACCAGACGTTGACCTGTGAATTTGGGCTGGTGTTGGTGAGTGTGCGTGCGTGAGTGGGACTGGGGCAGGTAAGAAACCCTTCTCCAGCTGCAATCCGAGAGTGAACAAGGTATAGACTAGAACAAAATGAAATAAAAATCAAGACATCTACAGTATAGAGCACACATTTACACAAAAAATTGATCAAACTCGGAACACGTGTTTTGTAGATTATAATCGGTTGCTCATTCTATGACCCTCGGTTAGTTTGAGCACCATTTATTAAAAACCAACAGATTATTTTTGTTCTTTTTAATTTTGTATAATATTGTATTACCTAAAAGTAAAATTTTCAGAGCCATGACCTATCCTAAATATCCCGACACTCATAATATGAGTAATCAAAATATTGATGGACTTCATTAAAATCCAATCCCTTTAACAATGAAGATTAACCTAAACTAGTATGCAAAATATCATTTGGGGAAAATAACAAAATAATAATAATGAACTTTAATCACACCACTTAAAACTTGATTTCAAATAATATTTAAGCTTGTTTATGGTAGAAGCGAAGCAAGCACAGGCTGGCAATTATTTGGCAAGTTGAAAAATATTATTTTAAAAAATGTGTCTAATTATTGTACTAACTAGATACCATATTTTTTATTAATATTATTTTATTACTTATTATTATATTATTTTATTAATAAATTGTTAATATAATATTTTAATCAGGAAATAAACCTTTTCACTGAAAAACTTAAAATTATCTTTTCAAGTAATATTTTCAATTAAATCATATATAATACAGATGGTCTTCATCCATAATATTAACATCCTAGTTGGCTTAAATGACACAAAACAACATTATATTCTATGGAAAATTATGTTTTATTAAAAACGAGTCATACGAGAAGTAATGCACAATACGATACATGAATCTTGATAGTAGGTGATATTTGGCCATCCAGTGGTTAAAACGTAACCAAATTTTATACATTATATTATATTCCTTTTCATTTTTATGTTGAAATTTCACTGTTAAATAATTACTTTCTTTTAAAATAAGCTTTTTAAAGTTAATATTTTTGAACTTACGAATTTCCTTTGCTATGTGTAGTCTACATAACCTATGCATACATGAATTTGTTAATTTTCAATTTTTCAGTGAAATATTTAATTCCGTGTTAAAATATTACTATACAATTTCAAAATAAATATATTATTTATATCTGTCAAATGTAGTCTGTATTTTTATTTTACCTTTTATGTGGCTACATGTTTCACTGCCACAGGCAGCATCATCGATAAAAAATAAAATATATGTAATTCTAAGGCTATCAACAATGAATATGAATATTCAAAATAAAGTATGTATAGTAAAATAATTAGACAGATTTTATAAAATAATCTTTAAAACAACTTATCAAATACATAAATATCTGACAGGCTAAAAAAAAAAACTTCTTAGATTAAAAATAATAATAAAAATTTTACAAAACTCGATAAAAAGAGATGCTTCTATATCAATTTATCTCCCATGGGGGTAAAACTCTGTAGACTAATAAAGAAAACTACATTTTTGGAATTAAGTCTGTAAGTAACTTATAAGGTAAAACCACACAGAAAAGTCCAAAAACACTGATTTATTAATTCGAGAGGGGAGTTTAATGAGAAGAGTGAATTAAATGTGGTAAGCCCCCTTCATCCATAAGAAATACATGGGGGGGGTATACTGGTTTAAGAATTGAAAATTGTGTTCTGCTTCAGAACAGTAGCCTAGGCAGTTCAATGGTAATGTTCAAATTATTCTCTAAATCTCTCTATGTTAAATGAAAAAGTTCTAAAAAGCACTTTAAAAATCTGTTCAACTCGTATATTTTATTTCTCACTTATTAGTAATATAGAAATATTTTTGACAAAGTAGTGTTTAATATTTGTAAAATAAAACACAAACACAATATCTAGTAAAAATATTCTACAATTTCTTAAGTCTCCGACCATTGTTTCACTGCTTATCGCAATTACGATGGAGCTTAATACAGACTAAGACAAATACTAGAAATTTAGAAAGCAAACAATTCATGTACATATTTAGAAAATAACCTTCAGGTAAAAAGTTAGGAAGGGATAAATGCAGGAGAGACTAGGGCCATTCATAAGGCTTAGACAAAGGTTGAAGAAGCAGGGAATTTGTGCAAAATTCTACCTGATCATTCAAAACTAAACTATCATCTTTACACAATAAGCTCTTAATTTCTCAAATCTCCAAAGGTTCAATTATTGTAGAATTTTAATTAAATATTGTGTTTCATTAATACAAAGTTCTACAAAATACTGTCAGTCGTTGGTATAAAACCTTGGTGCAATTTGGTTAATCATGTAACCTATTTGGATATACAAAACACATGTTAAGAATTTGTTTATAGTTGTTATAATTGAAATAAATGTTCAATCCATATTCTATATTAAAGTAACAATATATAAAAATTTTAATATTTACAAATTACACTTTCAGTATTTTAAGATTAAAATCTACTACACAGCAATGCTAATCTCAGTCCTAACCATTGTACCTGTTAAATACCAATAAGGTAACATAGGCAAATAAGAACAGGTTGATTAATTGTATTAATTGTACGGTAACTCACCTAATCTTTGCGTTTCTTAATTGTTTGATTATTATAGGTGGACTATTTGTTGCTGTAGTCATTGCAGATGCACTGGACAAGTATGGCAACATGTTTCTCTAAGACATGGACATACATTCTGTTAAAAACATTTGTAAAGAAATATAAGGTTAAGAAAAATCTACAAAATATAATAAAAAGGTAATCTTTCATTAAAAGTGAACATAAGTTTGTAAAGCGATTCACTTTTTATTATGGCTCAAAGTTCAGAAATTACCAATTACCATAAAACAAAATCAAAGTATTTTATATACTGCTGACCGAACATGAAATACTGTAAACTATAATAATACTATAAACTGACGAAGGATAGTAAACACACCTGGAATTCTTGTTTTTAGAATTGTTACTACATGTGTATGTTCATTCATAATAGCCTACTATGTTAGTCAAGTTAGTTAATATCGTTTTCTACGAAGTGTATGTTATATGCAATATTTCAACATATATTTATTAAACATGATAATTATTATTGTCTTTATTAGGTCTGGGTAGATAACTATATATATTTATATTGTTACCTGCCCAAACCGTTGTTTCATTACTCTTAATTTTAGAACATAACGTAAACCATACAACCATACACATACGTTGAGCTGGATTTTGTACTTTTATATTTCTTAATATCTACTAAATTAATATATTTTGTTAGACCCACTTCAAAAGTGTCTTCTAACATCAAATATGACATAATTATTTCATATTGAGGTAGGTAATAAAAGATTTCATGATTTTTCCCCACTAAATTCAACCAGCATGTACATTCCACATTTACCCTGATATTATATAGATCTACCACACATGTTTAAATTTTGATAATGGAATTTAATCTGTTTGTTACACAGCAACCCAATTGTTACTAAATTTAACTCATAATTATTTACATGTTTTTGAATATCACATGAAAATGATAGATTCTTTAGCTACGGATCATTACTAGGAAAGTCCAATCAGATACAAATTGAGAGAATATTAACAGACCGAACAAAAGCCTACTTGACCTTTGTAAATCATATTACATAGTATTAGAACACAACTAAAAAGTTTTATATATAAATTAGCAAACATGTTTCATGGTAAGTTAAGCCTACTTTATGTGAACCCTTCTAGGCTACTAATAAATAAACTAAACTTGCTAAATAGCCTATTTAATTCTCAGAAATCGCTTCTAAATTAATGTACTGTGATACAAATTTGTATTACTATACCAATGTAAACAACGACCAAACACTCAATATCACTTGAAAGAATAATTTAAATTTGTTAAAAACATTAATATTATTTTGTTATTTTTTCACAAGTTATTGAACTATTCCTGTGTTAAAATCTCTAATATTACATAGAGGGCAACTTTATTTGTGGATATTCAAATTTCAGTTCATATCATCATTTTATTTCTCTCCTCTCTTTTATGAGTACAATACTTACCATCATAAATAGATAAATTTAAAAAACAGTATACAATGACAGTAATAAATCATAGCGTCATTTCAACAAATTGCGCCATTTTTGAAAACTTAAATGGCCGGCTTGAATAGAGTTGAATAGACAAGCCTAACGATACAACGTACATATCAAATTCTACATACTGTACTGTCAAAAATACAATCCAGTTTAGAAATTCACTTCAACACTTTGAATAGTGTAGACTTAACTTACTTCTATAAAGAAATTGATAATAATTTTTAAATGTACAAGCCCTAACTAAACTTACGTTTCTCCTTTTTAATTGTAAATTAAATTGTGACACCTTCCTCACCCTTCTTAAAATCAAAATGGTTAAAAATAAAAACAGGAAACGCGCAAAGGATACGTATGCTTTCTTGATTGAATGAGAGCTGGAGAAACTGTAATTTTTGTGAATAAAATAGGATGTGAACTGAGATAATAATAATGATTAAAATGATATATAATTTATAATATGATTAAAATAAACTATTATCGACTATTATATTAAATTTAATATTTGCTAGTTTTCCATAAATATTATTTTTCATTTTTTTAATTACTGACTGTCTCAGATCTGCAGTACAGTGTATATCAGCTGACATATATAATATTGTATTTTATAACATCAATAAATATTTTTTTATTCAATGAATAGATTTAATTGTAAAATATTCTATTATAAAATCTATTTGGAATAATAATTTATTGAGAACATGAAATACATAATATAATTTTATTTACACATATACATATTTATATATTAATTAGTGTCAACGAAATTGAACTGTTAGTTGCACTTCTTGTTATCATGTGTTTACTATTTTGTATCCTCGAGCACTGACACTGACACTGACTGACCAAGTGACTGACTGATAGTTGTCAGTTGTCACAGTTAACAGTTTCGATAATTAGCAGTCCTAAATAAGACAAATGAAACTTTAAAAGGTTTGGAATTAGTTAATAGTTTGAATTTAGATTTACTAAAACTGATAGATGCTGATAAAAGAAAGACATACACAATAAAGCTTGTTTTGTGAATTTTGAATAACATGGATGTTATTGAAGTTAGACTGTTATTTAAACTATTTTGGACTGATAAATTCATACAGTATACTTTTAGTATTCTTATAACCTTTCTAGTATTTTTCACATTATTTGTTGGGTGAGTACCATGTCATTAGGCAACCATAAGTTCACTCTTTCTAGTTTATTGTATTTCCTAACTTTTAAATATAGATTCCTAATGTTTACTATATTTTTTAGGACCTGTATATTGTAGTGTTGTCATAAATGTAGCAAAAGTAGACTATGTTTTTTTGGTACTTATGTATCGTACCTCACAGTGTGGTTAATTAAGAAATATCTGAAAATCAAATACTACAATCCTTATTTTGAAATAATGAGATCATATTTACACTTTTCAAGTACAAAAATACATTAGTTAATTAGGAATTAAGAAATGTAAAAGTAGGAAATACTGGTCTGATTAGGTTAGTATAAGTGTCTATGTAATATATAGAATATATATAGAATATATATAAAAAGTACCAAAATAAATATATATATATTATATATATTTATTTTGGTACTTTTTGGTAAAAGTGTCTTTCGACATCAAATATGATCTCATTGCTTCAAAATGAGGTATTTAATCAACGATTTTCAGAAATTTCATAACTAAATCACACTGTGAGGTACAATACATAATTACAGTTTTTTTAGTCCCTATATGCAGCAGGCATTTTGTAAAAGTATTCATTATTTTTAACTTTGGCGATCAATATTTAGTAGGTCGATATAAGGATTAGTTTTAAAAATTTGTCACATTAGTTAAGTACAAACCTTATTTTAATATTTTAACAAAGTTCACTTTTTCACTGAAAAAAAATTGAAAAGGGTCAAGTTTACATTAAAGCAGGTTATGTAAAGTCTAGTAAATTGTTGTGACTGAAGAAATTACAGATGACGAGTTTCTAGATCAGAGATAGCAAGTACTTCCTATATATTATACAATAAAGTGAGTCAATTATCGATCAGACTAATTGCACATACTAAATACAACTATTGCCAATATTTTACTTTGCTGTAAAATAGGAATATTATTATAATGATCGGGGATGTTTGTTCCAATGAAATAAGTTTGCCAACTGAGTTTTTGTTAACAAAAATGTACTTCAATTATTAATTGCAAGAATTACCACAAACATGTTAGGTTCAGCAAGAATCACCACAGATAGGTTAGGTTAAGTGGTTTTATATTATATATAATATACTGTATATATATACACACACACACATTATCTGCTTATTGATATATGTTATCGCTTATCTACGGTCATGAACAGTTACCACCTAACCTTCCTATTTGTGATGATTCTTACTAAACCTAATGTGTTAACCACACACCATTTAAAGTCTGTTATCTTCTATGTTTTTTGTTTCCGACATTTTAATCTTCAAAATTTAGGAAAAAAATATTAATCCTACATTTTTTAAATAGAATAATTAGGTAGTTGTAAATATTTTAAGTTGAAAATATATTTAATTTATACTTTAGTTTTATATTCATTAAAATAAAATATATTCTTCATTTTGTATACCTACTATGTAATATCATTGATAAACTATCTAAGGCTTACATGGAAGGATCATACTAATGAGCAAAAACGCTCAGTTTAGTGGTATTTTTATTAAGAAAATTGCCTCTGTACTGTTTATTAACCGTTTTAAAATTAGTATACTATGGTTTGTATATTTAACGCTAAATTTAAAGCAAATAACCCAAAATAACCATTTATTTGAATTACCATCATTCATGTAGAGATTTAAACCACTGAGTATTGCAACTCTGTATGTACATTTTAGAAGTTACTTTATAGCCTAAGTTTAAGAGCTCATTGGCTTAATGTAATCATATTAATCTGCATAAATATAATACCTGTAGTAAATATTATTTCAGAGAACAACACAAGTTGGTGACTTTTGAATAATTGCATCTGAATCTGATGTCCTTTTTATGAACAAACTTCCCTTTATGAAAAAAACAGGAGAAATAACTGAATTCAGATTATTTAAAACTAAACTAAAGCAAGTGCTAAAAGCTAATGTTTTTTTACTACTAGATCGAGGAGTTTCTTGAAGCCATATTATGATAATCTTTTTATTGTATAAACAAATATTTGTGATATTATTTTGCTGTTAGTTAATTTTATATTTTTGATTATTTCAATTGTTCTAATATGTCCTATTTATTATTGAATGGTTTGTATATATTTCATTATTAGCACTTGCTATACAAATATTATACAGTAGGGCCCCGATTATCCGAACTAATGTGGACCAGAGGACACTCGGATAACACGGGCAGACAGACCGGCGAACGAGAGCGTCCCCCGCCGCCATTGAAATCAATGGTAGTGTGTGTGTTTTCAGCCGCCGGTCTGTGTTACGGGCGTTATAAAGACATTTTGGAGTTGATACAGTAATAAATAAAGACTTAAAATATTGAGTTCACGTTATTACGAAACCTAATCCAGTATATAATAATAGAACGAAAACTAAACCTACTTCTTGAAAAAGTTCATCAGAGTTTTCTGGTTTATTGAAATGGCTCGCTTCTTTGCAGCTGTTTCTTGAAGTTGACGAAGTAGCAGCAGATCCGTCGAAGTTGTTTCTACCTGTTGCTCCAAATAGTCAATAGCATTTTGTATGGTTTTGAAGCCTTCGGCGTAACTTATTTTATTTCCAGCCTGTTCCATCGGTTCATCTTCATCACTCATCTCTTTGGAGTTTTATGCTTTATCATTGACTGTCTCAACAATCATATCATCTGTGACTTCATGTTGTTCGTCCGCATTAATCCACTCTTCCATGTCGTCTGTAGTGATAGCCTCATCAGCAGGGATTCTTTGCACCAGGCTTACAATAGAGTCATCAGCATTTTCATTTTCCGAGGTTGTGGCTTCTTGAACATCAACACTATACAGCTTCCTCCAGGATCTTTCAAGGGTAGAGCTTTTAACTTCCTCCCATGACTCAGCAGACATGTAGATAACATCTTTGATTGTGATAGCTTTTAGAATCTGCAAAACTTCTTTTCCTTCATCAATTTCCCTTATGAGCAATTTTAAAAGTTTTCTTTTATAATTTCTCTTAAGGTTTTCCAACACCCCTTAATTCATGGGTTGGAGAAGTGGGGTTACGTTTGGTGGCAAAAACATTGTCTTGATTTCGCCAGAAACCATTTCTTCCGTGTCGGGATGAGCAGGGCAGTTGTCCATATGAAAATTTTGGAATCCATCCAAGCACTTTTTTGGTTTTTGTACAAAACGGGCAGGCTAGAAATGGAAATGTTTTTAAACGCTCTAGGCTTAGCAGATTTCCCTATGAGCAATAACTTTAGTTTGCAGTCTCCAGTAGCATTTGAACAAGCCAAAAGTGTAACTCTGTCTTTTGATTTCTTGAACCCCGAAGCAGAAGCTTCTTGTTTGGAGGCAAGTGTTTTTGCTGGGAGCAAACGGTAATTTAATCCCATTTCATCACAATTAAAATTTTGCTGAAGCGACAAATTTTCCTGGCCAATAAAAGCTTTAAACTGATCCTTGAACAATACAACAATTTCATGATTGAATGATAGTTTTTCACCTGAAATATTTAGCTCTCTAATTCCATACCTGGTTTTCAGCTATGCAGCCAACCCATAAAAAGGGCACTTTATGTTCTTTCAAACTCACTAGTTTTCATTGTTTTTTCGTTTGCTGTCATTTTCATTGTCCTTTTGCGAACACCACTTTTCAATATCAGCCCGTTTTCTTCTCCAATCACCAACCGTTACCTCACCAGCACCTAAATCTGCAGCCACTCTTTTAATCGATTCCCCTTTATCTAGTCTTTTAATAGCCTTTATTTTAGTCTCTTAACTCACAACAGTACTTTTACATGACGAGGTCATAATGAAAACACTAAAGAATAACACCACAAAATGTCCAAATACTGTCCGAGTAACAGCGTGACTAACCAACCAAGACTGTGACAAGACACTGACTGAGCGAATAGACAGACAGTGGCGCGCTTTGGACCACTGCAGTGTGGTGAGAGAGCGAATGAATAATCACGAGAGCTGTGCCAATGACCTTGGCACAGTAGCAGCGGTCACCCCACTCCACTCGTGCTCGCTCGCTACAGTACTGTACAGTGTACAAATACTCGGTTAAACCGGAACTCGGTTAGTCAGGGCTCAGATAATCGGGGCCCTACTGTATTTAGGGGTGATAACTATATAAATAAATTTATATAGTTGTTTATATTATGAAAATTAAAATTAAAATACATTATTGAACAGAACATAAATCATATATTAAGGATCTACAACGAGAAGGAAGTGATGTTATCACTATTAGTGAGGAAGGTGGAAGGAAACACAAGCTAGTATGGCCTATTGTGTTCACTATCTGCTAACATAAGTACAATAGCTTCTGTAGTGTGCAACACATGGGTTCAGTGAGTCAACTGAAGAGGAAATGCTAACAGAGCAGGTAGAAGAAGTTATTATCATGGAAGCGGAGGTGTGGTTCCGGTTCCATTACTGGGGGCAACACTTCCCTTCATTCTTGCTGACATTTAAGTTTCTCCCCACGCTACCTCTTCTCCTAGCTACACCTAATTGAACCATAAATAATGATTTATTATTAGTTCCAAATTTTAAAATGCTTCTAATAGTTATTATACTGCACTTCATTATTTGAAATAATTTATTGTTCCAGATTGATTCATGGCTTGCTACTACTTCTTTCATTAGTTGCAGGGTTTTTCACGTTCCGTTCTATATTTAGGTAAGATGTATGATATATATATATATATATATATGCACATGTGTGTGTGTGTGTATGTGTGGGAGAGAAATTGGCTTATTGTTAATGTGTGACAATTGGGTAGGAGCTTAAATAATTGAAGTTTTACACAGTATAAATCAAAATAGGCCCTACTGGTAATCAAAATAAATCAAATCACGGGTAGACCCATGAAGGCTGCTTTATTCCATACAGTATATTTTTTGTTTATCTTAAATTGTTTATCTTTGTTTATGTTTAGGATTTAGAAGTAATATTGTTTTGGTTTTTCTTTCCTGTTGTGTATTTTAATTTAAAGTAATGTATTATTAAGTCATATGTCAATTTATTTGTTTTGTTTTAGTTTGTCGTTAAGGAAAGCTTTATTTTTTATCTTAATGTCTTTTTCTGAATCTAAATCATGTTTTGTTTATTTAAATGTAATAAAAGGAATGGAAAATTTAAAAAAATAAAAAATGCTGGCTACTGGATGACTGTGAAGAAACTGTCGAACACTTACAGGTCGATCAGGAAATACCTGAAATCAAATCAAATCGTGAAGTAAACCAACAGGTTCAACTATTTTTTGTCAACATGAACAAATTGTCCTCAACACTATTTTAAAATTTCTAATTCATTTGATATCAATCCATATTTTGATGTAGGTGATCTTTCTGTTGAATGTAGATATTGTAGTATTTTGTGCAATAATGTAGAAAACCAATGTGTTGTAACAAAGGTAGAGTAAAGATAGATATTCCCAGGCCCATCCAGACTTACAAAATTTAATTAAAAGTGATAGAACACTTTCATAATATTATCTGGAAACCATCAGGTGATACAACAACGTACTAGTCTTTGCTTCATTTACAGCTGATGTCTTCGCATCTTTTGGAGCCAACATTGAAATACCTCATAGCGAGGGCTCTTAATGTTTTAAAATATATGGTGCCACACAAATGTAGTTATTCAAAACTGTTAAAATTTTTTAATGGAAATGACTAATTACATTTTAAACACACAAACTAAAACTATGTATTGAATTAGATGATACCGGTCAGGCGCCATACAATCCATTTGTATAATTAATATTTTATGAATCATTTTGTTTCATTATCTTCGAAAATCATGTCCATATACAGAGTGATCATTTTATCATGGTCACTATTTATATCTTGAAAAAACTATTGATCCTATGGTAAACTTTAAATGGAGGGAGGGTACCTTCATTACTTTTTTTTTGTATTTAAAAACCTATTTTGTTGCAAACTTTGAAAAACCTACTACTTTAAAATTAATTATGGAAATCCCTGTTTTTGTATTGTGTTTTTCGATTTTACACCAACTTTGAAGATTCTGTTTTTGATAAACTCACACCTTTAGGAGTTAAAGACGCTTGAACTTTCGAAAATTTTAAGTAGGCATAAGGTAGACCAGTAGTCACCAACTTTTTTAATTTTCATTACTGTTGAGACCGATGGTTCTTGGTGGAATTCCATGTTTAAAGATAATAAAACACAATTATTTATTTTGTAATATCCACTTTTAATTAGTCTAGCCGACCAATGGTTTCGCCTGCTAAGGCATTGACGAGGCTGTATTACAGACTGAAGAAAAAAGACAAAAACAGAAAACCTTAAAACTAGAAGGTGGGAGTTAGGATACAATGAATGGAAGGTTGGGGAAATACCCGGCCTGGGCAATGACCATAGGAATAATACATATTGGGAAAACCAGTTGATTGTTCTAAGTACAAATAACTTTTAAAGGTTTTACTAATGGAGAGTTATACAAATCTAACTGGTCATTTAAAACTAAATTAGGGTTACAGTATCTTATTCTTTTAATTTCTAAGCTCTCCAAAGCATTCAATTTCCTACCTTTATTATCAAAATGTAATATTTTAAAATCTACACTCGAATTAAAATTACCAACTTTTTTGCTCTATGAGTCACTGTTATCGTTGTCAGGTTTACCCGTGCCACATGAGGACTCTTTTTTAATAAAATCAGTACTACATCTAGATCATAGGCTATATAATGTTCATAAAATATAGAATGACTCCTAAACCTAAACACTAGATTTGTGTACTTTTAACGATTTTACTTTCTTTCTGTCTTTCAGTTTTATACAGTAATTTATGTAGATCTAATACCTATAACATTTTTCATTCAATTTAAAATTTCAACTTTGGGTGTTTTGAGTTTTTATTTTATTTTTTAATGTAAAAAACTAATTCTAAAACTAAAAACTAATGTAATATTTTATTTTATATATAATACTCTTTTTTTTCCTGTCCAAATAATTTTCAAGCTACACAAACCCAAAGCAAAACTACACACACCCGTTATTTTTGCCAATCATGGCAGGACCGCCATCAGTGTAAATGCTGTTTAGCTTTCCTCACTCCAACCCGTGATTTTCAATAACAGTCTTCAGCTTCTTGAGAATACCCTCTAGTAGAAATCAGATGACACAAATGTAAAAGTTCCTCCATCACATCAAAATTGTCATTAATAAAACTCATAAATAATATAGAAAACTGAGCGCTGTCATTGATATCACAGTTCTCATCTAGAGCTACAGAGAAATATTTACATCAGTTTAATCCAGAAATTATTTATTTCTAAACATCAATTCCCATTTCATTTATTCATCTCATCACTTTGTTACAAGGAAAAGCTATGTCGTCGATCTTTTTTGAACGTTTTGTATCATCAGGATGTTTAGCAAAGATATTTTTTTCGTGTGCCACGGGATGGCCAACACTGGTCTAGACAATGCAGGACTAAAATTAAAATAATTTATGGCATAGATAAAAACTTGCTTATAATTACAGATTTGCCTTTACTGAACGAGTATTTCATTAGTGAATACTATTGGACCACTGAGAAAACGCAGTAAAATCAAAAACATTGGAAATTCATATTTATAACAATGAGGTGTATAGATTTTTATGAATTTAAAAAAAAAAAAGATTTATTAGCGAAAAATTATTTTTGTAAAAAATATCAAAATAAATTTGTTTTCAAGTAGTATGAATATAAAATGTTTTGTAGTTTCTTGTATTTTATAATAATTGCAATAAGAATTTTAAATTTTAGTGGGCAGATCACCACAATTTCTCCAAATAAATATAGTCACCGTAGGTAACAGTGTTTAAGAAAAAATGTCCTGTGTTGTTATTTTCATTCCAGGTTAATCTGGTAATCTTATAATTAATATATTATTTAATAGGCTCCGAACTTTAATACATAAAATTTTCATGGTTCTTGTTTCAGATTTAGAAATGAAGTAGATAATATATTGAATTTATTTATTAGTATTAACAAGCCAGTAAAAAATGTAACAAAAGATGATAGTATCGATTCAGTAGCCTGTTCAGTGTGTGGGGAAGGAACTTGCGATCGTGATAGAAACACATACAGTACGAAACCCTGGTCTGAATTAACAATTCCTGAAGATATTGACATAGCAATCACTGATGTAAGTATATAAAATATCTTTAATGTAATCAGTGCAAAAACATTGCACAAACTTTCTCACTCATCCATCACCACACCAAAACCATCCAAAACTAATTGTCACCAAAAATCTCATTTCATTAAGTTGTCAATCAGTAGGTAAAATGAACCATGCATTAAAAAATTTGTTTAATAAGGCTGTCAAAGTTCATTTTTGTTTTTTACCAATTATTTATGAACTGTAATATTTTGTTACTTGTGTTTTTGCACTTGAAATTGAGTCATATTTAATCGTCACAATTCACTAAAATTTAAATAAATTAAATCATTAAAAGTCGATTTTGAAAAATTACATATTTTATAACAACCCTGTGGCAAATTTTTCGGGGTTTAATGTAAACTCTCTAACTGAGTTTTTGTATCGTCATTGAAACTTATTGTTCTTTATCAAATCAATAAATAAATCCAAAGGCAATGAAAATAAAAACTTAGTTATAGTCGCAAATAAAACTTTAAACTGCAATTTCCAGTAAACCGTTTTAGATTTCAAAGTGATTTTTTCAGGCTTTACTCTCTTTTCAATTCTGTATCATTTTAGGCCCACTAGTCATACATATACAAATGATAATAATGGTTAAATTATCTTCATTGTTATGAAGATGGTTTTGATATGGCAGTGGTGTGATATGGTTTTATATAAGTTACGAGATGTATGGTGGTATGTAAGCAAGTAAAAGTGTTGTTGAGTGCAAATGTCAAAAATGTGTGTATTATATCTACTTCAATATATCTTACATAACTCATAAAGCAAGAATAAACATAAATATAAAACATGGCGATGCTGACAGGATTCTTGAAAAGGCTGTCATTCTAACTATATATATTTTTAAATAATCAAAAGTTTATTATTAATTTTGTTTTTTGTTTTATTTCAGTTACTGAACAAGACATTGGACGAGTTTCTGATTTCGTGGTATAAAGATTTTTCTTCAGACACTAGCTTCCCACAAGAAATAAAGGAGTCTATACGATATGCTGCCAGTGTAATAGTCGCTAGAGGCTTTAAGGTATTGTAAACTATTAAATCTTATAATTTGTAAGTAAATCTTTATACTTTCTCACATATATACGTAATATAGATAAAGCTATGTGATTGGTTAAAATATTGATGTAGAGTTTTTTGTGGATATATCCATTTTGAGGTCTTCTTAGACCAAAAAAGTAAAACAATGGAATGATGTTTGGATTTTATCCGTTATCCTCCCCCCAACTGAATATTTTGTTCCACAAGTGTATATTTAGTAAAATTAGTATTATATATATATATATATATATATATATATATATAAGGTTCAGTTAGGCCTGGTACCGAAAACTCCTCAGATAGGTAAGGTTAGTTTAGGTTATGTTATATATTCAAATAAATTCCTGAAATTTTCAGTTTAAAATTTTTTTTTAAATCATAGAGTTCAAATATATTATTGGAAACTTCACATGATTTGCCACGATCAAGATCATACGGTAATTGACCGGTGCTACTAGGCTTATTTATTCGAACAAACACGGCACCTGATCGGTAAGATAATATAAAAAGTTACCAGTATTAAATTATTTGGTCTCTAATAACGTTATTTGGTGTTCTATATTGTTTTCCTTCCCAACCAAATTTAATTTGATAAGATATTCATTTGGGGAGGATGTCTGTCTTTTGTAGGATGTGGAGTACTCTACGGCTCAAACTCAGACCAATTTTCATCAAATTTGGCATGTAGATATATTTGGCCATATTTCATCACTCTCAAAATTTGTTTCAACAACTCAAAATTTGGGGGCAGCTGCTAGAGTGAAAGACTTGTCACATTTAACTCTTCAAAGATATCACACAAGTTTCCTCTTCAAGAAAAGTGTATATTTTTGGTCATAATTAAAATGTACAGAACATTTACAAACGGTCCTTTTGCAAGGAGTGGAGCACTGTGCAGCTCTAGAAAAGCAGTTTGGACAGATCACCATATCAGAGATGAGATTCTTAAAGAGGATAATCGCAAAAACACTGAAAGATTGAGTTAGGAGTGAAGTTGTTAGGAGAGTGCTTGGAGTACATCTCAATATGAGAGAAGACAGAGAAGCGCCAACTGAAGTGGTTTGGCCATGTATATACTGCAGGATCCCTGAGGAAAGGTGAGTTTGGGAGGCAACAGACAATTTGTAGACATTTGGGGAATGCTCGAGGGAAATTGTGAGGCCAGATGAGACAAACGGCACAGAGTCAGGTTGTTTGGAAGAAGTGGACCAAGGCAAGTGCTCTACGCTGAGATGCACAAAAGAGAAAGAAGGAGGAGAGGAACATTTTCCTGTTTCTCTTTTGGAGGAGAGGAACTTGGAGAGGAAAAAGTAACATTTTTTTGTTTTAATTCTTTAAACTGTTTTTACGAGGTAACATTTTTTCCAGCCAAAATTTGATGATTGGATTTAGCCAATTTGAACATATGCACTTTAGTCCCAAAACATTCATACTCACATAGCTGGATATTTTTTTCATGTAGTCTTGCATTAGATCCCTCTCTTTCAGTCTAACATATCAAGTTCTCTTAACCAATTCTTTTTCTCTTCCGACCCTAACACTGAGTATTCATACTAGGAGTCTTTATTTTATGTTCTTTACTTCCTTTTTTTTTATAAGATAATGATGTTTGAGAGGTTTTTTGTTTTTAAGCAACAAGAAAATAAAACACAGTACACACTGTGGTCTCTCTGTATCATCTACATCTGTCAATATAATGCCAAAATCTGATTATAAAACTAAGTATTATTTGTAAAAATATTGTAATATTTCTTGATACTACTGTAAGCTAGCTATGATGTCACCAGGACACCACGACAATTTGAGAACCACTGTTCTAAAGGGTTAGATTTGAGCAAATAGTTTTATAAATTCCGGGAATTAATTTCGAGAAAATCAAAAATACTTTGTAAGACTGTTATCCCTAAATATTGAGTTATCCTAAAACTGAACAACACATCTAGATATTACCAAAAATAATAAACAGCATTGTATAAACTATCACACACCCATCCACAAAACTATACACTAGTAAACCTCAAAGTTGGCTCTAACTACTTTGATCAAATTTCGCTAAAATAATACTTTCTGTTTACTGGTGGGGGGGGGAGTAAAATGAGTAGTTTATTAGTGAGATGAAGCAAATAATTAAAAAATGTAGTAAAAAAAAACAGCCCCTCTCATTATTAAGCTAGAAGTCTTGTTGTCTATCCTCTATTCATGCCCTACCTTCCTTCTTAAGAAAAACAACACAAATTGTCAGGAAAGGATATTGAAAACATCTATAAACTACAGGTTTATTTTAATGTAGTAAATTAAGTATTTTTTTCTGTTTTAATTTTAATTTTAATGTAATATTAATATTATATTGGCCAATACATGCATAATGTTGAATTCTCTTTACTTCACCTTATAAAAAAAAGTATACATATATGAATATAATTTGAAAGGCTGTTTTTTCTTTTAAAAAAAGTTCAAATATACTGTTTTTAATGCTTGTAGGATGAAACAGAATAAAACATTATTTATATATTAACTGCCAAATAAGTACAAATGTATAAAACTGGCACCAATACAAATTGTCAAAGATCTTACAGAGATTCGTAAAATGTAGCATAATAACTTGGAATCATTTTTTGTCAAATAAATAGAGCAAGTTTTTTCTCTTGTTATTAGATGCTGTTCTGACACATTTGTTTTAAGTTCTCATCAGAGCAATGTTGTGAAAACACACCGAATCATTCAACTCGCATATTGAAAAAATATAAGACAACAATTTAGTCTTATTTTTATACTCTCTACTGGTTGAGAAAATGAACAGTGTTTATGAAATATTTTAAAACTTTATTGTTTTATTGTGAGTTTTTCTATTTGTTTTCTACTAGGTAATACCAAGGACCACTTTCCAAGGTAACCCTGTGTTCCTATCCATACAAAATCTGAATATCTTGAAAACATATTTACATATGTAAATTAGAGACTAAACTTCCTTTTTGTATGCCATAAATACATCTTGAACATAAACCGTACTTGATTAAAATCGTGAAAATGATGGCAGTTAAAGTTTGTTTTTATTTCTGTCTAATTATTATTAAAACGTAATATTTTTTTTACTTGAGATTTTGCACATGAGTTTAGGTCTTTAATCTTCACATTTTACTAAAATTTGAATGAAATTGGTTCAGCTGATTTTAATGAGTTACATATTTTATAACATGTTCATGACCGATTTTTTTGTTTGTTTACAGATAACTACTTTTTGTTGGGTCGTACACTTGAGAAAAATTCTTTGAGCCAATTTTGATAAGATAGAAAAAAAACTCAAACACAAGATCTCACAAAAATTACGTTTACTTAATCAAATGCATTTCAAAAACAAAGTCTCCATCCTCAGTGATACATGCTCAGGATGGCGACTTTGTCGTTGAAATGCGTTCAATTAAGTAAACATAATTTTTGTGAGATCTTGTGTAAAAATCATTCAAATTGAAACCCATCTACTGCTATGAACTGGTAGCATAGATGAACAAAGGCATTCTTGAAGAATTCCCTAGGAATGTTAAGCATTTCTTCTTTGATTAGCCTTTTTAAATCCTCATCTGTTTCTATGATGTGGGAATATACCTTTTCTTTTAGATACCCCGATAGAAAAAGTCACAAACTGTTAAGTCCAGTCATCTAGGCGGCCAGTCAATAAAATCACTACCTCTTCCAATCCAACGACCAGAGTGTTTATTAGATTTTTCACTTCTCGAGCATTGTTTGGAGTGGCTCCATCCTTCTGAAATATGCAAGTCTGCATGACTGAGGGAGGTTCAATCATAGGATACATAGGTTGAAATATTCTGTGTGCTTCTTTGTCATTATTAAAAGCAATAGACCAAGCACAGCACAAAACTTTCTGCTCTATCGTAAAAACAACATGGCAAAAAGCTAGAACAACTTAGGTTATGTTTGTTGCCTAAGAGAACACAATAAAAGTAGTCAATAATTCAATGATCTGAAATAAAAGAAACAGCTGTTTGTTTTAAAATAATAGATTTATTACTTTATAGGTTGATGTGGTAAGAATAGTGACTGATAAAGTGTTGGCAGCAGTTGTGCGGCATGCTGAATGGTTTCGTAATTTGACTCAGGGTCGCCAATTTCCTGTCCATCCTGCGATGCGTAGCCGAGAGTCAGAACTTGCTTATTTACGATGTCTTATTACAAAAATAATGCCATTTATTGTCCCCCACACTGAACTACATTGCAAGTAAGTTGATTGCACATTTTTTCATTTAATTTATAATCTATTACTGTTTGACAAAAACATAATTTTCTACAGTCCTTAATTTAATATAATACGTTTTACAATTAAAAATTTTTTTAACTTTTCTTTATTCAGTACACAAAAACACAATTTAAATTTACAAATAGGTTTTTCTACTTTTAAGTAAAAATAATAAATGAAATTTAGAACAGGAATTAAAATTAAAAAAACATAATAATCAGTCAGAGTAACAACTTTATAAAATCATTTTAATAATTTATAAAAAATAAAAACAAGAATTAGCAATGCATGTTTTAAAGATTTGTTATTGCCTTATCTTGCTCTTTTAGTCAGTTACAGAATAAAAACAATTACTCAATAAAAACTTTGCAAAGTTCTCTTAATTTTTTTTTCACAATGTATGACTCTAATCTCTTCAAAACATTTTTTACATTTAATTTACACCAGTAATATTTGACTAATTTTTGAGTATTAGTTAGAGTCCATTTTTCAACTCTAATATCTTGGCAATTCTGGATAAATGAAAAGTATGGGCTTTATTGAACATATCTTTTTTATGTAATCATAAATATACTCATAATATAAATAAATATTATACTCATAATATTTTTTTACAAATTAAATATACTCATAAATAAAAACACACAGAAGAGGTAAAATATTCAGCTTACCAAAAAGCGCTTATTTTAGTGATTGACTCTTCTCACCATGATTCACACAGCTCTCTTCTGTTTCCTAAAAATAACAGGACTTAAAGTGGCATTTCCCCAAGATATAATGTCATATTGTTAAAGAATGGAAGCAGGCAAAATAAATTGTTATAACTACATTCAAAGAGCGGTTAAAAATCATTATAAAACATTTTAGTCTTCTACATTGTACTGTGATATTTAATTTATAAACAACTTTAGTTTAATCCTTTAGAGTTTAGTTGCAATTATATAATTCAAATTACAAAAAGTAAATCCTTTTTCAGATGCACAACAGTAATATTTTCTGCTTAATGTACAATCAGAACAATATTATCCTTAACATCTCCATTGTAAAATTTACATTTTTAAACTTTGTTATATCAGTTAAACTAAAGGATTATGCTTATTTATTTATTTTTCACTTAATCTGCAGACAGTTTTTTAATTTATATATTGAAGGAACAATTCAAATTAAATATAAAAATACAACAAATACGTGGGCTGTTCAGAAAGTAAGTTCCGTTTCTCTCTGGCACGTGGAAGAGTGGAGGAAATGGTGTGCATAAGTATAAATCCTTGCTCAACATAAGTCATATGTTAGTGGAAAGGTCGTTCAGCCTGTTTTCATATCTATGCTGACCTGCCGATTGCATAGTACTTGCTATTATTCGTTTTGTGTGAGGAAAGAACCATAGACATCCATCATGAATTTTGTGCAGTGTATGGAAAGAATATTATAAGTGATAGTGCTGTCGGAAAATCGTGCTGTTTCTTCGGTATAAATTAATCTTTATATGACAAAGAAAGTAGTGTATAACCATCTGTTATGACAGATGAACTTGTTAAAAGGTGAATGAGAAAATCTAGAAATAAAACGATGTTTCAAAATTAGAAAATTTCAGAACTTTTCCCTCTGGTATTATGAACAGTTTTGTACCAAATGAAAACTGACAATCAAAGCTACTACAAGTTTTGTCCACGCTGGTTGATGACTCCAAAATGACACTGAATGATACAACTTTTCATTGATTACAACAAAACCAAGAGAATAAGTATGATGATACCTTTCCTTTTGTGCTACAATACGGAAGGTGATGATTTTCTCAGCCATATTGTGACAGATGGTGAAATTTGAGTGTCGTATATTAATATGTAAAAGATTTTCACCACTATGCTATCACATTTGGAAATTTGTTTAAGTACTTACAAGAAAAATCATGGCAAATGTCTTTTGGGACAGAAAAGGTATACTGGTGCATTTTATGGAATGAGACACTACAATAAACTTTAAAATTTACTGTAACATATTAAGGACGCTGAAAAGAGCCATTCAGAACCAACAGTGGCATGTTGAATTTTAGTATTATTTCTTTGCATGACAATGCTCATCTGTATACTGTTTGCACACACACACAAGACATACTGCACAGTTTTAAATGGAAGTGGTTTAACCATCCTCCATGCAGATCTGATTTAGTTCTTAGGATCAACATCTTTTTCCTAACATGAAAAAATAACTAGGGATATAGCGGTTTGAAAATGACGAGGAGTTGAAGAACAGTGTCAATGCATGAACTTACAGATGGCAGAGTTCTATGACGAGGGCATTAAAACACTTGTTAACCGATAAAAGTACCTCAATGTAGCAGGAATATACGTAAAAAAATAGGCAAGAGTTATAATTTTAATATGTATATAGTAAAAAATGTTTAATTGTATTGGTGTTTTTTTTATAAAAAAGCAAAATTTTCCGAATAGCCCTCGTATTAATGTTTTAATGTGCATTTAGTATAAACGATTTGACAAAGTTTTTACTTCAAATATCACAATAGAATATGTTTTCGACACTATTATGTTGTGTGCCTCAAAAATATTAGAATTATTTAAATATAGTTGTTATGAATTACACTTTAATTAAATGTTTTTTTTTTGTTTTTTTTTAGTTGATCTGTTATAATGATTTGTTATGTTGTACATAGAAACTTTTCAATATTAATTCGTGAAGTTCTTTCTGGATGGCTTCTACTACCAATGGCAGACACTGTTTCCGATCCTATAGTTCTAAACTCTCTTCTGATACTTAACTTGGGAAGACAGCCTTTAACTCAGTATTCACAGTCACAAGAAGATAATAATGTTGAATTCCTTGCACAGTTTGTCTCCAAAGACAAAACCACCAATGATGTTGTTTCGGTAATTACAGTGTATAACTTTTATTTATTATACAGTTATTTCCTAATTTATGTTTCTATAATCATTTTAAGCCTTTTAAATCTGTTTAATTATTTTAATCGTACAATAATTGATTATATTTGAAATTGTAAATAGTTTTAAGATTTATCAGGAGTTTATTTGAAGAAGTGAGAGTTGGTAAATGTGAGGGCATACAAGCATGGAGCAACATGCCCACGGCATAAAACAAGTATCCTTTCTCTTCACCTTTCAAACTGGTGAGTAGAAGAGGGCAATAGAACAGCCAGGAAGCTTAATGTTTTGTGGTTTCTAAGTCACTTTCACTAACATCATCAAACGCATAGTCATGAATACATGGAAGAATATGAAATAAACAAGGTATTTAAAATTAATCCAAGCCTTCTATTAACGATAAACTGTTATTCTAATCAAACAATCTATATGACACAGCCATCAATAAGTAAATATGATACGACATAACAATATACCAAGGTCATAAACACTACATCTTAAATTTACCAGTGTCTTGTATGACATACAATGGTGTACACTGACCAATTTTTATATGCATACTTTAACTTACCTTCATGGCACAGCAGCTTTTGCAGGACCTTGGCATCCTTCAACAACACAGTGCTCCATTCTCTTTGGTCCTCTGTCATTCTTCTCCATCATCACACTCCTCCAAGTCATCTACCCATCTCATTCGTGTCTTCCTCTTAATCTTCTACCTCCTGGTTTTCCATCTAGACCCTTACTGTGGTTTCTCCTTTCTTCCATTCGCTGAACTTGACCAGCCCATCTCAGCACCTCTATTTTCATCTTTGTCTCCAGATCTAACTTTTCCAACAATTCCATCACCTCATCATTAGTCTGTGACCTACACTTATTTTCACTGTTTGATTTTCTGTCGTATACTTGTACAATTCACTGAGATTAATCAAATGACACATGCTACCACGCCAGAGTTCAGAACTACACTAATATTTAGCTCTGCGGCACAGCGATTTTAATACCTTAAAATGGCGCCACTATTGCATCACCTGATACCGCCATTCCAAGGTCAAACTCTTGTTACTATGTACATTGGTCAATCTTTATGTTACTATGTATACCGGGCCTTCCTTTTTACAATGAGAAGTTGAACACTGTTGTTTAGAAATTATTTAAATTGTATAACATTTTTTGTGGTTGTATCACTCACTGGCCCAAGTACTGTTTCGAAACTATAGACATATTATTCTATGTCAATACCTATTATTAAAAATATTTATTTGTTGAAGAAAATAATATGCAATTAAAAAAAAAAAAAAAAAACTAACTCATATCCTTCCTTGTCGTTTAGTATTTTGAGTAAGATAATGTTCATACCATTAATGAACTGGATTTCAAGGATAAATTATCCACAGAGTGTCATATTAATACAATTAAGATAAGTTTGTTAAACAAACCGGGAAGAGTTAGGAAACATCTTTTTTAACTCAAATTCAATAATTTATGACCTCCATTTAAGTTGTAGATAATTATTATGAGATGTGTAAAATTTGATTCTACTTTGATTGATTTTTTTTCCAGGCACTACACCCTGAAATGTCAACAATTTTAAAGGATCAAAATCTTCTGTATGCATTTATGCAGTTTTTGAAGAATCAAGGGACTGTACATATTCTTCAATTCTGTCTTGATGTTGGTAAGAACATTTTTCAGACATAACCTAGTAATGTTATTTTTAAACCTTCCTTATTTATTTTGGATCTTTTGTTTTAAAAGTTGTAGTAATCCTATGTATAATTTGAACTGGTAATGAAAATTACGAGCAAACCACAAAGTCATCCAGCCATACATCAATTAAGAGGTCACAATCCCAAAATGTTGAGAAAAATATAATAATAAGAAGAAAAAGACTATAGCTGGTGAATGTGGTCGCACTGCAAATTGCAGGCCCACTTGAGCTTCATAGTCGAGTTATTATTTTAGCAAGCTTCTGATAGGGCTAAAGGAGGGTTAAGACATCTTTATGTGGCACAATACTCCCCTCACTAGCTGACCACACACTTTCCCTCATGAGCCATAAGAAATATGAAAAGAACTCCTTCGGCATCCTATTTAACAACTCCTTCTTTTTGCCTCTATCTAGATCTAACTCTCTGAGCTTTGGAGACATATATTTTGAAAGAAAACCTTTTGCACCAATCTCTAAAGAATAAAAAATGTGTCATAAATCCTGTCTGTATAGTGGCTGATACTAAGAGTCATGATATTTGTTGCACTTAGGTATGTTGGTTTCCCAAAGGACTTTGAGCTTCACCTTAATCATTAACTTAAAACACAGGCAAGTCAGGACAGAAGGACGTAAATACTACCTTTGATGGGAAGTTTAGTGGCAGTTCCCTTGATCTATTAGAATTTGCCAATAATCAGCCGATCTCAAACATGCTGTTGGAACTAGTTTATTGGATATTCCTTATTCACAAACATTATAGTTCCTTTAAAAAAAACTGCTGATTTTCACTGTTGCAAAAGCAAGGCTAACAGCTTCTTTAATTATACCAAAGATTTATCATGTTTGTAGGTGAATCCTTCATTTAATGCATAATACTAAGATGTGTTTAACATTATACAGCATCCAGCCATATAATACACACATGCACTCTGGTATATATCTCATCATACTAGATCTTTGAAGATCTGGCAATGTATTTTTGGGAGAATTGGTATAAAATTGCACCAACTGAAAAGTCTGTTCATAAAGAAAACATCTCCACACTTTATTTGTTAATCATTATTGACTTGGACACCAACAACGAACATTAATATTAAGTGGTATACAGAATTACCAACAACTGCCCAGTGTGGACTATACAGTTGAGCTGTTTTCCTCAACAATTGAGTGTGTGACTTTCTTTTTTTGTTGCTACCCAAGCCTGCTCTTTTAAGTATGTGTCTTCAGCAACTCTTAAGTGTTCCTAAACTTTCCTATTTATTTTATCCTGTGGAAGAAGGGTCCTTAGAAAATTTGTCCTCTACTTGCTCTGAATTGACTATATAACATTGTAAAACAAGCAAGACTAAACCCAAAATATTATGTTGAACGGTATAGCATTCTCGAGTTCATAGGTCTTGCTAAAGCTAACCATTTTTTTAGTTTCAATGTTGCTTAACTTCCTTCTTTCTTTTCTATACCATACACCAAAAATGGCTAAGAAAGTCATGGGTTTATAAATTACTCAATTAATTCTCGAATATATATTTAGAAAAATACTCTTATACAAAATTGTTACATCCACACATTGTATTGCATTAATTTTTTACCAAAGATGCGAAGGTTTTTTATCAACAGATGCAGAGGTTTCAGCTCTTCATAAGCACATTGTCTGTTATAATATTCATTTAGTTGCCATTAGGGTCCATTAAGTTGAATTATTATATGAAAAAACAAGTTAATGAGGGCCATCATGGTACTTACCCAGCCCCATCATACAATATAACACCAACAGATCCTCTAAATGTGCTGCCCAAAACATTTTTATATAGTTTAGGTTTAATTTGACCCAGTTTAGCTAAACCCAAGGTAGATCTAGTTTAACAAATATAGGCTATTTAACCTTAAAATTGTTGTATCATATATTTTCTTTAATTTTGTACATTGATTAATTCAACAGTAAATTATGGATTTATTTGATGAACTTGACGATTTGGATGGTGAAAAATGTTAAACGATCTAAATAGTAGAATTTGGAAATATGACGTGAATAATCATTTGGGCCCTGTTATTAGTTATGCTAATAGACAATTTAGTCGATGATATTAGTTCAAGAAAACACAAATTGAAGAATGAATGAGGTTAGTAGGCTCTAAAATTTCCCCCCAAACCTGAAGTAGAATACAGTAGAACCCCTCTTAACCGGTCTAGTCGGGACTGACACCCGGGCCGGTTGCCCGTTTGACCGGTTAATACGAGGTTCCCGTGAAAAATCGGTTTTCGTTCAAAGAAAGCTTATTTAATTAGGTAGCACTAAAAATTATGCAATAAAAATGTTATTGCAACTCATTTTATTGTACATAAATGTATCGTATATATTATGTTATGTATATTATACATCAAACATGAACAAATTAAACACTACAAAGCTTTTTTACAGATTCCCAGATTGTCAAGTCTTTTGACACATTTAACCGCGTCTCAAACGAAACCAACACACGCTTCCGAGAATACTGAAAAGAAATGTTATATTTTCCATAATGTAGGCTATACTAAATTAATTCGTGGAAAAAAAGCGGCCCATCAAACATTTTTGTCCGTGTATGTCTGCTATACCGACGGGTACCAATGCCATGGTGTTTTTATGCCACCGATAATGGGATACCGCTATCGACAAAGTCGTTTGACTCGCCGCTGCTTTGGTGCCGCGGTGTTTTTACGTCGCTGACAATGGGATACCGCTATCAACAAAGTCGCTTTGGTGTTTCAATTACAATTTATTTTCGGAAACTCTCATCCAACCAGTACACTACGATATAGGCCGGTTAATCCGAGGACCGGTTAATCCGAGGCCGTTTAACAGAGGTTCTACTGTAGTAAATATGAAGCTACAATCGTTATCTTGTCTACGAATATTTGCTAATGGCATATATCAGGATTGTATAAGTAATTTACATGGGTTCAGGACTCAGTCAGCATACAATCTCACGAGTTTTGGAAAAAGTAACAACGGCTTGTGCTAGTCTTTGTAAAACTTTCATCAAATTAGTGAAATAGTATGTTTTTAAAAGATAAGGCTATTTTTCAAAAGTGAATGACTTTGTTGTTTGTGTGCAAGTCCAGCTAGTGGACAAATTTATTCCTAAATATTAAAAACATGTACACTGTAAATCTAAATGTATGGATAAGGATGAATTTGACACTAACCTGTCATTAGCCTATATTAATGAATTTTAACATATTACTTTGGTTGTTAATTAAATAGACTTATTTTCATTATCTTACTTTTTACAGTGTTGTCAGATAGTTTTCTGATATATTTCCTTATCCCATACTAGACTTAAACCTATGTTAATTAATCTAATCTTCATTTTTGAATAAGAAAGTTAATCCTACACTATTACCAAGCTTAGTCCAAGACTATACTGCACTTAAACCTAATTCAACAATTGTTTGTGAATACAGCAATTGTTTGTGTATGTCTGGACTAAGTTAATCAAAATATCCATAAATCTGAGATCAGAAAATCAAACCCTATATTATTATAATGTAAATTGCTGTCAACCTCAGGAATCCCTCATTTGTATTTGTGTCTCAGCGAATGTTAATTTTATTTTATCAATGTTTCAATGTTTTATAATGCATTGAGAAATATTAACTTGTTATCCCGAAAGTAAAAAAAATAATTCCAAGAAAAGAACCATGATTATGGTAAAAATTAGCTATTTGTAAATGGTGTCATTGATCATATTTTAAGAATGGCAACTTGATTTAAAGGATAGATATTAACAAAATATTTATTGTTTATTTATGTGTATATGTATGAATGTATGTGTCTATGTCAGAATTCTCAGGGCCCTTCTTTTATTATGGCGGTTTCACAGGGTGAATGAAAAAGTTTAAGAACGTTTGAGAGCTCCCAAAGACTTTTATATTATATTCTTGTAAGATTTGCAGTCATCAAAAGCGGGCTTGGGTAACAAACAAAAATGAATGTCAGCCGCTCAATTGATGCAGGATTTCATTGGTGAAAACAAATGCCTCAACTGTATAGTTCACACTCAACATCTTGCAACACAAGCATGATTGGATTGTTGTTGATGATTTCTGTATACTAACTGATATAATGTAGCAAACTTTTCTTTGTGATTGGACTTCTCCAGTTGGTGTGATTTTATCCCAATTTCTCCTAAATGTACTGCCAGATCCTCAAAGTCTAGTACGATATCAACAAATCTAGTTTTTATACAGCCGCAGAGCTCTACACACACACACACACACACACACACACACACACAAATTATTAATGTATCTTGATGTACAAAAGCCTTAAATTTATCTCTCAAAAGATAGTTATAATTACGAAAATCATTAGAACTTCTAACAAAAATGTTTTAAGCATTTTATAAACATACACATATTTTAAAGGGATTATTTTTAGCTGTAAGGAAAATGGATTAGAATGCTCTACTGTGTTTTTTCTAAATAACACATATAATACTTTTTTTTTTATTGGTGTCAATATACTGTCATAAGTTCAGTATTTATATAGTGTAATATTAAAGATTTCCTGTGGCTTGTCATATTATATTGTGAATCTCAGCCTTTACAAATTGTTACAGAACTTCTTGTGATCAATGTTTTATGATTTTGCTTTCCAGAGGAATTTAACCGAAGAATGTTAATCCCTGAACTGAGCTCGGAAGAGTTAGATTTGTTGTACAGAGATGCTTGGGACCTCTATTCATTATATTTCAGTCCCCATTCTCCTGATGCTATAGACTTCCCGTCATCTCTTGTAACACAAATGAGAAAAGGTAAGTCAGTTAACATTATGTTTAAATTTTGTATGGATAGAAGACATAGGCTTACCTTGGAAAGTGGTCGTTGACATTACCTACTACAATAGAAAAAAAACAATAAAATATGAAAGTTGTGAAATATTTCGTAAACACAGTTCATTTTCTCAACAGTAGAGAGAATCGAAAGAGTAAATTGTTGTAGTCTGGTCGTAGAGGATGGATCTGTATTTAACCACAGATGAATGTTTTAGTTATTATTCCATTATTTATTTATTATTTAAGTAGTCTGTTATAGGGAGAAAAGGATAAATGATGATTTTCTAAGATTAAGGTTCTAGAAAGAAACAAGGTTCTCTAGATGTTGTGGCTCATTGATGAGACAGTTCCCATCTTAGTTCTGAGGGGTTGCATTCTGGAGAAAGTGATGTTACAATATGACAAATAAACAGGTCATCTGCAACTTCCTGGAAGTCAGCTAGAGCTTTGTCTATATAGATTAGATTATTGGGATATGAAGACTCAAGATCCTTGTACAACAGCCTAAGCTTATTGTACACCCCAAGGACCCTACTAGCAAGACAACCCAATGGCTCTGTCTTCAATGAGCCAGAGGATTTTTCTCCTGATGCTAGCATGAGAATCATCACCTGGTTATGAAGCTCTGAATATGGGTCTTTTCCTAAGCTTGAGCCTTACACATTTTTGAATAATATGTTTAGCGATCTCTTCAGATTTTAAATGTAGCCTTTAAACAGGATCTCTATTGATGATCTGTAATGTTAGCAAATGTTTCCTGAAGGAGCCATGTCCAATGACTAGTGCCATAACTTGTTTCAGACAACCTGTAGTCAACTTCACTAACCAGTTGGCAAGTTAAACGTTGGTGCCTCTGACAAGCTTTTTACCAAGCGTTTGCCCAGACTAATTCTGTCAATTTTGACAATGGCTAATTTTGCACCATCTCTTAATGGCATAGTAGGGAGTAGACTGTTGCAGGCTAATTCTGGACCTACAAAGGACAATATAATGCCTCTTTTAGCCAATTCGTCCGCATGTTTATTAACGTAAATAACCACATGACCAGGTTTTGGTCTATGGTTTTGGGTTTAGTTTATGGAGTTATGTCAAGATAGTGTTTTAGCATTCTATTGGATAGAATCACTATACGTATGTTGGTATAATGCTTAGCTATTCCTAAATTAGCACAGGCCAGAATTGTGGAGACTTGGGCTTGGAAAATTGTGCTATACTTTATTAGAGTTATGCTGAAAGCAGTTCTAGAACATGCACTGTACATTCCATACCAAACTTTCCCTCGATGACAGAGCCATCTATGCACCAGACAGGGGTGCCTCAATTTAAATCTTGAGTTACCCTTTTCTTTCCACTCCTCACAAGAGCGAAAACTCACCGAAAAACTCCTTGTGAAGATGTACTTTGCACCCATGACATCTGATATCATATTCAGCATGGAGCCATCTAGAGTTGACCTAGTAATGGTGCTATGGCTCGTTCTGGGGAGACCCTCCCTCCAGTGACTTTCACAACTTTTTAGAATTTCGTATTTAATTTGTAACAATTTTATAATGTCTCTCTTCTGCGATTTAGACTTCTTATATCTATTACTATTTCATTATGGATCTCTATGATGATCCAGACATTGATGAATTTGTACTCAGAGTAATTGATGCTACATTTTCAAGTGCATATAATGAACGTATGCGTAGTGATAGAGAGAACATTATTTTGCATAACATAAGTGAAAGCAAATCTGAAAATGAAGATGCTGTATTGTTTGTGTCAAGAGAGTGCTCCACTGTGAGATATCTTATATGTCCAAGACCTGCACAAACAAACCAAGAAGATTGTTTTGTGGCACACCATACAAAACAAAATTATTAGCTTCAGGTATTTGACTTGTTAGGAATCAAACGAGATTCCCGCCTGGGAACATTTATTTCCATTAAACAACAATAGTCTAGTCTACAATTACTAAATCTCTCTTTATTATGATTATACAATTTTAATTCCTCTATAAGAATTATTTAACGTATCACATATTTTAACCTAAACAATTTATCTCTCCTATTCACCTTTAAACGGTTCAATAAAAAGTTATAATTATCGTTATAATTAAAAATCCAGAATGATTTCAACTATTGTGACAAACCTGATGATATATTACTCATTTAATTTTGGATAATCACAAGTGTTTTTCTACATAAAGTTTGCTCATCCTTCTAGGAGTTCTCGTGTATCTCTTCTAATGATCTAAATACGATGGAAGTTCTCTCTCGCCAAGTACATATGTGTGACACAAGATCATACCATTTTCAACAATATGGTAACATTGGGTGATGGTTAGGTATATTTTTGGGAATAGTTAGTCGAATATTGTGGTTTGGTGTAAGTATATGGGTCCTTAAATTAATTACAAACTATTCCTATTAACACTCTAGGTCACTAATACACTAATCCAGCTTATAATGAGTTAAACAATTAATTATTATATCTAAATTACTAATCTAGTGGTTACGTACGTATTAAGAATTCGTTAAGGGGAAACATGGTCTGATTCAAAGATAGCGTAACCATTGTCCGTCATAACTATCTCTGATACATATTACGGTAAAATTCATGAGCACTTAATCATCCATACTCCTGGGGGTCTTTAGACCCGTCCAAATGGTCTTAGCCGACCATTGTTCAAGATAATATGGTTGTCAAAAATTTAATGGATCACTGAAATAACTGTGACTGTTTGATTTTGATTCCTGCTACACACTGTCTGGTGCGCAAAGCAAATGATTCACCAAATTCAATTTCCTGTCGCAACAATTTGAATTATGGCAAATCACCACATCTAGCTATCTTCCAATCTTACCAGCAGTCCCCCACTAAACAATTGATCTTCATTCTTCCCACCCAAGGGCTTATATTCACTTCTCATCTTCATGACGTCCACTTTACTTGCAAGGTAAGCTAGTTCATCGATTTCCCAGGTCTGTCACAATAATTGTTGTCATTCTAATTTCTTCAAAAGAACTTAGACTATTTTTCTAACTAATTATGTCCTAATTACTAATAGACTAAATATTTTTCACTTATTTTTGCAGTTTTCTTTCAAGGTTTAATGTTCATTTCTTGATTGACTTGCTCGATATTTATAACATTTTATATTAAAATATTCAGAATTTTGTGAATACGAAACCAATGATCCAATATAAGTTTGATTTATTTTTGTAGTGCACTTTTCACCTACAGAACCAGGTGACAACTTTAAGAAAAATATTTTGTTAACTTTAGTAGGCTAACATAATCTCAAATTTCACCACTTTTAGTGTAACATTCAAAGGGTTAAAAATGAAATAAGTGTTTGAATGATGTATTTTTATGACTGTAGTAAATGTTTAACTATAGTATACATGTTTAGTGTGTGATCATGCATTGAGGCATTGAGACATGGCACTGATATCATAAGTTCAAAATAAGCAATTGCTATAGTATGTAAGCTTGGGACATCTCCAACCAATAAAATACAAGTAAGTAATCAATTAAGCTATTAAGGAATTAGATTCATATATTAATAATTAAGAAGCTCACATAAAAATTAAAATGATCAATAACGAATATAAAAAACTTTGAACAAAAAACATTTTAAACAAATAATTAAAAATCAATAAATTTAAATTAAGCGCTATTGTGAATGTAATGTAGCACCCTCTATGCTGCAATTGACAAAAGTGCATGTTTTCACAACTCAAAACGAATGTTACCACTAGAAACGGAAAAGTACAAAATTCGAGGAATTGACCTATGCAAGCTAGGCAAAGCAGTTGGGCGTTCCGTTTTGCAACCGACATCAGGATTCCAGCTTAGCATTCCTTAGAGGTAGGACGCATCTTCAGATCGCTCTGAACAAAAATCGACATGGAGCGTTTAAAGAAACTTTTAATTAAAAGCTTTTAAGTAATTATGTTTTTGAAAGAGTAGTGATGTGTTTGTTAATATCTTTTGGACATGAAATGTGAGTAAAAGACGTTGCAACTTTGAAGTATTTGTAATAGCACTTTGAACTGAATTGTATTCTTAGTATGTAAAATAGTTAATCTTTTTGATAATGTATTTTTTAGACTATGTAAGTTAAAAAATTGTTAAAATTCTGCATCAACATAATTAGCCATAATTGTTCATAAATTAAAAGAAGATGTTAAAATTTTAAATATGAGTGAGTAAACTTCTCATTGAGTATATCCTACCATTCACGTGTCACGGCAGTCTTTCTGGTGAGTACAGATTGGAGCCTGAACTCTAAACTCTTTTATTTAAAACTTGAAATATGATATATAAGCGATTAAATTCACAAAATTAAATAATTAATAATTGATGTTACAAATTTTAACTTAACCCCACTTACACATGGCACCCGAACATAGGGTTTAGTTCATAAATATAATTGCAATACGATTAACTTAACCCCACTTACAAGTAGGCTATAATCATAATAAGTAAAGCAATTTTTACTGTGTATGTTTATAATATAAACATCAATTTTATTGTTCTGTTTAGTTCTATCCAAAGATGTGACAAAACTGCGCACTTCTCCTCCTTTATTTCAAGCTTACGAATATGCGTATGGATTACTGGATAGTATTTATTGTCCAAAGTTTCACAACTGTGATGATGTGAGTTCAAAATTTTGGTTTATTTCTTGTTTCATGGCTAATTTATTTATTTCAGCTTAAACTGAAGATTACTTTGTTGTAGATTTTATAAGCAAGAAAAAGATTTTCGGATTCCCTGTATAGTAAAATCCAGGGATTTGTTCCCTGGATTTTACTATACAGGGAATCCGAAAAAGAAAGCCGGGATTTCGAACGGCCATTCCTTGGGGACTATTCAAGATAACTAAACGATTTAAATGTCAAATAGAAGAGAAAAGAACAAAGTTTTGTTTTCCATGTAGCATGGGAGGAAGCGTTAACCTTGGTCTGTGCAGAACAGCTGCGCGGTGGCAGGCCACCATTGTGACTCACACGCCTGACTCCAGTCTCAAGTACGATGTTTACGGCGCAACAGAAGGTACAGTGTGTTCTGTGGTACGCAGAATTTAAATCGATTGTTAGTGTGTAGCGTCGGTTTCGGGTTAAGTATTGAGGTCAAAATTCGCCCGATGATAAAGCAATTCATCGTTGGTTTAACCAGTTTCATGACACAGGAAGTGTTTTGAAAGGACATTCACCTGGCCGGCCAAAAACAAGTGATGACAAAGTTGAAGAAATCCGGAATTTTTGCATCAGAAGCCTGAAAGCGTACAGACTTTGCCAGTTTGATTTTTCTCAAACAGAATGAATATAAGCCAGGTTTTGATTCATCGGGTTTTTAAAATCTCAGAAGATACAAATTTTTTCTTCTATCCATTCCATACCTTTGGATCAATTTAACAACAAAACCTAATCCTTTAGAATCATCATTTGTATCTAGTGATTTTGAAATCCCTTACTTTAGGTTTGGATTGATCTTTTCCGAATAATAAATATATTGTGGTATTAATAGGTGAATATTATCATCCAGCAGCAGGACAAAACTTTTATCAACAGTACCTTTATACTGAAAAATAGGTAAAAAATCTTATTTACAGTAACAACTGTTAGGAATATATTTAATTAAAGTTATTATGTTAAGTAAATTATGTTAGGATTATATCATACAAAGCTCAGAATGACCCAACTATTGTGAAAGAATTGAAAAAGTGTTGAAATGCTTGACTTGCAACGAAAGTAGAGCACCAGAAGCAACAAAACATTTATATAAGCAGCCATCACAATGTAGAGGGGATCTTTTTCGTGCTTGGGAGATACCGGCTGCGTCGCGAGCCGTGGTGTAAGAGATAACCCAGGGAGCTTGATTCTTGGACAGAAGGACATAGCCCAGGAAGCCTGACTCTAGGACAGAGGGACAAAAGGAATTGTCTAAAGTTGATACTCTACAAAGGTGAGCAAGCATTTATATATAAAGGCACCAGTAAATTCAGTAATTTCACTTGAATAAGAGTAACAATGGTTGGAATACTTCTGGGTTTTGAGTAATGGATATTTAGTTTGAATATTGGTCATTTGATTGTATTTTCCTTTTTGTATTGTATTAAAGTATCAAGAAAATAGACATAAGTTTTATGTTGATAATAAAAGTTAATAAAACATTGAACCACCGTATTAATTAAAATTAAAGAACCCAGGCAGTTTTGAGGGGCCGTTCCTAACACAACCACTCAATCATCAATCTAAATTATTTTATGTATTAATATCTTTTTTGACATAGAGAAAACTCATCTAGAGAGTACAAAGGATTAGTTATCAGCTACAAATATAACCTCTTTTAAAGTCTTCTAGTGCTCTTCCTTCAATATAATTTGGGATCCTAACTGCCCATCACAATATGGCCATGCATGTTTTATCAAGCCTATAAGATAGGACCTTAATCTTGAAACAGTTCCTAGTTTTATAAGATGAAACATCACCCATACGATTATTATTTGTTTAGATGACTAAACATGTATATATACAGGTATTTTGATTCCCACAAATGGAGGTTTACAGTGAAAGATTTTGAAGGGAGGAACACTATGGATATAATAAATCATGTGAGATAAAATTCCTTCCACTACTTTATAATGAAAGTAAATGAAATTTAGTTCTGCAGTATTCGACAACTACAAACTACTACCAATGACCTACATTTCCTTAAACAAATCACAACGAGAGATGAATCATGGCTATGATCCTGAAATAAAAGCCCAGCCTTACCATTAAAAGTCATCTGGTTACAAAGAATACATTGAAAGTTGAAGCCAATTTGTGTTGTTTTTTTTTTTTGTTGTTGATTATGAAGGTGTCAGTGGCGGCAATAGCGGGCACGCAGGGCCCGCGGTGCGGGGGTCCTGCGAGCCTTGACCGGGATTTTTCGGGAAATTTTACCGGGACCTGGACCTGCGACGGGCCCTGCCACACGGGCCCCCTCCTATCATAACAATATTTTTATGAGTATTGTCAAGAAGTTACTAAAATATGGTAAAATGTCTTCAGACAAGATTGTGCATCGTGCATCCAAAACGACAATAACCATTATTTTTTAGAGAGCAGTATTTATTATTTAATGTCATGATACGAAGTATGTGTATTGTTTACCGTTGGCCGATAAGTAATGCAGCTATCGCTACATCGCACATCACGGTGGCTCACCGGCGCCAGCCGGCGAAAAAAATAAACATCCTGGAAATGATTATTGGGAGAGGGGGGGCCCGATGAACAAACTTGCGGGGGAGCCCGCGGGTTTTTATCGCCGCCACTGGAAGGTGTACCAGTATATCACCTTCAGTATACTGCTCAAAGCCAAACAATAAGTTGATGCTCTTCTCCAGATGAGAGGAAAAAACAAAATAACCACGGCTGTGGGCTTGTGGTGGCACTAACAGCTTCTTCATGGCAGGGGAAGTAAAAAGTTATGTACTACTACAGTCAGTTTGCCTTATCTCAAAAATTGTGAAAACTCAATTTTGGGAATTGTCTCATGAAGCTGCAAAGTAGTTAAAATTTAAGAAGTAAAAACAAATTTTTTGAAACATTTTTTCAGTATTTATTTTTTTTCATCATTTGAAATTTTAATTTATTGACTATACCTTAATATATTTTATGAAGAAAGTAATGTTGCAAAACTCTTTGTTTTATATTAATGGACTGTATAAATTAATAATATTAGTTTTAGATTTTTACTTTTAATGTTATTAATCTATACTTTGAAATATAATACATATACCTCTATTATATATATATATATATATATATATATATATATATATATATATATAGTAGTAGCTATAACTTAATTGGTATTAACAGTCATTTTAAAATGTTCATGACATATTATAATTTACAGTTCTATACATGGTTATGTGGACCAAGAATTCCATGCAATATGAATAATTCTGGATCTAGGTGAGTGGTTTATTAAATTAGTATGGTGGTTTTCAAGGATTTATTTCTTATGAAGGTTTTAAAGTTATAACAATTTTAAATATAAGAATACTTTTAGAAAATGTACAATAATATACCTTTTGACTACTGGCTGGTAAAAATATCCTTAATAAATTGAATTTTGGCTAATGTCATGTGACAGTTGAACAGGCTGACCAGTCATTGGGAATTCCTAGAAAATCGAGAAGTTACAAGAATTTTTCAACTGGTCTTGGAAAAACGTTTATTCCGTTTGTTTTTAATCATTAATTTGAAATTCAATCTTGGTAATTGTAACTTGTTATGAAATCCTAAAACTAATCGTGTTACAATTAGTGATACTCGTAGTCCATCAGAGATTGATCTCAGGGTTCTCTCTACCAACTGTGTCAGTTTTAATCTTCTAATCATGTCAATCATAAATACTGAAAACTGCCGATGTGTTTTCCCATTGTTTTAGTACCAGTTGATGACCTCCTGTGTTTGTCTTATATTTATTTGTTTTAAAAAATATTTTTTGTCTGATTAAAAGATGAAAAGGTAGTCTTGCAGTTGCTTCATAGTCTACAGATAATAACAGAAGGTTTATCCCCACATTAATTATTTGTATTTAAACTTCGTTTTAATAAATCAGTATACATTTCTTAGGTTATTTCTTAGAAATTAAAAAAAAAGAGAGAAATGTTTCAGCTTCGTGATCACAGAAAAATAGGTTTATACTATGAATGGATATTATAAATTAAAGAATTTAATTGCGTTTTTTATGAAACTAAACATAAGCTGTACTAGCTTTGCCATTCTGTGTTCTTTTTGGACTCTAAAGATAATCTACAATTAATCAGGAGACATAATGGGTAACTCTGTTTATTTCTATTTATAAAAAGGTGGTCATATTTAAGACAATATAAGACTCCACCTAACTAACAATGTCTCTAAGAAAGACCTTCCTGAAGTTCAGAGAGCAGCTGCATTAGAAACTATTAATGACTCCTACAAGAACTATTATAGAATATTTACAGATGGCTCACTGAACCAGCTTGATGCGAAATCTGGAGCAGGATATTTTGTGGACGACACCAATGAGTCATTCTATGTACCTGCACACTCTACATCAAGCACAGACGTAGAATTGTTGGCGATTGACGTAGCCGTAGCTCACATCGCCAGCGTGGAAAAGCGGGATGTTTGTATTCTCAGCGACTCTATGAGTGCACTGCAGATTTTGAAGCAATACAAACCATCGAACTACTACCGTAGAGTAAACGACATTCACGCTATGCTTAGAAAACTCAGAAGTAAAAACATTTGGTTCCAGTGGGTTCCTGGACATTGTGGTATACATGGCAACGAAGAAGCGGATAGGATAGCTAGAATGGCTGCAAGTTTGGGCCCGATTCCATCCAGAAATCTTTCTCCGAGTGCCGGTTTTGCTCTTTGTGACAGAACATTGCAATCTAGATGGGTTGAACAGTGGAATAACACGATAAACGGTCGCCATTTATACTCAATACAGAAAACACCTAACAACCTGGAAATTTACAAGGAAATCCCTCGTTCAGTATCGACTTTCGCATCCAGAGCAAGAACCGGGCATATCGTTACTCAGGCATACCTCTTCCGTTTTGGACTGGCTGATTCGCCCACTTGTTTGGTATGCCAAGAACAGGAAGAAACTCTCCAACACATCCTTCTGCAATGCCCTGGTCCAGAAAATGCTCCTAGAAAGATACTTAAAGCGAGACTTAAAGAAAAATGCACCCTTGAAAGAGTACTGTCGAACAACACCTTTTGGCGACTTGCTGCCCTTGTTTATGAGAGACACCGTGTGGTTGATATCACTTGATATCAGATACACGCACAAGAAGTAAGTAAGTCATTAGCAGAAATATCTATGTTTAGTTGTTACAACTAGACGAACTTGGGTTTTGTTTATAATACAAAATTTATAGTAACAGACACCCAGCCCCTCTCCCTAATATATGTCATATGCCCCTTAGAAGCTCCTACATTATTTATTTAAATTATAAATTGTTCATGTGGAAATTAATAACAAAATTTTACCCCAAATATCTAGCCTAAATGATTTCCCCACAATACAATTGAGATGAGTGTTGAATCATTTTGTATATGGAGGGGTATGTGTTCTTTATTGGTTACAATTTTTGTCCTTTATATATCATATTTGGTACAAACATTGGGGGTTTTTAATTTTAATTCATTAGTTTCAAAAAAGTACAAAATTATAAGTTAGGTTTATAGTTTAAGTTATAAGTTTAATTCTAGTTGTTGCAATTTTTTTATTTATTTTTAACATACAAAGTGTGTCTAGAAAATAAGTACTGTTTTGATTTAAATAATTAAATACAGTTTTATTTTTACAAGAAAGAGCATACCTTAAACTACTTACTTACTTCTTATGAAGAGCTTCCACAATTCATTGTCCCCATGGCTCATTGTCTCGCTTATGCCAATGATCAAAACTTTAAACAAACTATTTTCTACATAATTTCTGTATTTACACTATGTTACACTGTCATCTTTGATTTTCCTAGCTCACCTTCATTGCCAGGATCTCCCGCAAAATCTAGGTAAGTCTGAGATCATTAGTTAAATTTTTAATTTAACTAAGATCATTAAACAATCTTTCCTAAATTATATAGTTTGTTTAGGTAATTTAAACTGCTTTTATTTCCCAAGCAGAGACTAGACGACTGTTAGCTATCCTATCTCCTCTCATTCCTGTCACTTGTTAGTCCAATCTACTTATAATTAGTTTTAAAGCAATATTGCACTTTTAGGATTGTTTTATTTTATGTTGCATTGATTCCTATAGTAATTGTGATTGTTAAATCTTATGTTATATGAGTGTCCCTTTGTATTAATGTATATTTAGCAAATATTTGAATTAATTTATAACATTTTATGACTGTATAAGTACAATTTTTTTTAATGAGACTCATTGACGCAAGAGAAGTAAAGGTACGTTTCCTAAGAAGCGTCTGACGCGGTATACTGCTACTATGAAATCTAATGCAACCATTGTCTTAGAAGCGTCACTGCGTGCACAGCGACTGGAGTTGGAATGGGCCGCACGTCTAGACCTCTCTTTGAGCAGTACTGACGCAGACGCTCTTGTGTAATTTATTCACATACACAAATGATGGCAAATGTCCGTAATAATAAGGTTTTTATTAACAATGTATAGGTTGAGAATCGCTGTTCTAATATATACTTATGTAACAAAGATATGTTTTCTTTGCTTACCGTAAAGTTACAGCAAGTTTTTCTTCAGGGCTGATAGAGTACTGATATCTGTTTGAAAAATCAGTTCTAATATCATCCTTTATAAGATCCAAAACATAATTAAACTGAGCGACGTTTAGCCAAAAAATTCCTGGAACTTTTTGTCATCCTGCAGTAAATGCTGATTGATAAGTTTTGCAATGAAACCTTGATCTTTCCTTCTTTTAAATAAGGTATGGACTTCAGCATTACCATCAAGCATCATTTGTTCCAATAGAATTTCTTCTTCTTCAATTTCTTCAAGCATTAATAGGCGTAATAAAATATCACGGTCACTCATTTTAAAACACTTCACTTTGAACGCTTCAGAAGAAACAGTCAAGTACGTGTCAGCAGTGTGCGTCAGACGCTTCTTAGGAAACATACCTTAAGATAACTAACATAATATAGATGCACAATTGCAACATATGATGCATGGTATCACTTATATAATCACTAAATAATTTTTATATTCTTTCCTATTTTTTTTTTTTTTTATATAGTGTTTATTGTTTTTGTTGAAATATGACTCTTCAAGTCATAAAGTTGTTTATGAAAGTATGTTATTATTTTATTTTTTTCATTTAGATTTTGAAAATTTACAGTTATAAAACTAAGTTCTAAACTTAAACTAAATTAAAAGTTAGCCTTAATAAGTGAATAAACATAAACAAAAATATTGTCAGCAAAGTATTTAAAAACAATAGCCAACTAGGCCTTCTTTATGTGGAGTGTGTTTTTGCCATTTCACAAACAAATACAACACTAATCCACAAGAAATATTCACATTGACACTTATATTTATAAATAATAGTAACATAACAAATCTTATTTGCAGTTATAATAATCTTTCGAACAAGTAAAATAAATAAAGCTACGAATTCAATCAGAACAATGTAACAAGAAAAGTTAATTTTGGCATAGCATGAAAAAAAATCTAAGTCTGCAAACAAATGATTCAATACAACAATTCTTTTTTCCTAATTATATTTATTATTATATTAAATAATATAAATATTATTTCTGGCTACTATGGAGTTCAAATAATAGCCACTAGGTTCAATGAATAGTAGAAAGTTGACAAATTGATTCCCCCTAAAAAAAGATGATCTCCTTTTTGCATGCTCTAGGTTTTAAAATTTTATTTTTTCTGATTGTTTCAATTAATGGAATTTTGTATTATTATTATTATTATTATTTTTATTACATATATAAATTTTAGGAAAACACTATTAAATATCACAAATTGCATTATAATAATGTGTATGATACAGTTTTACTATTTTGTTATTTGTTTGCTTTTATAGGTTTAGTTGTTTTAATTTGTTTACTTTTGTGGCTGTGTTGTTGTTTATGCTGTGATATTGGTTGTAATTTTTAATTTATTTATAGAATAGTGACAAGATCTATATACTTCATATGTGTCTTTTGATTAACTCTTTGAATTTCGGGGTTTTTTTCTTGGCTCATGTTAGGTTTTTTCCTTACCGGGTTTTTAAAAAATTCAATATTTATTTGCTGCGAGATGTGAACATGAGGCTATAACTGAAACCACAGGGTAGAATAAGTAATCTGACCATATCACTCGACTGATTGTTAATTGACTAATTAAACTTGTAAATACTTTAGGAATTTCTTTGTTCATAGTCTCTTTACGCTGCTGCTTAGGCCTTCTTTAACAGTCTTTCATTCTACATGCCTAACATTAGTATTTCCTTTATTATAGAAGAGAAATTGCTAAGAATTTGCTTAACGATTTAACGTGTTATCCTTCCTAAGCAAACCTTCCTTAACCATATTGTTCAATGCTGGGTGGTAGGGCTAGTTTGTTATTAAATATTGTGAATATGATAAAATATTAAGTGAATTTTTTAGAATTCTTTATGCATGTAAATGAGATGTTACCACTAGTAACAAGAAGATACTTTAGGGATGCTGAAGAGACATTTGATTTTTACGATGAAGAATAAATGTATAAGAGAATTTTTTTTTCCCCCCACAGAATACAAACCTCAAACATTTATAATAATCATACAACATAAGAACTTAAAAAGAAACTTTAAAACAAAACTTAAAACTACTAATCTTTATTCAATGAACTTAAAATAAACTTATGAAACAATGTTAACATATCAAAATTTAAATTGTAAATATAAAGTTAAAAACTCTACGGAAAACATACCACACACGGAAGAGCACGCACTTATACGTGTGCGGGAGCTATCTTAAATATTAATTAAATCCCATTCATACCAACATACACACAAACAGACAGACAGACTGTGATTTTATTTACAAAATACATTTATTTTAAATTAGAATACATTGCAATTCAATTGGCCTATACAATTCATTCATACATTTAATTAAGTTCAATCAAACTCAAATACATTCACCTTACTAAATACAATATTATGCCCTTTATTGTAATTCACTCAGAACAGTCATTGAACAGTTTAAAACATATTTTCCAAAGCCAACGGAGGAAGAGATAATAACCAATATCTAAGTTTAACCTTGAAATGAGTAGTAATAGAGATATTCCTTAAATATAAAGGCAATAAGTTATAAAATTTTGACCCAAGAAAGAAGAAGGTTTTTTGAGTAAAGATTTTGTGACATTTGTGTAACATTACAAGTCCTTTGCTAACCCGTCTTATGTGGACTCCGTGGTTTAATATAGCCCCTTCATTACCACTTACCCTATAAAACATTTCGAACACTTTAAACACATAGAGATAACGAAGAAGAAGAATCTTTTTAGCAATAAAGCATGGGAAAGAATTATGGAATCTGTAAATATATGTTAATAAATTACAGCAAAATGTGTAATTGTTATTACACCTACACATTTTTTTTTTTTCAACATTGCACTGTGACTATTTTTATTTTTATTTTTATTTTGAACCAAATCGTTTTCTAGATTAGAAAATGCTAGCATCCTATTCCTCTTTTCCGATCTTTCACTTTGTCATTGTGAATTTATCATCAAAGAAATAAAAATAAATCATAACACCCTAACACACAGCAGATCACAGCTGTTTAGCGATTAATGAACAATCAGCTGTAGTGATTACTGAACTCTCATTGGGTCTTATTAATGACGTAATTGATAAATTTATCCCGTAGTTTATTTCATCACTCCTTCATTAAGAAAAACTTAGTAAAGGAATAGAAATATTAAGGGATGTTCTTAAAATGTGAAGTCGGTTAAGAGATGACTTAGTATAAAGAAACAGTTAAATGTACCTTAATTAAGTGTTTCCTTAGAGTCTCTTAAGGAAGTCCTATCCTAAGTAACATTCATAAATACAGGCCTTAGTGGTTGAGAGGCTTAAGGTGATGCCTTGATCAAGAATTGGTACTGAAGGTTGTGGGTTCAAATCCCACCACGAAAGTTTGTCTGTGTACAAGCTGCCTCACTGACATGTCTCGAAAACCAAATAAAAACTAACAATTACCAAAAAAGTAATTTCAGTAATTGTCAATCAAAAATTATAAATGAACCATGGTCACCATTTTTGAAAAAAATATTCAATTAAGTAACGGCATAAACTTGCTTCGATTGTGCCATAACCATATCCTCAACATAAATCGTATTTTATTAATTAATGACGCTGTCAAGGTTCTTTTGGGGGGGGGGACTGGATTTGGATCATTAATCTTAACATTTCACAAAAAATTTAATGAAATTGGTAGAGTCGTCAAATTGTATGTAAGATTTTATAGTATATATTTTTAAAAACACAGTTATATTAATCTTTAATTTAGTTCCAGGATTGATCGCAGAAGACAAGAATCAAACAGAGGAGTGTCAAGGCTTAGTAGTAGGCTTCACAAAATAAAAGGCGCATTAAAAGCTCAACCAGTTTTAGAAGGACAGGCTTATGATATTGATACAAACTTGGATTTAGAGACAGATACTGAATTTGTAAGTCTGTTTCAGTTTTTAACTATTAGTCACTGTATATTGAACCAATAAATATAAATTGTTTGGTGAAAATATTAAGCACTTTAAATTTTATGGCACGTTAAATTTTAATTCGGTTCAAATTCCATAAATTTTGTGGACTTTATTATCTTGCAAATTTGTTTTTTATTTTTGAAACATTCCTTTGTGTTATAATAGGTATTTATTTTATGGTATTATATGATGTGTGCTAGTAAGTAAATTACTGTTTTTAATCTTGGAACAATCATTTGATTTTTCTCTTTAAAACTCTTAATTAGGGTGTTTGATATTTTTCAGGTTTTAAAATTAATTGATAATAAACAAATGAATAAAACACAATTTTCCACAAAAAATCACTTTATTTATGCAACACGAATACAAGGCGGCGTTTCAGTGACTAAGTCATCATCCTCAGCTGCTACATGCACACAAACCCTATTGACAGTGGACTGCCATTATTTGATAATGATGCGGCGAACGTCAACCCTCGTTATTAGATATAACCAGATGATTCAACCTATTAATGTTCCGGAAGGAGGGTTTGGAATAACGTGCTAGGACTTACCCAGTAAATATATTGGATCGTTAATTAACGCTTAGTCTCAACCCAACTAATCACTATGTTCACAGCCAGCTTATGATGAGATATAATTTAATAACTAAACTAACTAATTAATTATTATAATTGATTACTTATCATTTAGAAGGTTACGGACAGGCGTGACGGGCGAATTACGTTAACCCTTTAGGTCATAATAATTCCTTCTCAATTTAGTCGGATGACCTAGTAATGACTACGTAACACCCGGGGGTCGATCAGACCCCGCAATTAACGGTTTAGGTAGCCATTTAGGTTTATTATCAAAAGTTAAGAAACAACGCGTAATTGTGGTCCGATCCTTTCGCACACTAGAGAACGACTGTGTCTCGTCTTGACTACAATGCACGTGCATAGCATATCTTATACCGTGATCTTAATACGGTGATCGCCAATTCCTGTTGGAATCGCCACAGTATTATTAATATGGTTTAATAGGAAATTTGTGTATAAAAAACTGATACATGAATTTGATACTGAAACTGAATCAGCTGTAGCTGCCTTCTCGATCAGCTGGGTCAACTTTTGATTGTTGCCACATCTTCGTGATTATTATTTCTTTGTTATTTGAGATTAGTTTTTGCTGACATGGTGCTAACTACTGCAGAGAAAGCTTTTATCGTAGAGAATTATTTTCACTCATACGGAATTGGACGTGCGGGTAGGCCAAGTTTGTCAGACACTGCATTACGTTTTCTGGAACATTTTCAAAAAAACCTGCCTATTAATGCTATAATTATTAGTGTTGTTCCAATATTTCGAACAACAGATAGTGTTTTGACACAGCGGAAAGTCTATTCAGGTCATCCAACTACTGTATGTACAAATAATTATGGAGGTTATGGTTATGGTTATGGAGGTTATGTTTATTGCAGCGTCATTGTTTGTTAGTGGTCTTAAGTTGTGTGTTTATTTTAAACAGTTAAATTAGTTTCTTAGTTACTTATTATGTTTACATTGTTTACTTTACTCAGTTCTATTACTTTTTCATATTAGTTTAGCGTATTTTTTTAAATATTTGTGTTGGTTACGTTACAAGCAGTGTAATGGCAGGGCCTAGTGTCAACACTTCAGATATTGACAAATATTTGGATGAAGACAGTGAAAGTGATTTATCTTTTGATTCGGACAGTGAAACTGGTGATGAACTTATTATTGATAGTGATAATGTAAACAATGATTCTCTTGACAATACCAATGACTTAGGCCTAGGCCTAAATGATGATAGGTTAGACTGTTATAGAATTCCTACACCCGGAATGCTTTCCAAAACACAAGTGCTGACACATTTTATAAAAACTAATATAAAAATTGTAAATATTAACCAATTTAAGTGATTTTTTTTTTAAATTGTTTGAAATTAATTGGACTCTTAAGACATATACAACAACAAAAATTCATAACATAAATTTATGGTGTTAAATTAGTTCAAATTGAGAATTTTTGAGTTTTTTGTTATTCATTTTTTAGAAAAATTTTTTTTTCAACATTTATAAATTTAACAATTAAAAAAACTTGAACACCATGTGATTCTCCAGAGTGTACTTGTTAAGTGACATTATTTTCACTAAATTCTATATAAAATTGAAATTTTGACAAATTTTTTTGTAAAGGTGTTGTATTTGGTAAAAAAAAGGCTTGCCCATTCTCGTATACACAGTTGATAATGCATTGCCCGCGAAAGGGTTAAGGAGCATGAAACAACCCCTCTTCACCAAAATGATGCAAAACGTTCAAAAACAGAACGAGTGTTGCCTAAAACTGAACGGAGGTCATAATTGAACATGTTAATACCCGACTCTAACCGACTTTGCTTCCTTTTACTTGTATATGTTGGTAACCCATGTAAATAAAATCTTACAATTTCAGTACTGTTTATTTTGGCGCATACTGTAATAAATAATTTTGAATAAATACCATATCATATTCTTTAGGTTTATAGTCAAATTCAACCATGTTCTATTTACATATTAAAACTGACTCGATTTTTAAATCATTGGCATTATACATCAATCCTTCCATTCAAAAATTGCTATTGATTTCAGGCTGAGGTTATCCAATTTGAAGCAGAAAGTGAAATAGACATGAGTGTGTGACATGATGCCATACTTTCATTGACGTCTCATATTGATCCTTCCACTAAAATATTGTAATTGATTTCAGGCTGAAGCTCTCCAATTTGAAGCAGAAAGTGAAATAGACTCGAGTGACTGGCATGTTTCTATGCCTTAAATGGTGTATCATATTGATCCTTCCACTAAAATATTGCAATTGATTTTAGGCTGAAGCTCTACAATTTGAGACACAAACTGAAAGAAACTCGAGTGCCTAGCGTGTTTCTATACCTTCATTGACGTATCATATTGATCCTTCGACTAAAATATTGCAATTGATTTCAGGCTGTAGCTCTCCAATTTAAAGCAAAAAGTGCGACTCGAGTGCCTAGCATAATTTCTATACCTTAATTAATTGGTGTCTCATATTGATCCTTCCACTAAAATATTGTAATTGATTTCAGGCTGAAGCTCTCCAATTTGAGACACAGACTGAAAGAGACTTGAGTGCCTGGCGTGTTTCTATACCTTCATTGACGTCTCATATTGATCCTTCGACTAACAAAATTAGCATGTACTTCAATATTACAGTTAAACGGATCGATGTTACTGAAGGTGAAAAATAAATGTTTTTTATCCTTTCTATTTACAGAGTTGAATGAGCTAATCTGTTTTGTTTTTTCAAATATTATAATTGAATGAGAGTAATAGTTTTTTGTTTATTTCTTCAAATCAAACTCTGTTTCTACGAAGAGATTCTTTTTAACTTTTGAAATTGTAAAGAAAAACCGGCATATATTTCTCCATTATTTAGGAAGCTGTTTTTATTCTTAGACACCTCAGTCTAAAAAAAATGTTTTAACCATATCAGTCTACTTCCATGTTTTAACCATATCCTTTGTGTAAGGTATGGAACTTGCTTCAATCTGCATTTCCTGGAGTAAGACTGACTGATTTTTCCTAGAGTAAAAATCGGTAGTCTCGATTGATCCAGTACTACACACCTCAGAAGTATGTGTTATTTAGTTTCCTGTATTTGGCACTAAACTTTCATTTTAAACCATCATGGATTTAGATGTGTCTTTAATCCTCCATGTTCAATGTTCATAAAATAATGAGGCAGTACACGGATTACCGATTACGATTATATTTAATAATCTGCGATTTCTGATGATGATTATTGACAATTAGTGCTCTTAGATCATTTCTCAGTGTTTGTTTTGTAAAATAAGGAATAAAGTAAGGATAATAAATATAATAGTTTATTATCCAGTATCAAATAACTCAACTATATTCAGTTAAACTATTTAAGATTATTTTCAATAATGGGTATATAACAAAAGTTAATTCTCAATACATTTGTTTTTTAAGAGAAGTTTTGTTTCAATTCTGTGAAGCTAACAAAAGAAAGAGATAAAATAATGTGGTAGAAGAAGTGAAATTTTAATTTGATACCTCATTCCTAGACGCAATAAACAAGCCAGATCCTTATATCTGGATCTTTCATATATAACTTTATCAGTGTTCAAGGTCTCTAACATTTTACAGTTGAAATGACATGCACTACTCACTATTGAATATCAAGACTAATATTATCTGTTAGTCTAAGAAGGGACAAATGTAAAAATGAAAGAATAGATTGAGTGGAGAACTTCGGAGCATAATAACAGAAATATAAGACATCCCCCCTCCGGGCTTTACAGATAACCATAGCTGTTTTTTCATAACAAACTTACTTCGTTCACATCAATTGTTTGCCTTTTAGAATACATGATTTATGCTCTAATTTTATGTTTATTATGAACCCAATATCCCACAATGTTCAAACAATGTGGGATTGTTTATCCACCCAGTATCAAACAATGTTTCTGCACAGATTAAATAAAATCTTCATTTTTTTCCAAATCAAAGTGTTTATTCTTTACAGTAATATTTAGTACAGTAGCAGTTGAAATACATGGACTCACTGTAATCAGTTTATTGTGAAAAAAAATCGTTTTTTTCTCCAAAAAAGCTCTGGCTAAATTTTGAGTTATCATTTTTTTTTTTTTTTTTAAGTTCCGAATTATGACTAAAATATGCCCACATACCAAATTTTATTTAAAAAAAAAGTATTTACGACAGATAACATTCCATAAACCACTTCCTCAAAATGGATATAATATCTACAAAAAACTCAATATTGATTTTTTGACCCATCATATAACTTTCTCTGTACTGTGTACAGAAAGTAAAATCGTAAAGTTTTGATACTAGATAATTGTAACTTCTAAAAATCAACACAAAATAAAAACAAATTGATAAACTAGGGTGGACAATTTATGATACCTCTATTGAGTAACAAGTTAGAGACCTAACATCATGAAATAATAACCTCATCAAACCTTCAGGGGCTCACCTATAACCTAATCCCGAGGAATCAAGCTAGATCTTCATCTCTTTTCATATAGTCTTGAATTAGATCCCTCTCTATCTTTCCTATCAGGTCTCTACCAACTCTTGTTTTCTTCTGACCCTGACTGTATTACACTATTCAAGGGCTAGGGGTCATTATTTTATGATCTTTTCTTTATTTTTTTTCAAGGGCGATGATGACAGATAGGTTCATTTTAAACAACAAGAAAAAATGTAATCACATCTGTTAGAGTCATTGTAAACGGACCATGAATAAACAAAATTAAATGAAATGTTATGTTTACTCAGTTTATTTTGGAAATAAAAATAGATTTGATATCAACAGGTGACTCCAGTCAATGGTCTGTTGAACGTAGGCTGACAGATTTTTATTCCCTTGATGCCAAGTTAACTGAATTTCATGGAGAGTTTACTGACGCACAACTTCCTCCTCGACGGCTTCTCACAACTTCTTCAGTTTCTACTACACGCTCTGAAACGACACAAGTGCGTAAGCTAGTGACTATATGCTTATACTATAAATTTTATCTTTACTCAAAAAGTAAATTAAATACCTTGTTTTTTTCATAAATTGTTTCAATTAACCTAACCACTACAGTGCTGTTTCACACTTTGTAGCCAGTTTCATCAAGTTCAAGATATGTCACTTAAAACTTAAATATTTAAATTGTAAATAACATGTAATGTAATACAATTAACAGTGATAAAAATTCATGCAAAATGTGAAAAAAAAAAAAAATTTCGGGGTATAGCTTTGCTTCTGAAAGATAATTAAAGATTAAAATACAAAACTAGTTTATTATTATCACTATACATCAATTTTTAAAAGGATGGATCTTCACTAATTTTTATTTAAGTTTGATATTATGTTATATATAGGATTAGATGCAAAATTGAGTTTTTCATTTAGTAGTATGTCCGGGTTATTTTTTGGAATATATTGTGTACTGTTCAAACACATCAAGAGATCGTTATTTTTGTGCTTTATGAAGTCATCAACTATGAAATTTGAATTACACGGACTTATACAAAACAAGGTATTTATAATGAATTTTCCTGCAATTCAGTGAAATGAGCTAATTTGAAAGATGTCTTATTTATACCCTATGTAAAATTAAATTTTTCGAATGACAAAATAAAATATATATATATATATATATATATACATTAAGTACAATATATATCAAATTGAAAGTTTTGTTTTAAAAGTTGTTTGTAGTGAAAGATTTTTTTTTTTTTTAATTCTAACTGTCTTTGATAATGACATGTCTGCGACCTTGAAAAATCACCAAGAACATATTGTACTGACAAGGCCAAGCAGAGTAAATCAAACAGTTAAGTTTTTATAGATTTTTTTTTTTTTTTTTTTTTTTTTTTTTTTTTTTTTTTTTTTTTTTTTTTACAGATCAACAAAGAAACCTCTATTTTAGACAAAACCGAAAATATTTAGGACAAATTATTTATATAACTTATATTAGGGGACTTGGTGTTTACAATAATTGAATTATTTACACATAAATTACAGCAAATGTAAATTATTTGGAAAGATTGCGGATGTGTAATAACTATTATTTTTCAATAGAACAGGCATGGTTAACTAAAACACAGAATATGTTTACTGTTATTGGTTTGTTAGGTGTTGTTTATATCCTTCAATATAAGAATCTAGATCTTTATCAGTGTCTTCTATCTCACCTTCAGATCCTAAATCATTAAGAAACTCATTAATAATTAGTTCAACAATATCACTTTAATTTAATTTATAACTCGTTTTTTATCTAAACAAACTCAGAACACTAAAAAAGTTTAAAGAGAGACCTCTTTAGTAAACATTTCGGTTTATCAATATTGTTTTGAAAAATACTCACAAGGTAGCAGCATGCTATGGACAACATAACTAAATAGTATAAAGAAGTGTTGTATAAAGTTAAAAACTGATAGACACTCGTTTACATGAAGCAAATTAAAATAGGCTGTCCGAATCATATTCAGGATCAGTCACCATGACTAATCTCGACCAACACTTGGGCTCAGACTCTAATGTGTTAACTAATTTTATTTTGTGTGTATTCAAAAGACTACTTATATTTACGTTTTTCAAATCCAAAGACATTACTTGATGTTACATAAAATTCCAAGAATTTTAGCAATCTCTATTTTTCTTTAAATTTATTGAAAAGTGTTAATTAGAAAGAATTTTATTTAGAAAACTTTAATGTTATTTATTTTATTCAGATTTATGAAGAATATCTCCAAAAATTGTTATCAAAACCAGCTCTTAGAGGCTCAGACCTTCTATTTGCTTTCCTAGCATGTCCTGGTGATTTTGTAGCAGAAGACAATACGTTAGGACGACTTTTGAGAAGATCCGTTCCGATCTCACTGCGCAAAGAACGAGGACAAAATCTTGAACCATTTATCGCAACATTTATTGCATCTACAGAAAGCAAAGTTAAAAATAGGTTAGTTTCAATAAAGGTAAAGTATTCATTTAGATATATTATTTACTTCTTAATATCTTACACTTCTTATTTTATGCTCTTTTCTTGCTTTTTTTTATAAGGCAATGATAACCAGGAGGTTTTATGCTTTTGAAAAAGAAAAAAAAATTATTCCAAAGCATTGCGGGCTCTTAAGCCCATTGAAACTGCCCAATGTTCCATGAGAGTTTAATAAAACCTATCCCTCTGACTGTACCTTTAAGAACCCAGAGATAAAATCACCTGGCAGTAAATCCTTAATAATTTTCCAAGCGTTAAGCAAGTCATAAGTAAATAATAGGCATGTCCAGAAAGTTTGGTATAAAAAACTTTATACAATTTTTTTTTAATATATTTTATTTTTACAAGAAAGGCTACACTTTTCTACTTAATTTCCACCATTGTCATATCAGCTTACTTGCTGCACCAAGTTTGGGCTTTAAAGCGGATGCTCCAACTGCAAGCAGCCAAACTACATAGTCAGATCTTGGTGTGGATGGATGACATATGGTTGACATGGTCTTGTCTTGAAATTAAACAGCTACATTCTTAACATTCCCCATTATTTAAAATTGCAGTTTTCTGAGAGTAACATACTTTTCAGTATTTACTGTTTCACCTCTTAGCAAAAAATATACCAGAAACATTTGTTACTTATTCCAGAACATGGCACACATGATTTTTTATGTTGAAATTGTGGACCTTGAACTTGTGTGTTTTCAGGGGTCTTGTGTGCCGCCATTCCATTGATTGTTGTTTGGAATTTCAATGTTTAATCAATAAGTGTAAAATAATCAATTAACCAACTCACATAGAAGATTAGTATCATCTATCAGTGCTAAGCATAAATGTGTAAGGTCAGTGTATCAATGTACGCTAGGAACATTACTATATTTGTGAAATTAGAGAGTTGATTAAGTACAAAAATTAAATACATCAGAAATGTCAAATATAAAAAGTAAAATGCAGGGAATCGTAAAATGATAGAAAATTGATGTCAACAAGTTTTGGTGAATAGACTACCTACTTTACATATAGACCTTTGTGAATAATTAAATTGAGACCGAACTTTGTTTGAATCAAAAAATATAGAAAATAGGAGAAATTACTACTAAGTTTTAGATTAAACTCTGCCTTTGAAAGAATGATATCTGTAATTGGCAGGAAATAGATTTGCTTCATTCATTGTGTTGCCTTTAATATGTGTCAAATAAAATAAAACAAAAATAATATACAAAGAAAGAAAATTTGTATGTTTTCAAAACCCACTACACTATAGTTTTTGAATTGGAAAAATTATATGTGATCTACTGCTGATGTTGCTTACGACAGGAAAGAGGAGCTGGATTTCATGTACATTGATTGAAAAAATCAAACTGCAACTTAAGGCTCTACACCCTACAGTCCCAACAGTAACCTTGTAAATTAAACGTGTAAGAATTACTGTAATTGAATAATAATGCTCAGAAAATTATATTTGAAATGTCATTATAAAACTTAGAACAATACGGTTATGGTCTTCTTTTCATTATAAAAAAGGTCCTTTTTAATTAGCTCTTGATAAATCTTGAATAAAGTTATGATTTTTAAAAAAATTACGAATCAAAAATGTAAAAAGTAGACCACATTCTTCTATATTTAATTACCTTAAAAAAAAAAAAGAAGTACTGTATAATTAAAGCATGTTTGCAAGGAATTTGCACGACGTTAGATGGTAGAAGTTGTGCAAGAACAATGAAATTTGTAATCACTTCCTGCAAAGCTTTAAATCCGGATTCAATATTTTAAACAGAATAATGTACTCTATAGTAAATATAAATGTAATTATATGTGATCCATTTTCTCCGCATGTACTGATTTTATTATTTAAATGTATACATTTAAAAAGAATGGTGACAAAGAAAAACCATCAAATGTATGTATTACGTAACAAAGGATGCCAGCCATGTTATGTTGTCAACTCCTCAGTGTGATAAGCCTAGGTAATAGAACTAGTTGGCCTTGAACCTTTATCATTACAATGGGACAAAAATTGTAATTTACACTTACATATTTTTCTTTTTCGTACATTTGTAGTATTTAGAAAGTATTATGTACAATTTTATAGTACAATGTGGCTTAATCAATAATAATTTCTTATTTAATATGATATAAAACACAAAACTGTTTAACCGGAGAAAATGGCAATTTTTTCATAATCTGTGTAATTTTATTATTTTTATTTTGCATCAAAAATAATTAATCGAGGATTGTTGAACTGGAAATGAAAAGTCTTGACTTCTACTCTCTCTCATTTCAATGTAGACCTAAAGGTTTGAACAACACAACAAATTCTCAATCAACAATGACCGTTCACTGGTTTCTTGTAACCACAACTCTAGTACAGTACAGTAGTGTTCATCGTTTATTTAATTTTCATTTTACAGGACATTATATTATTACGATTGTAGATATTACTTGCCACTGTGAACTGCTGTGTGTGAATGAATCGAATGTAGGCCTAGAATCTAGAACTAATTGATGTGCCTGCACAGTAAGATTTTTAGATTAGCAGTGGTTGTTTGATTGAATCACTAGACATTTTGTAAATATAAATTATTACAATAGGGAACAATCTAACTTGATACAAATAAATAAAATTAACTTAAAAATTATAATTTTGAGATTGTATTTTCATTATTTGGATTTTGTTTTTAAAAACAATTAAAAATTGGAAACAATTATAAAGTTTCTGCTGGACTTAAATTTTGTACAGTTAATCCAGGAAAACCATAGTTCTGGAAACGTTGAATGTAGTAAAAATATTCACTGTTTAATAGGTTTTCAATTTAGAGTGATAAATGCAGAAAATGACAAATACGGCAACGATAACTCGAGATTTCACTGTGTTGTGTTACATATAAAATATACCAAAATAAGTAATGAAGTTCTAGTAGTCATAGATTCTGTCACATTTCATTTCAATTCTGCATGTAGACCATAGATCTAATAACATGGCTATGAGTATACAAGTACTTTATTCATTTCATTGGCATCTGTAAATGTTAATTATTACAATATATTGAGTGTTTATTTTAAATAGCAACCAGAGTTTGAAGTTTTATAACTGAAATTTGACAATGATTTAGGACTCTATGGTTGGCAGGCCAGATATATAATTCAATTACTATCAGCTGGTTGCATTGTTTTTGTTTTTTGTTTTTTTTTGTTTTTTTTACTTTGCTTTATTTAATGTATAGAGTTTATTGTTAAACATTATTTCAAAAAGAGACAAATTATTTCAAACCACGAAGAATACCATATAGGCCATTTTTACATAAGAATGCTCCTAACCAGATCTATTCATTGTTAAATAGTCAAATTCAAAGAAACTGGCTCCACATATTCAAAGACCCACAGTTTTAAATGATGAGGCAATAGAAACGTAAAAGTTTAACAATTTTGTTACGACAACAGGGAAAGGATTTTGTTATAACAACAAGGAATGTCTATTGGTATTGTTTTGAAAGTCACTCAACTACTTAGCCTAAGACTATGTGTCACAAAAGTTAACTCAAAATCCATGTGTCACATAAGTTAACTCTGACTAATTATGTTGCCAAATTGTACTATTGTCAGTGATTTACCAGTTTTGTTCGAGAAAACATAACTTGGACAAAATTTTACTCAGATTAGGCATAGGTACCATTTACATTTCCATGTCAACAATAAAAAAAAACTGATACTGGAGCTCTGAAAAAGCTCTAATGTCATACCTCTGCATTCTCAAAAAATTTGGAATGTGATGTGCTATTTCATGAAAGAAAATTATTGGTCATTTTTCTTTTTAAACACACTCTATGGAGTTCATTGAAGTGTTAGAAGAAGATTAAAGGCTTTCGTGGTTTCAACAGGCTGGTGCCAAGTGATATACAGCTAACTCAACAAGAGGTGATTGTGGCTAGCTAGGTCTTCCAATCTCTCTCCAGTGGATTATTTCCTCTAGAGCTATTTAAAAAAATCATGCACAATAATCATCAAACTGTTGAGGAACATAAATGAAACATTACTCGGCTTATAGCAGGAATGTACTCTACCAACACATTTGAAAGAGTAGCTAGAGATGGCTGCCATTTTGAACATTTAATTTAAAAATTGTATCAGTGTTAAAAGTTCTATTCTCTTTTTTAAGTTTTGTGGCCCAGCCAAGGGGACCACCAAATAAAAACCATAATAAGTATAAATTAGGATATAATGGAAAGGGGTTCTAAATAATAAAATATGAATTGGCACTTGCGATTTTGTTGAGCAGTGTAATATCACGTAGAAGGGAGGAGAGACGAGGAATGGAGGGCTTGAACCAGCGAGCCGAGCGAGAGCCGCGAGAAGGGAGTTGAACGGCAGACCGCTACGGGACAAGGTCAGTCCATTTTCGGCCATGTGCTATATAATTAATCGGCATGCTTTTCGGCCACTATTAAGGCTTTATCTAGCCGTTATGTCTTTTTTATAAATTCTAATTATTCTGTAATTTCTAATTCGACGCTAAAATAAAAGAGAACATTTAATTTTACTTGCGTTGCGTGCGTTCATTAGCGTCCTAATCCGACTCCTTGGCCCATCCTGACAAGATTCGGCTAAAGTGTACGCGGTCTCCAGCTGGTCAAAAGAAGTGGAGACGGTCACAGTTTAAATATGTATAACACAATAACTGTAGAGAACCATCTTATAAATATCTTTAATTCTATAACTCGTCTCGGTTTCATTTTAAAATGAACACCCTGAAGTATGCTTTTAATTTATTTTGCTCTAATATAAAGGTGTATTGTTCAGTTTTAATTTGATCATATTTTAAATTGTTAATAGTAAGATTGAATGGAAGGACATGAGCCAAGAAATGTCACCACGACATATTCGAAGTATTAAATCAAATATTTATGGCAACAACTTTGGTGTTGGTGATGTTGAATCTCCTTTACCATCATCCTGGACACAGCATATGCCACTTAATAGCCCTACCAGATGTTTTGTGTATTGTGGTAAGTTCTTTTATTTTACTACAAAAATGTAAATTTCTTTTCAATTTGATAGATTTACAATCAATGTTTAGTGAGAATTAACTCCAAATCTAACATTCTACTCCAGACTGTGCATTACAATTCTAGGATTCTTCACCAGAATGTGCAATCCAATGTATGATTCTATTCCAGAATGTTCTATCCAATTCTAGGATTCTTTATCAGAATGTGCAATCAAATTCTAGGATTCTTCACCAGAATGTGGAATTCAATTCTAGGATTCTACTCCATAATGTACTGTCCAATTCTAGATTTTTTTACCAGAATCCAATTTTCTAGGACTCCATAATGTTCATTCCAATTCCAGGATTATTCATTATAACGTACAATCCAATTCCAAAATTCTACTCCAGAGTTTGCAATCGAATTCTAGGATTCTACTCCAGAATCTTAAATACCCACATTTTAAATGATTTGACTAAAACATACATTAAATACTGGTTTATAGCTATCAATATTTATTGATTAAATAATATAGTTTATTTATTAAGCTATATTAAAAATAGTAGGTGTATGAACAAGAAACTAAATAATATTTCAATAGAGCTTACTTTTAAAATTTCTTTCATAACCCATAATTTGTTGTTTTTTTTCAAAAATCTATATTTTTATTTTATTTGTGCATTTTACAAAATTATACATCTTTAAAATACGTCTAAGGAAAATAATTATGTAAAAAGAAAAAAATATTTATTGTGAAACCAGAACTCCTTGCTAAAAAAAAGAAAACATAGAATCTCAAAACAAAAACCTCTGTACAAAGAAACGGTAAGTACCGCATTTAGGCCTTACCATGTCTGTTTTGAGGCTATCCTGACCTTAATTATTGAATTAATGATCAGAATGAGCTATTGAAAATTAAACATATCACACAAAAATTATAATATATATTATTTTTTGTTTATTGTTTGATATATATATATATCAAACAATAAACAAAAATAATGTTGTAACAATTTAAAATGATTTTAAAATTTAAAAAATACATGAAACAGTTGCCAATCTAACATACATAAAAAAACCACATGTATACATACACTCATATGCATATACATACATATTTTCTAATTTTTAACCTTTACAACAAAATAATAAATGAAAATTCAAAACCATCTCCCGCATATAAATATACAATAGAAATATAAAGAAACGCAAGAATATTAATTTTTATTTGAATGATTAATAGTCATTAGTCATTGTACCCTACGGATCAATTTTTAAGCTATTGGAATTTTGGGCATTCCCTCATCATCAGGCTTTATAAAAATCACAATATGGTACCTAATTTGCAGGTCATTAAAGCTTGAACTTTTTCATATGAATGTAAACACACATCAACATAGACGGATATGAACTTGCACGTCAGACTGGTGATTAGGCACAGAATCAAACCTTTAAAAATAACACATCTAATCTAGCCAAAATCAAAGACTAACAAGCAAAGAACTCTGTTAGTTATTTTACATCCTTTACAATGCTAAATACAGAATACATAAAATAGGAAGACACATAACCTCTTTCCAAATTTTATCATCTCTACCAATATTCTCAAGTTTCCATCTATATTTTAAATGTTGCGGTCATGAAATAAACCTACTTCAAATTGGAATAATTATCATGCATGTTTATATTACCAATGAGGTTAATGAATAAAAACTGATTTAACCTTTTGAACATTATGTTACATTTTAATTTTAAAGATAATACTTTATTTTACAGGTATGCACTTACTTGGTTGGTCCACTACAATAGTAAGACTAATACTAGCCCTGCATGCATTAATTGGCAACACTGTAGATGCTTTTCTTCACTATTGGTTAGATCGTAAATTGCAAAATCTTCTAGTGCCTCAAAGAATTGCACATCTAATACGACTTCTACAGTGTAAGTTATTACGTTTTTTAGAAGTAATTAAAATCACAGAAAAATTTAACTCGATCACTAGTTTAATACTTATGATCAAAATTGTTAAGTTCAACAACTTACACAAAAATGTGTTTGGTAAGTTGTTCTCACATGTTCGTGGTATGGGAAACAAATTATGTGACTGGTTAAAAATGAATGTTTTATTTTATTTTTTGCATATATAATTTACTAATTTTTAAAAGGGTTTGTCTGTTGTATGGGCAGTGCTCTACAGCCTAAACCTGAGGAGGTTTTTGAATTTGGTTTAGGGGCATATTTTGGCCATAAATCTAGGTAGTTATAAAATTTAAAATTTCTCAAAATCACCTCTATTGATTTAGTTTTTTTCAACATTTTAAGAAAGTTTAAAGATTAATGACTCAAACTTGTGTACAAAATCACAAGTACAAAAGTTTTACAGTTCAGGAATACTTCTCAAAAAAACAAAATTGAACCTTAAGCACAATTTTTAATAGCTCAATTTTAATCGAATACAGCCAACTATGAGGATGAGTTTACGGTACAAGCAAAGCAAGTATAAGCTTTTATTTAAATATTTTTTCTTGGTGTTTATATTTAAAGACTGTTTTCATTTTTACTTTTTGATTGACAAGTACTGAAATGACATTTTTAGTGATAATTAGTTTTGGTTCGTTTCTATTCAGTTTTAGGGATGGGTGAGTGTGAAAATTTGTACAATGTTTTTGCAAAGTCCGGCTAAATGAGGTTCTACTGTATTTTATAAATTCTATCTTTTATCATTTGTAGTATAACAGTTTAGCAATTCAATTTCTTCGTATACTTACATTCCAAACACTCTTCCAGTACACATGTATTACATAATGATGGTTTTCTTAATTTTTAATTTAAATCATGGAATTAGAAGTATTTGTTTCCATATAGGGGCTATATTCGAATCAAGACCCAGTAAAGATCGTGTACAAGTTGCTAAAAATCTAGAATCTATGTTACAAGAAACTGGAGGATGGAGTAAAACTTTGAAGCTCCGTGCATACAGCGCAGTGTACATTTCATTGCAATATCCACCATTAAATAAACAGGTATTTAATATGTAACTTTATTACGTTTTTATTTTATTTTTACTTTTTAATATATTCATATTATAGTGAAAATTATGTGATGGATAAAATATCAATGTAGTATTTTTGTGGATATATTTGTTATGAGATCCCCAGACCCCCCCCCCCCAGGGGGTTTTGGAATGATGTCTGTTGAATGTGCAGTTCTCTACAGCCCAAACTTTATAAAGATCTTAATCAAATGTGGTATGTGGCCATATTTTGGCTACAATTTTTACGTTTTTTTTTTTTTTTTTTTTTAATGGGGAACTCAAGATTTTTCTGCAGCTGCCTTTAAGAAAAAACAACATAAAATTATGATTTTCTCAAATTCAGCTCGAATGATGTTAATAAAATTTTGCTCTAGTAACCAAACAAAATGTGTTCGCCATCTCTCCTGAAATTTCGGTTCTTGAATTATCAGTAACATCTGTTATATGAACATTATAAAAGACGTAATTTTATCAAATCAATTCTACCAATTTCATTTGAATTTTAGCGAAATGTGGAGGTAAATGACCCAAACCCATATAAAAAATCACAAGTAAAAAAATTATTATGGTTTAAAAACAAAACCATAATTATAATTGTCAATTATTATAATTGACAAAACAAAATTTTATTTCTAAAGGTGAATAACCTCTTGGTCATCATCGCCTTGTAAAAAAATAAAAAAATAATTTTAAATAAAGTCTCCTAGTCCTCAATATTATAATAGCTTCAGGGTCAGACTTAACTTAACCATAAATCCTTACACATGGGTACACATCATAAAGGGGCAAAAAAGGTTGTTTATCCCCATAACTTTTTCTTGGCACCACAGTCAGCTGATCTCCGTGATTTGTGTAGTGCTGTCATGTGTGTGATGGTTTTATCTAATCATGTTTGTAATTAGTTTTAGTTTCAAACAGGTCCCAAGACTACTAGACTCTGTTGGTGTTTTACTCTTTATGATCTAGGTTTAAAGCAGATTTGATTTTCTTAAAATGTTGTGTATTAGTTTCTATGTATACAAATGATAGCAAATGTCCGATTAAACGTATATATTCTCTCTTGATTCATGAGAAATAAATTTATTTGTATTTGTTACAGTTGTTTTATTGCTTACTTGATACTCTTATTGAAGAACTATTCCCAGAGTTGAAAAACACTGAAGAAGCTTCTAAAGATTAAGTAAGTGGTTAGTAGTTTAACTAAAGATTATTTATTTATTGTTTTCTGTCCCATTAAACATTAATACCTATTATTATGTCTTTAATGCTGCTAGTCGAATAATAACTGAACCTGAATGGAACAGTTAATTCCATAACATATATTTAACGAGTCTATATGAAGTCTTAGGTTTTTACTTTCTCACAGATAAAAAGAAAGTTATGTAATGAGTCAAAAATCGATGTCAAGTTTTTTTAAGAATATATTCATTTTGAGGTTTATGTGTCCAAATAAAAAAAAAAAGTTGTTTTTGGAATGATGTTTGTGTGTCGTATATGCAATCTTCTACAACTCAAACATGTGTATTACTCGCGCACTATAAGTCCCGATTTAGCCGCCGTCCGGCGAGTGATGGCACGCAGGGGTGAGGGAAGGAAAATCAATGCTGTTTTGAAAACATTTTGTATCTCACCACTTGTGTATATAATGAAACTTCCCCGTTATACCATTGGACGAGGCAGTTCATGCAGAAAAGGAATATATAAGTTTCATTGTAGTTTTATTATTCTTAAGAGGTCTAGGAGCGTGTAAACGATAACTCACTCACCGTTCGGGATGCCTCCGTTTTGCCGTCCTTCACTTAGTATGTTACGCAGACTGGCTAGTAGCTGCCGGCCCAGAGCGGGACTTATAGTGCGATAAACTCGTAATTGTATTTTTATAATCTTGTATAATAATTAATTTCCCAAATATGTGAGATCACACATTATGCAATAATCATCTTCGTAAAAGAAAAAATCATTCTCATTTCACCCTGTAGATAGCAAATAATTATGTAAATAAGATAAACAAATGTATACAGTGTACAAGTGACTAAAACAACCTAAGTTAAAATTCAGTGATATTTATAAAGTGAAGTAGTAGCTGATAATAAAAAATGGTTGTCTTTCAGAGGTAATTACTGAACAGGCAAATAATTTTTAAAAAATATTCTGCCTAGTAGCAAATAGCATATCTACAGAAGAGATTAGGTCTATCTATAAATATTCATTTTATGCACATTTGAGCGATCTTGTACATACCATAAACCCACCAATATCAGAAAACACTCTTTAAAAACATTTTAAAATACTATATTTATTTGAGAACAAATAAGTGATATTTAATTTATAAAATATAACATACAGTTACACAACTTTTTTGTTTGTCTGTTGTATAAATTGTATATAAAAATTCATTGACATAATTTATTTATTCAAGTTAATAAATTTGATTTCACAATTGTATTCTATATTTTCTTTCAGGTTTCCTTTATAAGTTTTAAATTATTGTTGTGTGTATTTCAACAATGTACTTTTTTATGAAAACCTGTTTCTTTATCTGCTACAATCAAAGCCTCCCCCCCCCACCCCAACTAAAGTATTTATAATTAATAAACATTCTATTAAATTTGGAAATAAAACTCAATTGTATATTTACTGAATATTTCATGTTTTATTTTCCGTACAACCAAAATAATCAAGAAATTCCTGTTCTATAGGATGTAGATGGCCTACAACAACAAGGGAGTGTAAAGGTCTTCCTAAATTACTGGTTGACATGTCTTTCAATGTTCCAACAAACATATTTTGGTCTGAAGCACCTACTCTTGCAACTCCAACACATAGTGTCTCTTCATTTACTTCTGAAACATAATAGAAATATGTGAGATAAAAAGATAGAACTACCGGATATCCGAGATCCTGAAATTGATCTAAATGTAAAGTAACCATCTAGTCAAATTAACTTACAAGTACTCGTCTAAAAGGATATTGGATTTTTTAAATGTTTATTTATTGAAAATTCAAAGTATATATTTCCGGTTTACAATGTTTACATAGTTTCCTATACCTAACCTAACCTAACCTATTCCTTTAATAAAATCAGAATTTCTTCTATCCAGGTTTAGATACTCCTACTTTTTTTGATCGTCCTTTTGGTCTCCATTTTATGACAATCTCTCTTCTGTCATCTTCTTTGTGTGCCACACCATTTTATTTAATATCTCAATTTAATTATTTATACATATGCAGCAAGGCTGCAGTACTATTTAGATTGCAGTGGCGTAACTATTTTTTCTGGGGCCATCTGCAAGAATTTGTTGCCCCCTCCCCCTGCATTTGAAAACATGTTTTTCGGCATGTCTTCTTCATAAGTACGAGGCTCAGAAAACCTATGTAATCACTGTTTTAAACAAACACCCCTTTGATCTAACAAACAATTTAAAATTTCCTACAAAACTCAAAAGACCAACTTTTTAGTAATTATATTTAGAGAATCTGCTTGTATTAAATTATATGATAGGGCTGGGTCAGTACAATCAACTTGGTTTATTCATTCAAAGTTTAATTTTTAAATCTAGCTTTGCAGTACACAACTAAATAAAAAGATAAGTAGAAGTTATTCCAGCTTTTTCACTCAACACTACGGTTTAGCATGTCCACAAATAGTAAACAGAATCATCGATTTCATCTTGGGTACCAATATCAAGTTTTTCTATAGTTTGATTCCTTTGGTACCTATTACAGTATCGACTCTATTCCTACCACAGAGTTGATTGGCAACCATGCAGCCTCATACCTTTATTCTTTCTTTATGTAACTTCATTTTACAAACATTTTGAATAGTGACAGTATTACAGCTTCCAATAAGGTGGTTGAAGTTGCATTTCATAATTTCACCCATAAATAGTAATTACTTTAATTATACTACAAAACACACAAATTGGATACAAAATTCGTAGATTATATTGAGTGGGTGAAATTCCATATTAAGGTAAATAATAACTCACATGTAAAATTTCACAAATCAACATATATTGTGACAGCTGTTTTGCAATTAAGCATCTTCATACAGCTATGAATTAAAATTTACAAAGTCCAACTAAAGTACCGACATCTATACTAAGAAAGTGGAGGGTGGAATGCAAGGAGGAGGGTCTGAGCCAGGAGTACCTGAGAAGGTAAATGACCTGGCAGAATGTGTGACAAAAGAGGTGGGTCACACACTTGTTCATTGAGGTTGGAAGCATGGCAATAATTGAGAAAAGATTTGTTGATATCTAAAACTTCTAAATAATTTAATTTTCTACTTTTTTGTTCAAATATGCAAAACTTTGACATATTCAGCAAGATCAAAACTATGACTAGAATCTAATAAATGGTTAAATTCAAATCAGGTCAATTGCCTTCTTAGGTAGTCCTGACTCAGTCCCCCTTCCTTCAATCCATCCCCCACTTTCTTAGCATAAATGTTTTGGATAGTACCTATGTTGGATCTTGTAAATTTTAGCTCATAGTTGTCTGAAGATGCTTAATTGTGAATCAGTTGTCACAATGTTGATTTGTAAAATTTTACATATGAATTATTTATTATTTACCTTAAATTCTTAGATGTTTAGATTTTGTATGGATAGGAGACACAGGTTTACCTTGGAAAGAGGTCCTTGGTATTATAACCTAGTAATACACAATTAGAAAAACACACAATAAATCACTAAATTTCTGTAATATTTCGTAAACACTGTTCACTTTTTCAATCCGTAGAGAGTATAAAAAGAATACTAAATTGTTGTAATTTGGTTGCAGAGGAAGGATCTGTGTTGAATCACAGATGATTGTTTTTATTATTATTTTTGTTATTGTTATTATTCCACTTTTTAATTTATTATATTAATTTTAAGTAATCCTGTTGGGAGAAGAAAAAGGATAAATTCAAGGTAAATTTCAATGATAGCATTTCTTTAAGATCAATCCTAAAAATGAATTTCTATATTTTTGGATTTCAGACAAATTAATTACCCAAATAATATTATTTATGTATTACTACCCGATTAGTACTATTTGTAAATATGGTATATATTTTATAAAATAAAATAAAACTTTAAAAATAATTGTTTTATTTTAATACCATTTTAATTTATTTATGTTCTTATAACTAGTTTCTTGACTAAAGTTTTGGGTTGGTTCATTTAATATAAAGTTAAATGAATTTGGAAATATCTGTAAAAACAAATTATTTGTAAGGCAAAACCTTGTAATATTATGAAATATTTAAAATGTGTTTTTCAAATATTAAAAAGTTGTCAAGATCAGCAGTTACTGCCCCAATTCTGATTTTCATAACACAATATTGTTGGATAATTAATTTTTCCAATCATAAAATGAAAACCTGTTGTTAGTCAGTTTGTACACATAGCTATAACACATATGTACATGAGACAAAGGGAGAGGTATAGCTCAGATTAGACGTGTGTTTATCGCACCACACTTCAGACTAATAAAACCATAAAAGGTTTCATAAATTCAAGCTGTTTTATATATCCCTCAATTTCGTTCGTCTAATGGACATATAACAAACTAATTAATATTTTTTTAAATAATTAAACCCACATTTTTAAAACGCAAAGTATAAAATAATTTCTTTTAGCCCCATATAGATTTATAACCCTATACAGATTCCCAACCCTATACAAATTGTCCTCAAAATTTGTGATTATAAATTTTTAATAGCTATGAAAATACTTGTCGGATTTAAAACGAAAAATGTGGGGCACATGAAATAAATAATAGAAGATTATCTCCATCAATTGAAATAGGAGCTATTTGACCTCCATTAGGAATTTTGAGAGGATTTTCAACGGCAACAACAGCTGCTCCCTACACTCCTTACTATTTATTATCTATTTCATACACACCATGTTTTTCGTTTGAAATCTTACAAGTATTTTCATAGCTATTAAAATTATACTAATATATTCACAATCACAAATTTTCAAGACAATCTGTATAGGGTTAGGAATCAGTATGAGACTACAAGAAAATATTTTATATTTTTTAGTCAGTTTTGAAAAGTGGTTTAAATTTTTTTTTTTTATTTAAATAATTATTTTCTCCTTTTTAGTCTTGTGTGTGTGTGAAATTTTGCAATCGATTTTAAACGTCTTGTGACAATTTAACAAACCTCCAAAAACCATAATGTCGATACCAGAGAATGGTTCATTTTCCTTCTTTTTCAGTTTTCACAATCTAGAATCAATTATGCAAAACATTTCATATGCAATCATGGAAATCTCATTGATGAACAGGAAATCAATGTCCTTCCACTGATTTCGTAAAACCTTCAATACTGGTAATTTAAATAATGTGTGCAGCGTTGTTCCACCAACAAGTTGTGCCACTACATGGTCAATGCACCAACTTTATCTGCTTTATTACCATAGCAGTGATTGACTGACAAACAAGAAAACAAGTTAATATTCCATTGTCATCCAGTTCTGAGCTATCTTTAAAGTTTCAAGTCTCTAGCTCATAGGGAAGTTAGTTTAAAATCTATTGCAAAATTTGTACTGAACAGAAAAACATGATAGTGATTAGTTAAATACCATTTTTTGACACATTTTATACTTACAGTTATGGAGAAAAAACGAGGACTAAAAGTCAAAATATTTTAAAGGCAAACAATTTTTTTTTTTTGACTTATAAAATCAAATTAATAAGATTTTATTTTTGGCATTTTTTTCAACATACAAAATTGTAAGAATTATAAGCTCTCAAATTTGTTGAAATTTGAATTGTCTGCTCTACAGTCAAAACAACTTATCACAGTCAATCTAGATTTACTTCAGAAAAAAAGATCAGTTAGAAGTGTTAAGTTTATATAGTTAAAGATCTTCCTTTTTTCCAAGTTTGAAAATATCTGTAAAAAATGGATTTTCAAAAATAACAATGTATAAAAATATTTTCCGATAAAAGTGGCAGAGTATTAATTTTTAAATAAAACAAATCTTGGGTTTTTTTACAACTAATATTTAATAAATTGTAGAGACTAGAGCTTTCTTTTTGTGAGTTTTATTTTTATTATTATTCTATATACACACGTTGAGCCAATGAAACAGGTGATTTTAATCATTTAAAAAGTAACTGGTATTACAAATTGACAGGATACTTCTTACCATCGTAAAACCTTTAATAATTGTACCGTAAAACATTTTAGACTGAACAGTACTTTCTGAAGATTACCACCATTTCAATTCACACATTCTTGAAGGCGAAATCTTATGTTTTCCATTACATGACGTAACATATCCACAGGAACTGCAGCAACTCCGTGTTCGAAGGGTGGGTCTTTGAATTTTTAAAATATCTCCACAAAAACAAAAAAAAAATATGCTGTCAGTTGTAGTATTATAATAGATAAGTTATGTATTACCTGTTATATATTTGTATATTCATCTTTTGGCGGAATCATATAATGAAAGTCGATTGGTAAATTAATATTTCAAAAATATAATACATTTCTAACTTTATGTATTAAGATTTATCTGGTACTATATTTAATATAAAATTGTAGTGTTACCTAAATTTGTACAACCATCTGCACTATGTTTGGCTATTATTTGCAGCAGCTGGTTAGCAGCTTCAGCAACACTCATAAAGCGAGGAGGCTGGTATTCTTTTTTTTTCTTAGTCAAACTTTCTGTTGTTGGTTCCTTTACGCGAATATCTATATTTAAAGAAAAACAATTTTATCAGTATTTATAGTAGCACAAATAAATCTTGTTAGTCAATTGTAGTTCAATAATTTGGGTATTTAATCAGTTTTACTCGTTTAATATAATTTTTATTGAATGCTGTAATAATAATAATAAATGAAGCACATACCAAAATATTTGTCTCCATCTCCCACGAAAATGTATCAATTCTTAAAAATGTGAGGAAAAAGGGAAGAATTTTTATTATTAATTTTTCCCAATCTTTTTCTTTTGGGAGAAAAGTTGGAACAGAGGTACATCCCCTTATCTTTTTTTTTTTAATTTCAAAAAATATTTATATCAACAACCGAAGTTACTTTGTAAAACTCTTATGTTTAATGAAACACAAACACATATTTGCTACAATTATATAATTTATTGAATTTTTGCTGACCATGGTTTTAACCAGTTACAGTATTTATGAGGCAGCTCAACATAGACTAAGGAAAAATATTATAAAGCAAAGAATTTATACATATATTAGGACAATACTGTTACTTTATATACAAAATAAACGGTAGAGGATTAGGAAGGGTTGTGATCATAGGCGCTAAATAAAGTTTGAAGGAATGTAGACTTTGTGAAAAATTCTACCCGATTGTTCAAAAGTAAACTAGCTTCTTTACAAAACAATCTCTTAATTTCTAAAATTTCCAAAACATTTAATTTCTTACTTTTTTCATTGAAATGGAGAATCTTAAAATTAATATTAGAATTGATCAATTTTTTTTCACTAATATGTATATATTTTTACATTGTCCCATGATTCAAGCGTAAATTGTATTTGATTTACGTATTCAATTTTTGAATAATGGCTATCAATGTTCAGTTTTCTTTTGTGCCAAATATTCCTAATCCATAATTTTTCTTTACTTGTGATTTGTCACACTGGCCTGGAACAGAGATGTTCTCACCACTATACATCAATACTTAGGATTCCTCCTGTGTTATGTTAAGTAACATCTACTTACATTACATAGCTAATTTTAAAATTCAAAATATATTACAAGATGTTCCAAAAATGTCCCCTGATAAATTTGACTTATTTTCATTATTCAGTGACTACAAAACATGATATTAAAATTGTGAAAAATAAAACAATTTTAAATTTTGTTTTCATTTTTATAGATATTTAAAATATTTCAATAAATTTATATCTAATTGGATATCTAAAATTGAATTTATGAAAGTTTAACACGTTAACTGCCACCATAAGAGGGTCCTATGAAATCCCGTAGTGCCAACTTGAATTATTGGTGTATTGTTGCTGATATCGATTTTTTATTGTTACAAAGGCTATTTATTTACATTTTCTCCAATTATTCATGCGGAGAAATTGGAGGTTAGTTTTGGACCGATCGGGCCGGCACATTCATTTTTCGTCGTAAGTTCGCTTAAAAGTGAAGGCGCCGACCCGATCGGGCCACGTCTTGTTTCCGCCTCAGACCTTTGTTAGTTAATTTGGTATAATACATCAACCAAAATATGTTACTAACACTTTTATAATAACTAATGTATACCATTATATTAATTGTTTACATATTAACAGCTTGAAACCAGTTTTCATGACAGAGTTGGTTTATCTTTAAAAAAAAAATTGCCGACCCGATAGGACCGTGAAAGTTTGCATTTTTCAACAGCGAAAAGAGAGTTATAAAATAAATCTAAATTGGGAACCGAGTGTTCTCCGTTTAAACATAGAATGTGCAATGTCCAAATAGTACGGCTTGTCCCCGTAGTGTTGCAGTCGAGCAAAATAACAACAGTGACGTATTTGAGATGCCAGCCCGATCGGGTCGGCAGATTGCTCTACCCACAGAAACTGTGCCGACCCGATCGGGCCGGCATGGCGGTTAACGTGTTAAAAACCAATGATGTGGAAAAAATTTAATGCAAAGTTAATTTGAATTAATTATTAAATTCTTGTAATACAATATACCTTGTATTCTTAGATTTAATTTAATATATGTACGGTATTGAAAATTAAACGAACCTAACAAACAGAGTGTATGCAATCCTCTCTTTTTATTGCTACAAATTTTACTAAAAAAGCTGTCCGGCTGCCACGTTTCCTCCCAATATGGTATAGAGACAGTTTCACCAAAATTATAAAGCTAAAAGAAAAAGAATAAAATATCATTACTGTATTTATGATCTACACATATATAACAAAACAATTACTTTATTTATGTTTAAAAGGATAATATTTTATTAAGATTAAATAAATAAAAAAATCATATATTTTTCAATGGATACATCCGAGTTATTATAACACTTTTTGTAATGATTACACTTGTGCTTTCCAGAATATTCTTTATGATCTTTTCGCTTATTTTGATTTAATTTTTCAACAAATACATCTTCTATTAATTACTTCTTCTAGACTACAAGTCGCAACACAAGTGAATATTGTGACCACAACCCAAATCTAAAATTTCAAATTTGTTTAAAATTGTAAACATGTGTAAAATGTAGAGTGAGTGTGTGTATAAAGTATTTTCCCGTGTTACCCTAGTAGATGCCTCATGTTGATGTGAAACAGCTGTAGCAGTTTACAATAGAACTACTTTTGACAAAGGATATAAAAAGGATATACGTTCTTTAACCAAAACTGTTTACTAAAGAACTTGTATTAATATAAACAATATAAATAACATTCTATCATTAATTTTGTATCATATTCACCCATCACTTATCCACTTCCACCACACACCTTTCATTAGTTTTTAAGATATCAAATATATCCTAATTATATAATATACACAATAGGTCCTATTTATGTCACGGACCAAAAAGTGTTGTAAATATATCCAAACAAGAGTTACTGACAACTGAATGTCTCATCCCTGAGATTAAGAGTAGGATATTTTGTAATTCAATAATTCTAAAATAATAATTTTAAATAAATAATCTTGTTAAAACATAAATAGCTCGTTTGTTGTGTGAAGAACCCTAAAGGGAGGGCAGCTGAGCAAATGGTGGGATGGGCTAACAAAGGAGGGGAAGTATATATGGAGTGTCCCAGAGGTTGAACAGCAAAAATACATGTTCCTTTTACACGATTCTATTTAATGATTGTGTAACTTTAATCTTTATTCCTTTACCAAATAAAACGTTATTAAACCAGCATTTCGATTATGTTTAAATTGTCTACATGTAACTTGCAATGAATAATTATTAAAAATCAAAGAACAATTATTTATTGCCTTAACTACCGTGTAAAATATAAACTTCTTTTCCCTGATAACTAATGTATAAGTACAGTTTAAATTATCTAGTAATACATTATAGTGTTTGATTATAGAAACTCACCCGGTGGTGAAAAATAAGAGTTATTAAAAGTATAAGGTTTCTATAACCAATGTGAATCACAATTTGCTGACTGAACCGTTTACTTACTCTATTACCAAATATTGCACAGGAACCTGTTTCCTCGCTGAAGGTCAGGCTTCACATAACAAATGGGTAATACCAGTTTTATAAAATGATATAATTTTATAGAATATTAACGCAAAGACAGTTCTATAATGTTCTGCTTCAACAAAAGTAAATTCAGACAAAGCTTTAATCATGAATGTATCTTGAATCCATGCAAACTTGTTGACAATATTTTCTTGAAAGTATTTTTCAAACCCGTTGACTAATTATGATTAGGTGCTCTTCAAAAACAAATCTTATGTTGCGACAGAAATCAAATTCATTGGAGATTACAAGAGGATACAATCTATAGAATGCATTATTTTTTCTTCTCCAATAGCTGTAATTTTTTCTGAAAGTTAAAAATCATCAACCAATTTCAAAATATACATGTTGCCTCCCTCCAAGAAGAGATACAACCCATTTAACTTTAAATGATATCGCACAATTATGTTAGTTTTGCCAAATAATCTAATTGTAAGACATGTTAAGCAAACTTGTCTTTCCTCTTCAATAAAATAGTATATTTCCAGCCATAATTCAAACCGTTTAGGACAAAAATTGACATAATCATTTCAGACTATTTCACAGCGCCCTAGCCCACTATTTTGAAACCACTGTTCAAGTTATTTTAATTTTTAGAGGTTAAGTTTATTTTGGATTCACGTGTCTTTATTTCCTATCCTTTTATTATTATTAACATAATAGTGGAAGAAAAATTATTAAATGGCACCATTATCAATGGATATGACGGGAAGATGAATATAACAGATAACCAAGGAAATGGTAATGTATAAACAAGTATATGCAATATGAACAATGTTCGAGTTAGTCCCTGTACTGTACTGTCTACAATATTTGGTAATGTTTATTATTATTATCCAAAACAATAACCTATTTTGTTATACTGTTACACAAACTTTGCCATCTCCAAATACAAATAATTAAGACTAAACGTCACTAAAAATTTTAGTTTGGTAGTTGTTAATCAAAAATTAAAATGAACCATAACACTGTCTTTGATAAAATATTTATATATTTAAATAAGGGCCTAAAACTTGCTTACGCTTGTTCCATAAACACGTCAACAAGGCTATATTTTGATTTTTTACCAATAACTTGCGAACTAGTATTTTTGGAGAGATGGTGACCAGTACGTTTTGTTTGGATCTTTGGAAACTACACTTGAGCAAAATTTATTCAAAATCTTGAAGAGCCTATTTTGAGATTATTTTTTTGGTATGGAAGTTATACCCAAATTTTGTAAAAGTAAATCCCCAGACATATCTAAAGTATGCCTACATGCAAAATTTCATTAAAATTGATCCACACATTGTACCTCTAGAGTGTCTAGAAATTCAACATGAAATCATTCCAAAAATCATGTTCTTTGGTCTCGAGGGAAGTACCAAAATATATATCTGCAAAAAACTCTACAATGATTTTTCAACCAACCGCACAACTTTATTATACGTAGGCCTGTAAGAGAGAAAAATAAACTACATTTTTCTATAAATTTGTTTATTAATCTTATGCTATGAACAGTAGGCCTACCTGTAAACCTGTGCAACCAATAGCATTCATAATAGATGCATTGTGGACAACATTGCAGGAAATGTTGGATTTCTTAGCCCTTAAAAACAAATCTGTATGTGTCGTAGCACTGAAAGGATCACCTACAACCAGCAATACTATATTTTCAGTTTGTGCGTCTAATAAAATATCATCCGAGCCTTGCTCGACCAAATCTCTATCTGCTATAATTAATGATCGTCCATAAAATTCTTCCTGCAACAAATATAAAGAATATTACTTTTTTTTACTATTACAATTGATTTTAAATACTACTGAATATCAGAGGGTGTGGTTTGAAGCTAAGAAATTAGTAGCTCTAATTGCTGTTATCTAATGATCTATTTCTGGTAACTTCAAGGTCGACTACCACATTAACACCTGAATCTAAATTGACAAAACTACAACTATTTAACCTACATATTGCTTCTTATTAACATAAGCTATGGAACTTCTTCTTAAATATCAATTAAATACTATTACTTAAAAAATAAATTGAAATGTGTAAGAACAAAAAATCTAAAACAGGTCTTGAATCATTTTAATTTTAGTTGGTTTGATAAGAAAATGTTTTATTTTATCAGTATTAACCCTTAACTAACATCATACGTCTTGAAGACGGGCGCGAAAATAAAAATCGGCGTATTTCCCCTCCTCTTGACCTATTGTTTTTGTCCGGTTGTCTAGCTGCCAGTCGGACGTTGGTCTTTTTTCGGTGAAAATTGCCAGTTTTTTTTCTCGCCCCTTGGTTGCGCTATTTATAGTTTTTGATGACTTTCCGTCTGTGAGACTTATGTTGTTGTTTACGCGACTTTATTTTATAGTTTTTATCTATGGTTTTTTATTGAGACGCGTGGTGAAGGACATTGTGAAAAGATGTTTCTGAACTAATTCTACGTCCACTCTATGTTTAATATAGGTATGTAAAGCCATTTTACTGCTTATTACATTTATTGATCATTAATTATGCCTTTTTTCCATTTAAATACCCATAGGTGTCTCCCAGACGTATGTTGATTGCGTAACTTTAAATCATGATGTTAGTTAAGGGTTAATGTAATTTATTAATATTAGTAGTTCTGGATTGTTTTGAATATATTTTCTTTTCATTTTATCTTCTTTCATATCGACAAAAATTTCCTTTCTATTAATATAGTTCTCATCCTCATTTCCTGTTGGTATTGTATACAATTTTCTACAGGCTTTTTTGTTATTTTACATTTTACAAATTATTTCATTATATCACATCAAATGATCTTGATTATTTGTATAGCCTACATTTACCTTCCCTAGTGAAGCAATTGCAGATTATTCAGTGCTTTTTAGTTTTCCACATTCTATTCTTCTTTTAATTTCATACATTTCTATTTATACTGATACTCAGTCAGTTTTAGCCTCTGTTGAAAAAAGTCGAGACTTCCTTTCTTTGAAATGCAAATCCTTGTCATCGGTCCATATCTCATGTGTTCTCTTGATTTAGCCTATTATTTTCAAATGGTTTAAATATAATATATCCATTATTACTATTCTCTTCCCTAGCTATTTCTCTATTTATATTATTTTTTGTTCACCTTGAACCCCCCTCCACAGTTCCTTTTTCTCTTTAACGTCTTTGCCTTTTAAAAATCTCTCCACTACTCAAACTGTTGCAATATTCTGTATTCTTGTCACCTATATCCTCCGAATCCTAGAACACTCCTAGTTATATCAACTACATTACTTCAGAGGGTCACTTGTATATAAGGGCTTGACAATCCCAAGGGACCTAGCTGGATCTACACCTTTTTTTATGTACATTTGGGTTGGATCCTTTTTACCTCTGGTTTGTCAGAAAGTTGAACATATCAAACCTAATAAAAGACAATTGTGAACAGGACATCTCAATAATATTGTCATCTGTGGAATATCACATGACATTTACAATCTACACAACAAATTATTTACCTCTAAGACACGTTAGGTTAGGTACGGTCCATTATTATTTCCATTCACAATTTATAAAAGTATATTTTTATATGACTTTGCAGAGTGTAGGCCTATGTGTCAGGAACTATAAATGATTTTACAATGAAAAAATGCTGTTTTCTACCAAAGTTGAGTTTTGTGCTGTACCTAATGCTCCTTCGTCAGGCCAAATAATGTCAAATAATAAAATTGTGAACGTTACTTACACAGAGTTCGGTGTGTGTTGTGAAATATTAAAAATGATTTTGCTTTCTTTTTTTACTTTCATATATTCATTCATTTATAACATTGGTTTACATTTTGAAAGAAAAATATTGAAAATCAAGATGCAAAAGGATCTTATTAAAGTCTGATTAAAGAGATTTCAATAATTATTAGACTCAGATACTCAAAATCTTTAGCTGAAAACCTAAGGGTTTAATTTAAATTATTGACAATAATAAACTTTTTGGAAATGTATTAAAATGTCTGGTAAATGTTTAATTTAAGGTGGCGCCTGATTTTCCGAACTTTCTTTTTTTTATCGTCTACTATATACCTTACTTCTTAAGAATAAATAATGTTTTCCTTGCGCAGATCACTATTTTTCACTGAAAAATCACAATTTAAAAACTATCAAATCCGATGTATTTATAGGTTAGATATAATAGCAGATGTTCACATTTACTTCTCATGTGTTACTAAACATGGCGCTACTTTAAAGTAAAACATTTACCCAATGTCTTTCTTTTTTTTTCTTTGTAAAGTATAATACCTATAATCAGAAATTTCAAAATTTTATTTTCTACAAAATAAATGACATATCTCAAATACCATTACTTGTATGGGGGGGGGGGTCCACCATCTTTATAACGTCAAGAAATATGAATATCAATATAGTTGTTTAAAATAATTAATACTTATAAATTAAAATTAACCTAACCTTTCCTCCCATGTGCTGACTATAGTCAAAAGTTCACCAGATATATACAATCTCATGCATTCCCATGATAAAATCTCAATAACTTTATTTTCTAGTATATAAATTCGCTAATAACTAAATAAGTTGTTAATCTGGAGAGCTACAAACTCACCAAAGCATCTTTGCCCACTGTTAAAATTGATGTGTATGCCTCTAAATAAACACGTTTAGCAGATTTTACAATTTCCAGTCCCTTAACTGTTATATCTTTGACATCTCCAAGACCTATTCCTATTATATAAAACATTTTATTAAAGAAGCTTAATTACTATGATCTATTTTTTGCTTTCAAAATGTTGATAAAAAATGTATGCTATTTAACATGTTTTAGATAATATCATTCATGTTAGTTGCAAAATTACATCCGGTTCAGTCCCGCTTTTCCAAGTTTACCACGAAAAGGAATGAAAGTTAAATTTCCTTCACACCAAAGAGATCGCCAAAAATAAATGCTACAACACTGAATATCTTTCTTTTCTTGTATCATCTGATGTGTCCAAAATGTCTGGACCCGGGACCGAATTTTGAAAAAAGATTTGTATTGCACTTTTACCGATTACAGCAGGCTTTATTTTCACTTTAAAATAATAGACTACAATCATGTGCTAATACCTAGTGACTGAATTATCAACTACATCTATTTTTTTATATTTTATAGTTAAATGTGGTGCAAGTGTTTTTGATAACAGACTTCGTTTTAAATTTTTCAGCTGTTGGTTGACCAGCTGCTTTTTCCTTGACAGTTATTGTAACGTCATAATTGACATTTCAAATTTATATCTGTTTCTGACTAAATGAATGTTTTATATGTGTTTAGTTTTATATGATTTATGTGTTTGAAAACAAAACAATATTTTAAAAATCTTATTTAACTGTACGAGATGATGAGAATAATAATTTATTATTGTTTCACAAAATTAATTCCAAATAAAATAAATTTTTAAAAACCAAAAACTTGAAAATTATGTTAGTTGTTTAATATTTTAGAAATAAATAGGAATCCCTTAGGCAAAGTCTGTATTGGGAATTCCTGCAAAAGAAAATAAAGTTTAGAATGGACTCTAAATGGAGAAAAAATACCGCTGGCAAAATGAAATTAGACTAAAAGTAGAATAAAATAAAAACTGTCTTGAACTAAAAATAAATAACTTCTCTAAATCTTTATACAAATATAAACACACATACACATATTTATATAAACCTGCATTCATAGAACATTCACACAACAAACATAAATAACATAAGAAAACTTACTAATTAAAAAATAGCAGAAATTGATTGATTGATTTAAATTAAATATTACTTGCAATGTATATTAACATCCCACCCTCCGATCTAAGCAAAGTAAACAAACATTCCTTACATTCATAAATCATAATACGAATTTCGTATCACATATTATGACAAAGACAAACTGGCAACAGTCTGATAACAGTTTAATAGCAAATTACCACAGCACAATTCGATAACAAGATAAGAGATAACAGTACTGTATTCATTGCGATAACGAGATAACCCTCAAGAAGCGTTAATCATTACATTGTCCGGAGTTATGTTGTTAAAATAGCAAAATTTCCCCGGCAACAGTGTTGCGGCGTTATTTGTTCCCGCGACATAACTGTGCTATTTATACTTAAATGTTAAATAACATCCCATGTCAACGGCAAACAAAACTTTTTTTGGTAAGGAACACGAAAATGAAATTAGAAAACAGCTCAAACTTGGGGGTTTTATCCATCACAATACTTTCTATTAACTACGTTAACTACGTATAATTTGGGAGAACGTATAAAGTGACTCTTTTATATAAGCAATATGAATAATATTAAGTTTCATTGGCATGTGATAACTCGAGTCTTGATTCTAGTTGAAGGAAGAAAGTGGGTGTAAGAGTGAATCAGGGTCAAGAAAATGGCGTGTAAACATAAGTCAGTTTGTTCAGTTACGTAGTGTTTGTATTACATACTTTAGTGTCAAAATCAAATGTAAATTTATTCCCTTAATACGTACAATGCATTTCTTAGTAGTTCAGTAGTATTTTTTTGTGAGTCTCAAAAATTCCTGTGTATGAGTTGCTCTGTTTGATAAAATGTAGTGAATAAAGGTTACAAGTGATTCGTGGTAAATTAGTATAACTTTGAAAATTTTAGTGAAATACATGAAAAAATGTTCAGTAAAAAATTGCATGCTGATGTTAAAAAATCGACTCTGAAAATTCAAGACTTGAAGAAGGATTCAGCAACTCGATTCAAACATCTTCGTATTGTTTTAGGTATGTTATGAGGTTATGGGTATTTTTCAAAATAGCTACTATTCTTATTTTTAAGGAAAATGAGCCTGATTATTTAAATCATCCAACTACATCATTTGTATAAAAAAAGGGATGGTAAATATGCAGGAGAGTTGTCCGATTGATTTAAAAGTGCGAAATCTCATAAATTTGTCTTCTAAATAGCGGTTTTTCTATCAATTCGATACTCCTTTTCAAAGCAAGTTGTTTTTTATCTCTCACAATTCATTCTTATCTTAAAAATTGACAAATTTGTAACATATTCAATCCTATAGCCATATTGAAATCACTCATGGGGTGCAAACGTAGTTCATTCACTTATACAGCTTGATATTACTACGCTTCTATGATATAAGATTCATGATGACTAGGTCTTTGAAACCCAGACCTAGGTAAAGTAAGGAAAAATCCTGGCATTTCGCCTTCAAAATTGTGTTTTTTTTTTATACTTTTGATCATTCTGAACAAAACTAATCACTTTTAATGTTTCCCAATTCATTATTTCTATCCAAAACAGCGATTTAAAATGACTGTTTTATGGTATTTTGATGTTAATTCGATATATATTATATTTCATCATTTTAAGTCAAATCTATCGAATATGTGGTTACCTATCCAAACCTAGTTAAAGAACTACAGGTCAAGGAAGGTCATTATATATTCTTGTACTAGGTCTGGGTTTCAGAGACCTAGCCATCATGAATCTTAGATCATAGAGACGTAGTAATATCAACCTGTATTAGTGAATGAAGTGTGCATGTGCCCCATGAGTGAATTAAATATGGCTACACATTAGAATATGTATCAAATTATACAATTTCTAAGATTGTGAAGTAAATAATTAATTTTGAGAGATAAAAAACCATTAGTTTTGTTCAGAATTATCGAAAGTATTAAAAACACAATTTTGAAGACGAAATGCTGAGATTTCGCATTTAAAATTGATCGGACATGTTTCCTGCGTATATAAATATAATGACCTTCCTTGACCTATAGTTCTTTAACTAAGTGTGGTTCGGTATCATTGATACTAAATGATATCTAGTTTGACAGTTCTTAATAGTTTGACGGCTCTTAAAACAGAACTATTTATGCAGAATAAAAAAATCATTGTTAGATTTAACTTTAAATTGATGAAATATTTGTCGAAATAATCTCAAATTGTCATAAATCAATCATTTTAAATCGCTGTTTTTGGACAGAAATAATAAATTGTGAAACAAAAAGTGAAGAGCAATATTAAGAAATATCAAAATGATGGATAAAATGCTATTTTGAAAAGGAATTGCCGAGATTTTCCTCTTAAATCAATCGGACAACTCTCCTGCATAATAACCAATAGGATTACTAAAAGGTAAATATGTATTGTTCCCGTCCATGCTACTTTAGTACAAAATTTCGACAATTTGTATTGTAAATACCTTTTGATGTAACAATTATATCACCGTATACTTTTTGTGTTTCATAATAGCCTACCTTATTTCATTTTAAAATCATCATAATTGAGCAATTTTTCACATTTTCTACTACACACTCGCTCTATTGTGTCCGAGTTTAATAGAATACCCATATTGAAATCAAACATGAGGTGCATGCTCATTTCAATTTTAAAATAGCCTATAGTTAACAAAATCAAAATTCTAAGTTTTAAGCCAATGTCACAAGTAAGGTTGAATTTTTTAAATTGCATTTAAGTGCTGGTGATTGCAAACATATAAGAAAACAATACTAGATAGGTGCTTAGATATCCTAGGCTATAATATTTTGCTGTGGAGTATTTATTCCTCATTACTGCTCTGACTCTTTTATTAATAGGAATATCCATAAGGTTTTATTTTTTAGAATATAGATTACTTCTGCACATTAATTATGTGATAATAGTTATTAGTTGTGCCTCGTCCTCGGATTTTTCTATAACAAATTATGAAACAAAGTATTTACCTTGTAATGAAAGGATCAAATCATATAAGTCCCAAAATGCATTTCTTGACTGTTAAATAACATATAAAAAACAAGGGAATACAGCTATTAGGTTAAGGTCTAATAATGAAAGCCTATGTTAGTCAAGTTAGTGTATGTGTTATCGCTACCTTATTTTCAAAGAATCAGATCTTTTTTAATTTTGTAAGAAACTTTTAAAGTCATAATTTGCATTTGTTTATTAGAAAATAGGCTATAATAAACTATAAAATCGACTTCACAGTTAGTAAGTTGTGTAAGTTATGCAACGGGACATAAATGACATAGGCGAGATCTATTTATATATATAATATATAGTCACCTAGGCAAGTTCTATCACCCGGCCAAACATTTCTTATGTAAATAATTTGATTACTTTACGATTTAATTATTTATCTATACAGGTTTGGCCAGGTAGCTATATATAATATATATATATATAAATTTATTGATAAATTAATACGGTCTAGGTCGTATATTTTTCACTTGAAATAATTATTTTATATATATATATATATATATATATATATAACCACCAGGTTTATTGAAGTTAATAATTTGAAATTAGATTATTAATATGGAGGATTGACAGCATATTACATGATCTGTTATCACAGATATAAAGATTGAAATAATCTTACGTAACATTGAGACATAAATTAAATGTGAACATTTGTTATTATGTCTAACCTATAAATACATGGATTTGATAGTTTTTGGATTGTGATTTTTCAGTGAAAAAAAGTGACCTCCGCATTGAAAACATTATTTATTCTTAAGAAGTAAGATATGTAATAAACGATATAAAATATCCCGAAAATTACCAATCACCTTTAAGTAAACAAATACCAACTATATAATAATATATACAGTTACCTTCCCAGACCTTTGTCCTTCATTAGGTCTTGTTTCCTGGCCAAAACATTGTGAAATCTATCAATTTTCTAATATGATGGTGGTAGTTGTGATGTACTTAGCATCGCGTAAACCTTAAGGAATTGTAGGCTTCTTACTTTATATGTGTTCCTTGTGTCTAAGAGTGTAATTTTTTCAATATTAATGGATTTTGAGACTTGAAAATTGTGTAGCGTTGTCAAAAAATATCTGATTAGGGCCTAATGGCAAACAAGATAAATGGTATAAGTTTGCTTGATTTTTAGCAACTAAAAAGCGGGGGTAGGTATAATACATAGTTACCAAAAAATAATAAGGGTACAATTTTTACCAATTTTTTTTGTCAACTGTCATTGTCTGCATTGAGTAATTCATTCAATGTTTTACTCTATTCGATATTACAGTAGCCTATTTTACATTTTCCGAAAGATCGATTTAAGTTCATATGCTATGTTGTTTTTATTATGGATTACGTGAATGGAAACTAAGGATGTGGAATAATTAATTGAAATAGTCGCTTAAAAAACTATTATTTATCTTGATTTGAATTAAATTAGAATCAAGATAGGCTATAGGAAATTAATTACGAAAGTGTTTATTTTTTAGTGTATCACACTGTAAAATTACGGCAACAAATTGAATTAGAACCAAGATTTACCAAAGTAACTGGAAATGTGTTTATTTTATATATTCATCAGCTGATTGGAAAAATCTGCTAATTAAATTTTACAGCCAATATTTACCAAACTAATTGAAAATATATTTTTGTTTTGTAAATCAGTTGACTAAAATTCTATGTAAAAATAAAATTTGAACTAAGATATATATTAATCTAAATTTTTAAACCTATGTTGGTTTTATTAAATTGAATAATTTCATGAGTCTATTCAAATCATATCACATCATTTTTATTGCACAAAATACATTCAGAAGGAACAGGTGCAGAGTCATTTACATAACTATAACTAGTCTAATTGATTAATAACTAATAAATTATAAAATTCATTCTTCACATTTCAGAGAGGATTATTAAAATATTCATCTGTACTATAATAAACTTTTGTACAACTTGCTCCTTTATAACATTTTTAAAACAAGAAAGACTGAGAGTCTGATACATTTGCGGTAAACAGTTATACAATTTTACTCCCACATGCTGTGGACTATTTTCAAACAGCTTTAGTCGATGGCATGAAAATCTGTAATTTGCATTAACTCTAGTACTGCTTAACCCATGGTTAAAAATTCTGCTTAATTTTTGTGTGCCCAGACTAAAGTTTCATAAATATAAAGTTCTAGCAACGTAAGTATATTACAATCTCTAAAAAGGACCCTTATAACTTTTTTCTCTTCTTATCCCAGAAAGAGTTCTTAGAATTTTTTTCTGAAGTATAAAAAATACCTTCTGTACACCAGTGAGAATATATAACGTAACCTGACCTAACATAACCTTTTCACCTAGTTTTTTTTGTAAACGAAAAATATAGATGCGATTAATGGTAGCAAGAATCACTAAAAATAGATTTATTTAGGTTATTAGGCCCTATATTTATAATAATAATACTAAAATAGGAAAATATAAGAATAATGTATACAGTAGAGCCTACATAATCGACAAGTGGAAAAGAAAAAAAAAACCATTACAAGTTATGATATTAATTTATTACTAGAATTTATTTCGTTGAAGTTATTGTTATGTACGAATAAAATAGGTCATAATATATCACGTAAAACCTTAGCGCATGAGTAGTATTATCTGTTTGTTTGAACTTAACATAATATGTTTAACAGTAGGCCTATATCAGGGAATGAGGTGGCATTAATATCTCTTATAATTTAGTACAGAATTAACATATATTTAATAGTTTATGCAGAATGAGGTAGCATTAATATCCCTTATAATTTAGTATAGAAAGCTGATCTGTAAAATGAAAGTTAGCAGTCAGGCTATATCTAAAATACTGATAAACAAATTTTGTTCATTTTTAAAAGGGTTTAGAACCGTATAATTATGCTAATAATTGTTTCTGTTATATATATTATCTTTAGACTGCATAATATTCAAAACAAAATTATTTCAATAAGGTTCTATAGAAAATGTGTCTTCAGAAATAGGCTACCATCATTTATTCATCTGAAAAAGTTTTAATTTGTTAATAAAAGTTGTATTATTTATAAATAAAACCACCCTAACCTAATTTTTTTTATAGGTAGGCTATTTGACAATGATGGATTTTTCATATTATTAATACGGTTATAATCGAACATTTGTTATCCTTTGTGGATAACTATCCTAAGAAAGGAAACCAGGCCAAAAGCTAAGGTTATAGTTTTAGTTTCCAACAGGACTCTAGGGGGAATGGGAGAGTTTGTGTATTGTTTTTGCACCTTTTATTAACAAAATTATTTGGATAACCAAATAACTAATTCTGTACTGCTGTAAAATGTATGTACAATTGGTTCCATTACAGACACATAATTATTATAAATCAAATCCATCCTTATTGCCGGAACTTCATTACAATCCACAATGATGTCATTTGAAACTATGTTTAGGTCAACACAATGATTACATGATTATCTATTAATTAGCCTCTATAAACCACTAAAGATAACTAATAATATCAGTTAATTTGACATAGTTGTGATATCATTTTTGTAATTATTATCTTCAATAACTTTGAGATCGAACAAGTTAAAATCTGTAATGAATGTCAATAGATAAAAGATGAAACTTATTTTATTAAATTTAGAACAACAATAAAAGAATACAGGTAGTCCCCACTTAACGTAGTGGTTGCATTCTCGAAATTGCGACAATTGAAAAAAAAACATTAAACGAAACCTGTTTCTTCATAAGATTATATGGTAAACTGTAGGGATATGTTCAAGCTAAATTTGTTTTCATATGTTAATATACTAATTAGTGGAAGCAATATAGTTGATGGTGAATTAAAATTTACTCCCAGTTACTTAACGGAATTGTTTTATTTAACAGCAAGTTACACTACAGTACAGAATTAGTTAAGAGAACAATATTTCTTTTAATATTAAAAAACGGTTAATACAAAATTATTATCATACTGTTTTAAACGTAAAAAGCATAATAAAAAGTAAGACAACAATACTTATAATAAAATTAAGACATTAAGAAAAATTATTATTATCGTAATGTTTTTAACGTAAAAACATAATCAAACTTGAAACAACACAATACTTAAAATTAAAAGACATTAAAAATTATTATGTGTTTAAAACATTTTAAAAAAAAACACAATCGAACATAAGACATAACACAGCGCTTAAAATAAAATAAAAACATTAAACAAATTTTTATGTGTTTTCAACATAATCGAGTGTAAGATATAAAACAGCACACTAACACATTATTACTACAGTCACTTGCTGGTCTTGGCCGTTTAGTGAAAAACAAATGAAAAATTGACTGCTTCGGTGTGGATCTTTTTTTTCTTCTTTGTAAATTTCTTGATGGCATCGTAAATCGTCAATTACAGCACGGTGAAATTTTGAAAATAGTTCATGATTTTTGTTTTTAGAACCAAAAATTTGTAGGCGTGAATTTGTATTGAAAATTCAATCAGCGTAAAAGTTTCTGCTATATCTCTCAATGTTAAAAATCATTTGTTCGGATTCTTTTTCATTCACCTCTTCGTCCAGAACAAGTTTTTGCAAATTGTCATTGATCAGGTAGGCCTACTTGCCATGAGATTCTATCACCTCCTTGATGTCTTCTGGTTCCAGTTCTCTAAAGCCTGTTTGGCAAGCTACTGTTAGTGTGTCTTTGTGAAATAATATTGTGAGGTTCTTGAAAATCTTCAACACACTCTGACCACAACCTGCAACCAAGACTGAGATATGTTATCTATTGCTTTCAGAATATTGTAGCTTCACCACCATTCATGGATTTTCCTTCACCATCAGTTCTATTATGTAATTGCTGAAATGTTTGCCGAATATAATAGACTCTAAAGGTTGATATCACTCCTTGATCCATTGGCTGCATGATTGCTGTCATGTTTAGTTAAAAAAACATAACTTTCGCAGTTTCGTATAATTGATCAATAATGACTGGATGTCTGTGTGCATTATCAACTAGTAACAAAATTTTAAAATCAAGATTTGTTTGGTATAATAGTTTTTCCAAGCTGAAACTGCATATATAACATCAGTCTTTGATTAAATATATCTCCAGTCATCCAGGCTTTGTTGTTGGATTTGAATGTGACAGGCTGATGTTCTTTGGATTACCTTTTTAATGCCCTTGGATTTTCAGATGAGTAAATCAATAATAGTTTCATCTTTGAAGTCTCCAGAAAAGCATTACCTCCAAGCAACAAACCAAGCAATCTTTCGCACCTTTAAATCCAGGAGCTGACTTTTCCTGGAAAATATAAGTCTGTGTAGATATTCACTTAAAAAAAAATGTGTTTCATTAATGTTAAGAATTTGTTGAACAGAATATCTACTTTCGTCTATAATTTTTTTCAGTTTAGGTTCGAATGTATTGGTTGAAATAAAATTGGAGCTGCAGCTTCTCCTGAAATTTTAATATTGTGCAACCTATTTTGATTTTAAAGTGATTAAACTACCTTCAGCTCGCATGAATGCTTCACCCTTTGACAAGTCTCCTTTTTTGGTTTGTTGTCTCCTCTTTAAATATTTTCTCTGCTCTAACCTGAATAACCGCCAAACTAATTGGGAGATGATGGGTGTTTTGATCTTCTATCCATATTCCTAACAGTTTTTTAATATTTTCCATTAAAGAACTTTTTCACCGATTCACTCTAAACAAAGAAATGGGTTTCACTCTTCACGCTTAATTATATTATTTCAGCATTCATTCTTATAGTTTGAATTGTTCGAAGCCCAATCACTGATGATATATCTACTGCACATCCATCTTTCTCTAAACGATTTATAATGTCTAATTTAGTTGGAAAACTTATTGTGTTTTTTTCTTTTAGAGGAACAAGAACTTAAGTTATAAAAGACCACAGCAGATCAAATAATTAAAAACACCAAAAAAGTCTGACCGAAAGTACAGTCAGTACGAAATAATATTGTAGTAATAGGTTAATAGTACAATGATTAATAACAGTCTCTCAAATAACTAATCATAATTATAAAATAAAATTAACTAAAAATGTTAAACTATGAAAAGGTGACAAAAGCATGGGAAGAAATAGTGAAATTTGACCTCTACACTCGCCATCTAACCGAAGGGCTTATATTATGATCAAAAGATTCATGGAGCAACCTATTCTTTTTCAAGATAAATGAAAAAGTTGGACTGATACTACCGTTACAGAAATAAAGGCAATATTCAGAGTCATTTTGAATATGGGTTTACACCCACTGCCTAATCTAAAAGATTATTTTTCAGTAAATTGGATAAATAAAATACTATTTTTCTGTGATATGTTTACTGGAGACTAGTTTCTCATGATCTTTTGTAGATTACACTTCAGTCATGAGGAGGGAAGTGCTCGAAATCTAAAAATTACCACATTTTATTATTATTATTTTTTTTTAATTTTTTTATTTTTTATTATTTTTTTTTTGTAAATGAAATGTTCCAAAAATAAATTGCTCAGAGAGACTGGATATTTTTATAAAACATCCAATGATAAACCTTAATTACATTTTGACGCTTGTTTTAAGCTATATCATGCGATTGAAAGAATACTATTCGAATGATGAGTGAATCAAAAATTATAAATAAAAGTCATTAAAGTAATACACTTTATTTATTTAAAAAAAATTTAAATATACAGTAATTTGTTTTGTTGTCTTTTCATATTTCACACCTTGTTTTGTGTTTAGCCAGTTTTTATTGTACTGTAACAAAAAATATAATAAATGTACAATAAATTATAATATTATTATATTTCCTTTCTATTATTTACCAATTGATATCTAACGATGAACAAAACACTCCAGTTTTAAAGACAGATCGTGCATATAACAGCTATTTTTCATTGGACTATGGACAGGTGGCTGATATAGCCGCATCAATTTTTTAATGTTAAAATCATTAAAAAAATTATTCCGACCAAAAATACTATCATGTAGCATCTTTTTAATGTTTTACAAAATTAAGTTATTGGTATATATTTAAAAAATTATTTCTGACCCCTACCAATAAATATGACCATCCTGTGCCCAAGACATTCTAGTGCTGCCCAGAAATGACTATGCTTGTTGCAAGTGGGAATTGTAGTATCGTTTAAACATTTATATTTAAAATGTTTGAATTCTAAATGGGTTTTATTTTAATGTTACAGAAAATGTGGATACAGATGAAGCTAAATGTTTTTTTGAGGCGAACTATAGCCACATCTATTACATATTTTATGATAATTTCATAATAGCAGAAACTAATTTAAAACAAAAAGGTGAGTAAACTTTGAATTTTAGTGTTTTGTAAATATTATGTTAGCTTTTTTAAACTATTTGTAAGTTTCTATAATTACTACTTCCATCCGTACTTCTTATGTCATCAATTGTCAATAGAGAAATAAGTCCATGGTTATTTATTAATACAGGCAGAACATTGTCTTCTATACATGGCTACTACATCAGAACCACTTCCAAATAACAGAAACTATTGGTATTGCAGACAGTATTTTCCTTGTTTACTCTTCATTTTTCAGTTAAATCTAGCTTATAAAATTATTGAGATTTAATTCCACTTGAAACCTAATAAATTTGTATTAGTAAAACGTTTTACTGATTGAGATTGAGGGAGGTCATCAGGCTATTTTTTAGGCTAACAAACTAAAACCATGTATATAATAACAAAATTACTAAGTAAAGATGCTCTCGGATGTATTACATTAGCCAAAGTGTGTGTGGGGGAGGTGGACATGTATACCATTTTCCAGATGACTAGCTAATACGAGTTTACTTGTAATTATGACTTGTTTTACATCAAATATTGGTGAAACAGACCTATGAATGAAAGGGGAATTACAGTTTGGCATTTATCAGTAAAAAAATCTAGTGAATCTTTACAGGCATTATTACTTCAATACAAAATTATATTGTACTTTAGGTTATGGTTGGATTTAAGATGTTTGCATATAAATATATACAAATGTTTGTCATGGAATCAAAATTGTGAAACATTATCTTTGACCAATGTAAATGTCCCTTTGTACGAGAAATAACTGACATTTATCCCTTTCATCCGCTAATAATATAACTTGATGCAACGCATTTATGACCCAATTCTCAAATAACTATCACAAATGGTTTACAAGTTTCTGTTTTTGTCCACCAATGCAACTATCTTCAACTTAGTTACAATTCGATAACAGTTCACATCACAATTTTGAACAATGAAGATGTTCTAGTCCCATATTAGTATAAACAATAGAATGTAAAAAACTAAAATATTGGGTCAATCCTTACATAAGTAAAAATATAAACAAACGTCTTTTTTTATTTTTTTTATAGGAGCCAAAGTATTTGAAATATATGAAGACAATATCAATCTTTTTACAAAATATCTAGTGAAATTTTATTGTACTGGTGAAATAACTTTTTATTTAAATTTTATAATTTATATTATTTTATAAAAAGTATAATAATATGTAATTGGTTTATATGTTCAAACTCATCAATACCTTTATTTAAAACGAAACAGCACAACTTTATCACATTACGGATGCAGAGCAGTCAGTCACAGAACAATTGGATTTAGGTAGCGTTGAATTTCTGGAAGTGTTTTGCTTTAAATGTATGGTGCTGATTGGTATGCAATCCAAACGTGATTAAAGTACAATGGTTTTTTTTAGTTATGTTGAGGCAGTGGACAAAGAGCCTTAATATCCTTGCTAAGTTATGAACTTTACGATTATGTTGTAAATTTGTGTGTCAAGTGTCTGTAGTAGTCTAAGCTACAAACCTAACCTTAAGTGTGGTATAGTCAGTAGTTTATGGTTATGGAAGTTTTCTCTGTTACTATCTTTTTTTCAAATGTGTCTAAATTAGTTTTAGACTAATAATATTTACTGTAATTATTTTACTAATAGCTTTCGTTTAACAACTGCTTAACTATTCTTTCCTGTCTTTTTACAGAATTACCTTTTCACTTAGGTAAGTTTAGAATTTTCCATTTCTAGCTGCATGAGAATTTTTCTATTAATAGCTCTTTAAAAGAATGTTTTAGTTAGGGTAACAATTTATTGAATGCAGCTTTGTTATACAATTTTGCCAGATCTCACAACGGAAGGGTGGTTAAAGAGGGCAACTAATACAGGTGGTTAGAAAGTGACATAAAAATTCAAGAGTAGCTACTATCTATGTATAAATATAAATTAATTAAAGTTAGTGTTTCTATCAATTTTAGCCAGTTCGCTAGAAACTGGTTATATATAGATTATTGAAATTATTCCACATCATAAGGAAATGTCTGTTCTTCTGAGCTTTTGTATGTCAGGATTGCGGCATGATAACAGCTATTTCTAACTGATCATAACTGTACTTCTAAGAATAAGAATAAAAATAATTTATTGCTGTGGTTTTTTTTGACAAACATGACAACGTCAATATAATATTATTACAATTTTATGGCTATGTATGTATATTATATAATAATTAATAGGTATTAATCAATAATAATTAACATTAAAAATATTCAGTTAGAAAATAAAAAGTCATCAATTGATTAATAAACCTTAGCCAGGAAAAGTCTTTATTTTTGTTTTAAATGTTTCAACATTAATAATATTTTTGAAGCATAATGGTAGGGCGTTGTACAATTTTGTTCCATTTAGAAAAAGACATTTTGATATCCAATTTTAGTTCTACGAGATTGAACAAAAATATTCTTCTTATTTCTAGTATAATAAAGTTGCATACATGAATAATGAAGGGCTGGGGATTATTTTTTCTCTTTAAATACCTGTCTGGAGGAATATTTTGATTTTAAATATCCAATTGAGCTATTTGAAGAAAATGAGATATTTCAAATATATGTATCGAATTTTTGACTGGCTACTGATCACAATTGATAATGAATTTATTAACCTCTGACTAGTGCACAATTTGTTCAAAAGATATGTGTACTAGGAAAAAGGATCATCTACTGATCTCTGAAGGTCTGGAAAGGGAGAAAGAAGAAGTAAAAGACTTTTCTGGACTTATTTGGAGGCAAAATCTAAGATGTAAGCCAAAAGGAGCCATTTGAAGAAGAAGTATTGATTACCATTTTCACTTTGTACCATTTTATGTTTTACGGAAAGAGAAAAAAGTATGGGGTGAAGTTGAAGTCAGTTGTTCACCAGTGGTAGTTCAAAACTGTAAAGGGGTGAGATAAGTAGGACACCAAGTCAAAATTCCTCTAAAATTCCTGTTTCTACTTCTGCATTTGAAAATCTTTGTGTATTTAATGTCAGCCTGACTTGAATTAAAATTGCTTTCTGTATTTAATTTGTTTTTCTACTGTGCTTGTTACAGCTACTTTTTGTTTTCTTCTCAGTATTTCACAATCCCTGTTTTAAATTTGTTTATTCAATGTAGGAATTTCTACTAATCGTAACTGCTTGTAATAATTAAAACAGAACATTCTTTTTCTTATTTCTTTTTTTTACCTTCAGTATTTTAATTTGCTGTATTATCTGAAATATGTAAACTTTAGTTTGCATGTGCTTCTTAGTATTGTATTTAAATGCATTAAGTAATTTCCTTAAATATGAAATAAAATATATCATATACAGGGTGATTCACGAAGAAACGGAAAAACTTTCATTACATGTTCTACTAATAAAAAAAGATAAAAGATTATATATATGTCCGAAAACGCTGAGCTTCTTGTCTATCTGCCATTTTGATTTTTTACAAAAGAACAACTTTGGAAATATATAAGATATTGACTTAAGATTTGGTACACACATTTTTTATTTTACAGTTTACAAGTGTAAAGGTAAATAATAACTTACTTGTATAATTTCACAAATCAACATAATTAATTGTGACAGCTGTTTCACAATTAAGGATCTTCAGACAACTATGAACTAAAATTTACAAAATCCAACTTAAGTACCAATGTCTTTACAGTACTAAGAAAGTGGTGGATGGAATCCAAAAAAGGGGAAATGAATTAGGACCTGGCGGGATGTGTGACAATGAGTTTTAACAAAAGAGATGGGTTAAACACTTGTTCATTGAGGTTGGAAGTTTGGCAATTGAGAATAGATCGGTTTATTTCTAAAATTTCTAAATAATTTAATTTTCTACTTTTTTGTTCAATGTGCAAAACGTTGATATTTTATAATAATCTAATAAATGGTTAGCAAAATTTGAATACGTTTTACCATACTTCCAACAATGTACATGTTCTTTAATTCTAGTTTTTAAAGGATCTACCTGTTTGACCTATGTATTAACTATTCCATTCATTACAATTTACTTCGTATACATCACTATTATCTAATAACTCTCTTTTGTCTTTATTATTAACTAGCAACTTCCCGAGATTACTACTACAATATAAACCAATTTATACATAATTTTTATTTGTCAAACGCCTTACTTTATAACTAATATTACCTATATATCTTACATTATTTATTTTTATTCTTAACATCTGATTTGAATACAATCTTATTTGTTGTAGATATTATGCTCATGCAGTATAATGTATTTTATTTCAATAGGTTAGTCACACTGCTTGAATCAGGTGATCAGCATTTGTGCATGTTCATTGAAAGCGCTCAGTTAAGTTTCAGACATTCAAGATGACTTTTAATATTAATAATCATCCTACAACCCACGCAATAGATATGTCTAATTTTAATATAAAACTACAGAATAATACATGGTGTTAGAAGATTATTTAAATGTATACAACTACAATTGATAAATATTATGAGTGAACAGTTCTATGAATTTATAAAAGAATACTGTTTTAAGTTGAAAATACTTAACATTGTCATGAAACGAACTTAAATACACAAGCAGGTACGTGTTAAAATATGTTACTTTATAGTTTTCAATTAATAATGTCATCTTTAAATCCACACAGTGATTTCAAATTACATGGTAATGTCTCTGAAAACGGGTTGAAATGGAAACAACGTTTTAATCTGTATTTAACAGCTATATAGGCCTAAATAATAAAGAGGAGGTCAGACAGAGATATATTTTATTGACTTGTATGGGACAATATGGAATAGAAATTTACAACAGTTTTATTTTTAGTAGTGAGCAAAAAGACATTACAAAAATGTAATAACAAAATTTGATGAACATTTTTTGCCAAAGAAATAGCAACTTTCTTAAGACATAAATTTTTTACTCTCAACCAATTAGATGGAGAATCATTTGATCAATTAGTTACTGACCTAAGAAACAAAAGTAATGGATGTGGATTTGGTACCATAACAGATAGTTTAATTACTAATAGACTTGATTGTGGTATTCAATACACCCATATTAAAGAGTGTCTTTTAAAAGAACCGGACTTAAGGCTCTGTACATCTGCCATGCTGCTGAATTGACATCTCAACAAGTAAAAACATTGGAGGAACTAAGTAAACCTACCAAAGACTTCAATGATGTTCATCTACTCTGTACTAGTAGGTAATATCAAGGACCACTTTCCCAAATTAAGTACTGTATGTGTTTTCCTAATTATACAAAATCTAAACAATGTAAAATGTTACAAATATTAAGATCGAGAAGTGAGCTATATAAGAGATGGAATATTATTATTATAACATTGAAACCTTGAAAAAATTTTGTTTTGTGTAGTAAACCTTAGTAACAATATAGTTACATTTTTCCTATCCGTTATATGACTATCCGTTTACACTTCGTACACGTTTCGGAGTATCTTATCCATCTTCAGAGTTCTTGCTCTACTGAGGTCGTCAATATATTATAAAAAATACAAAACATACACTTAACACACAATTACGAGATGCAACACGTAAGGTGCGCACCGTAATGACTGTCCAATGATGATTGTCATTTCACATTTTTACAATAGTATATAGATGTCATCTGAGATTCTCTTATCTTGAATATTAATTGATGGCTGAGAATGTTTGAGGAGAAATTAAGTTGGTAGTTCATTAAAAGATTTTTATCATTTTTAAAGGCTTTTTTATATTTTTCAAAATTCTTTGCTGGCATCTATATGTTTTCCGTTCTTGTATATATGTAATGGTTTTAAATTAGTCTTAACATCTGTGTAGCTGTGATTTTCATCAATTAGATAGCGTGCATAATATGACTTATTACTTTCAATATTATTTTTCAGTAGGTGTTCTTTAAATCTTTTAGATTCTTAAAAAAAAAAACTAAATCACTGAACAGAGATATTATAAAAAATTCTAATAAGAGACACTAAAAAAAAACTATGAAACTTTGCAGCGATCAAGTATGCATATCTACTGTTGATTAGGCATTCAATTATAGGTTAACTACCATTGCAATAGGCTACAAACGCCATTATTCGCAAAACGTATTGGAAAGATACATAAACAATCAAACTCATACTTGCCTGTACTCTTGTTGGTTATTTCATGAATTAATTTTGACATAATAGGGCATAATGTTTTTTCTTTGGATGATATCCTGTCAACACCAATTTGATCAAGTAATATGTTTGATTAAAATCATATCAATAACCTCCAAAAGGTTAAATATGTTAAGAATGCTGTAGATTAAAATTTTATGTTATGTTATGTTCGAGTCGATCAATACAAATTTCAATCAGATTGTACTTAAAACTAGGGGAATTGTTGTTTTTTAAATCTCTAATGATTTAAAAAAAATAATCAATAAGAAAAAAAATTAATAATTTACTATAACAGGATTATAAACACTAAGTCCCCTATCACAAGTTAAGTACAATAACACAACATAAATAAACTTTTGGCAAAAATTTATTGGCCTATGTTATTACAGTTCCCTGATGTACATTTTGGTAACCATGTTACTATCATCGGAGGGTTCTAAACTAAACAAGGTTGAACCATTTGACTTTACACAATAGATTGCCTATATTTATGCTTTGGGTCGTAGATGCTCTCGTGTTCCCATCTAGCGGCCCACTTCAATTAACTTTAAAGTCGTATAGCATGGTCCAACCCTTTCTACTCTAAACCTTTTGTACTTGAACCCATGAAACTACAACTTTTCAACCCACATATTGAGCCTCTCACATTATTAAATAGTATGGGACTTAGATATAAATTCAACGAAAACGTGTAACTCAAATGTTGATCTATGTTATTGAATAGACTTGTAACTTTTTTCAGCTTTTAATTTAAGAAAATTAATTTAATTAATGATTTTCTGTTTCTTTTAGTACATAAAGCTCATAAGGAGGAGTTAGAGGCAGTTTTGTTGATGCTTGACAAAGTATTGACTCTATGTCCAGAACTTTTGTCGAAGCGTTGGCAATGTCACAGCCTTACACGGCTTATGACAAAACTGTTGCATCCAGGCAATTCATGGAAACTAAGGAGAGAAGCAATCAGGTAAAATAAAAACAAAATATGTTTATATTGGAAAGTATACTTTTTCTTGTTGTGCAACTTAGCAGATTATTGCCCTGGACGAGTTTTTAATAATCACTCTTCTTGTGAGTTACTTCAAATAATCTTTGCTCTTGCCTGTTAAGAGCCGTTCAATCAAAGATTATATGGTCAGCTGTTTAAAAAAAACCACACTCTGGGACATTTGATGACTTTTTCTTTTATTAATTACTCACGTTATGTTACAATTATAAATAAATTGAAAATGCTAAACAGTATACAAATCATTTATTAATTTCTCTTTTTTTAAACAGGTTATTATATTACAATTTCTATTTATGAGTTTTAAAAGTTTATGATATTGTTCACATTCATAGTACTGAATATAATAATAGACTTTATTATTAGTAGGGTGAAGTTAGGACCATCAGATCCTCTCTTCCCCTTAACCCCATCAGTAATATACACCTCAGTAATTAAAAAGTTCCAAGTTTTAATATCTCAAAGTTTGTAATGAAAATAAATGTCTAAATATATCTCATAGAGCGGAAATTGTGCTGGCAAGAGTAAATCAAATATACGCAAATCACTTATTAACTGAAGGTCTTGTTAAAGTTAAATACATTATTAAAAAATCAATTCCAAGTTTAAAAAAATTATTTTCCACATATAAAAAATATAAAATTTCAAGTTATTGAATGTTCATTTTCTTTTGTTATAAACATATAATTGAGAGGTTAAAAGTTTCTTGTTAATTAAAATTGAAACAGAGTCTTAATATTGGATTGATATTACCAGATATCGAGGTTTTTTTCTTTTACTTAATAAATACACTTAGAGCACTGTCTTGCTTCTGGAACAGTGGCATCGCTTCTTTTTCAATCTTCCAATTTTTGAATATGTGGTTCATCTTCGTAACTCATCTAAGATAGCCTTGTCTCTGATTGGTTTTCGATGTTTCTTGTTCAGTTCATCTTGTCCATTGAGAAAGCTTTTTTTTCAACTCCGATGTTTATCTACCGTCTACCTTTGTCTAAACATAGGTAGACACTTGAAATAATTTTATAATAAACAAATGTTTGAAGTTATATTAGCAATCATAAAATTGTTTATTAGTATTACAAATAATTATTCGTGACATTAATATTCCACGCTACCCTGGGGTCTTGATTGTTTTAATTGATTGAATCAATATTTCGAAAGTCAAGTTACTCACTGTAGATACAAGACAATTAAGCTATTCTAGACAATTAAGATTATACATAATTCATTTAGTTAACAATTATTTATACATATCATAATTAGTTTTAATCATATTCCTTATTTCAAAATGTCTGTATTTATTTGTATTTATATCGATCAAATAGTCGCTGATTTGATTTTGTACGTTTGACATTGACATCAGAATTTCATGGTGATTGTAAACAAAGATTTTTGCATACCTAAATATATTATTTTATAAATAAAGATATAGAAAGGTGGTATGATTTTGTTTGATATGAATGATTGACTTGTGATTACTTCTAGTAATGTATTATACAAAACGTGTTAACGAAATGTGGTGTGCAGATTTTTTTTTGTTGTTACGGTTGTACAGTTTTTCTAGACTAAACTGAATTATCATGTTGATAAGGTAACTTAATTTTATTTAAGTCGTATCATTCGTTATCTGACTTTCTATAATTACATTAGTTTAGTACGGTATTGTACTTGTCAATCACACAGCTTTGCTTACAAATGACACTCTATGTTTGTCTAGGTTATATTATTGTTTGTCCTATGTCCTAATTCCTCCTTGTTGACTAGTTATTTCGTAAATTGGTAGTTTTCCTACCTATGAATTAGGCTATAGATTGTACGATTACATGTTTCATTATTTAAACTACATATTGTACAAATAGGGTTCTAGTATATACCTCTATTCTGTGAACAGATACATCTTATACAGACTGTCCTTTTACAAGACCTGTGGTCCTCCATCACTAAATTAGCTTTTGGTGAATGGTATAAAATAGCACATTAGTAGATATGTCTAATGTATACTTTAATTTGTATAAAGTAAACAAGTTTTCATCTAAGAAAATGAAGATACAATCATTACAGAAGAACTTCTTAAAATGAACAGTTATATTCTATTCAGTCTAATTAATATTTGAGGCCTAATTGATGTTTGTTTTAATATTTGTGTTGTGTTAATAACTATATTATATTACCAACAACATCTGCAGGTTGGGAATGCAGTTTCGCTAAATTTATATTAATAAAAGCTAACTTAAATTAACACGTTCCAAAGTAAAAATTTGAAACTAAGCAATACTGTCTATTGCCTGCAAAGAGACTATTCACCCTTATCTTAATAATGTTACATGACCTAATCCTTTTTCTTACCTTTATTTAAGAAAGTTTTTTACCTATGACCAGTTTTGGGGATTTGCCCGTCATCCGATATGATAAAAAAATACAATGTACATAACACAAACTATACAAAATAGTTCATTCCGACTGTAGGTCATCATAAGTTTCTCTCAAACACAAACATAACCCACATGCCAAATAACCAGCAATGTGATGTGCACAGTTGTCCAATATATAACGAGTCACCTTTGTATAACATATTTAAAGACACTTGCCCTCAAGCAACTGAATGTACTATTAGGTAATAAGGACCACTTTCCAAGGTAAGCCTGTCTCCTGTCCATACAAAATCTAACCAATTAGAATGTTAATAAATTGAGCTATACAGAACATCTGCTTAATAATGGTTACACATATTCAAGTTTTATAAGTATGAATATACTCTATCTGTGCAAAAAAGGATGCGTAATGAAATCCTTAGAGGAAATCGAAATTTATAAGGTATCCAAGAATGACAACCCTTATTTGCTAATGACTAGTTTTTTATTCAGTTGAAGATATTTATTTAGCTTCCCTTTGATTGTAATTTGGTATTGCCATGAAAATATAGAAGTTGTTAGCAATATAGAAATAATAATATTACATACATATAAACTAACACTAAACAAGTACAACAAACTACAAAGCATCAAATCCACAGGTAAATTATAATATAAACTGTAATTGTGACTCATTCACCTGTAAACTCCAAAAACTTTTCCATTGAATGATAATGTTGTTCTGTTAAATTAAAAAAAAAAAATTCTTCTTAAATTTGGTAAAATTTGAGCAATTTTTATATCAGACTGCAATTTATTGTAGAGTCCGAGTCCCATATAAAATGCACACATCTCATAGGCAGACAGGCGATGTCTGGGATACTGAAGAACATGTTGTCCCGGAGATTCATTCTCATGTTGCAAGATTTTGTTTGTATAAACAAAACTCAGCAACTCAAACATAAATGCAAGGCATAGGCATTATGCACAATATTTTAAAGAAAGACTTACACTTGTAATACCAAAAATGGTAATTTTAACCTAAATAACCAAAAAATGGTTATATTGAGATTTGAATATTTAAAGTAACCCGGGAAACGTTAAAGTTGAATAAGGGAGGGGGTTTTAGAAGTCAAAAAGATGACTCAAAAATATAGATTATTAAAACTAGGGTAATAAAAGAATTAAATATAGGTTTCCAAAATAATAATGTCATGTATAAAAAATTAGTTATAAGTTGTAATAAATATTTAGGTAATATTTATATTGTTAGGTAAAATAATTTGAACCGTGTCAGTGTTGCTAGGTGTGAGAATAATTCTCGCATACGTTGCAGATTAAATAGGACGCTTGGTTGGGAAGCTGGACAAAGAGACATGTGGTTTAGAGTCTTAAGGGGACAGTTGAGTAAGTCAGACGTGTTTTCAATTCAAAGAAACTTTTTCAAAAGGTAGTGAATATGTGATAAAAGAGTCTTAAGAGGGAGTCTGGCGTGATCAGATGTATTTTTATATATATAAACTTTTGTAATATGTAGTGAAAACGTTTAGCAGTCTAGTGAAACGTTCAAGTTAGTCAGACGTTGTCTTGTGTAGAGAATTTTTATAAAATGTGGTAAATACGTTAAAAGTAGCCTTAAGATCAATCTAAAATTGATCTAAGTGACACTCGTTCGAACTTTAATCATGATACTAACAGACATTGAGTTATTTGAACAATAAAATAATGAATTCCGTACAGCAAAATGAATCGACCATGTCAGCGACTCGACACGAGACGAGATGTATTGTCTACAAGACGGAAACAAGGAATTGTGATTTTAACTAAAAAAAACGTGCCTGGTATACACGTTAAGACTTTATTTCTAAAATCATTTTTGTCTATAATAGGATAATAATTTTTTAATGTTTAGTTATAAGTTTAATTGAAAATCTGGAGTTTAATATTGAGACAATGTCTTATATTGTAAAACATGAAATTACTAAAGTAGAATCCTCTTTTTAAAATAGATAAATGAATGAAACTTTATCTAATTTGCAGAACTAAATTACTAATTACACTAATTCAATTAAATGAACAAAAAATCTTTTTACTTTTTCTTTTGAGTTGCAACTAAAAAATAAATTTCATGAATAAAATTCAATTTGATTTTTTTATAAAGAAATATGAGGATGTATTAAGCTATGATTTCTGAATATGAATGTTTAATAATATTTGATGATAACCTTGTATAAATGTTTTAATATTTGCATTTCAATAAAACATGTTAAGTTTCAGCACAACACTTAAGATTTCTTTATTTCACCAAGAACCACTGAAGTACACTTTTAAAAGGACTTGCGACCCTGAGAGATTTTAATCATAATAACAATTAACTTCCTTTCTTTTCTAAATTGGTAAGCTAACGCTTCCTGGCGCCCATAAAAAGCTTGGCAAAAGTTTATAAATAATAATAAAAATAAAATCATTTTTTTATATTTTTTTAATAAAAATAAGTACTCTTCAAGTACGACAAAGGCTCATTTTTATATTTATTACAAGTGTCGCTCAACTCGGGGCTGTATTCTTATATTGAAAAATATAAGAATATAAGTCGAAAAACAGTGGTTTCTTGGTGGATTAGAAATTCTTATCGAAAAGGTAAGAATATTCATAATTAACATAAAAATAAGAATGTTCTCTCTAAAATTTTTTTAATAATAAGTAGATAAGTAATTTTAAAATAACTAATTCTAAATTTAAAGTTTAAATAATAATAATAATTAAAAATGGAGGGAGATGATAATAATAAGTTAATAACTGATTTAGATAGGCTTAAGATAGAATTAGAAGCAATAAAACAAGGAGTTAAAAAGTATTTTAGAAATGTAAATAAAAAAATAACATGTCAAGAGGATAATAGGTTTTTTGGGCAACAATGGTATATAGAATACAAACAAATAACATGTCAAGAGATAATAGAGAATAATAAGATAGTTGGGGAACATTGGTACATAGAATTAGACAGGGAAGCATTAAATAAACAATGGCATGTAAAGTTAGGACAAAATTTAATAGAAAGGGAATTTGAATTAAAAGAAGAAATGAAAAACATGATAATAGCTGGATCTGTAGCAAGAAATGAAATTTATAAAAAATTGAAAGATAGACTATTAGAAAAAGCACCTCCCGTAACTGTAGTAACTGGAATAGTAACAAGTAATGAGACAGAAGAAGTAGATTATGGGCGTTGTCGATTTGATAATATAAAGAATGAGGTCATTTATAAGGTTAATAAAGTAAATAATCAGGTGGATAGTACTGAAAATTTAAAAGTTAAGAAAAATGGTGGGGTTAATGATGTTGATGGAAAAGATAAAGTTTTAAGTGATTCAGTAAATAATAATAGCAATTTGGTAAAAGAAGATCAAAATTTAAAGAAAATGGAGAGTACTGATACTAATAGTAATAATCTAAAGGTTGAACAGGTTAGGATAATTGAACAAGGTAAAGTAAATAATAAGGGAGTAATAAATAATGATCAGAGTATGAGCATGGAGAAAATGTGTGAGATGTTAATAAATAAATTTGAACAATATAGTGAGAGGTTAATGAATAAATTTGATGAGTATAGGTTAGAGAGAAGAAAAGATCATGAGCAATTTATGCAGGAATTAAGACAAGATAGATTAAAAAATGAGATAATAGTTAAGCCTAATGTAAGTCAAAACGAATCTTTTGAGAACAATGAGTTAAAACAGTTAACAGGTAATGTTGAAATTAAGAAAAATGATGGGGTTACCAATTTTGATGGGGTTAGAGAGATTGTAAGTGATTTAAATAACAAGGGTAAAATTAAAGTAAATGAATGTGTGAGTAAGATAAATGATGTAATAATAAAAGAGTCAGCTGTTTGTGTAAAAAGGCAAAACTTTTGTAGCACTGTAAGCTTTGAGAACTACGTAATGTTGAAATTTACAAGTATTTTTAAAATTCAAGAAAAAAAAATTAAAAGTTTTAGTGAACAGTATAATGTTGAATGTGAATATAAAAATGGGTGTGTGAAAGAGATTTTTGTAAAAGCAAAGGAGTATGATAAGGTTAGGAATGCTAAGCTGACAGATGACAGAAATAGGTCAGTAGATTCTAAGATGTTTGAGAGAAGGAGGGGTGAAGGTATGCCTGAGAAAGAGAAAGATAAAAGGTTTTCGTCAACACAAAAGTGTAATGTCAACAAAGGGGAATCTTTTGTTAGGAATGGGTCTGTTGTAAAGGCTAGCCTAGAAAAACTATCTAAGCTAGAAGCGGTATTTAACATTAAAAGTGTGTTAAAAAATTCAATCATGTACTTTAAAATTTTTCACCAATCTGGGAACCATCGTAAAAAATGTATAATTTATAATTGAGTTGTAATCAATTGAAATTTGGAACGACTGATAATAATGTAAAGACATTTTTATAATGACACGGACTTGATTTTGAAAAATAATTAATAAAAAGTAGTTAAGATTCTGTTAATAAGTAGTTTTAAAATTGAATAATGTATAGTCTATAGTGTAACGTTGAGAAGCCCTAAGTAAAAGCTTTGTCCAATTCAAAATGTTTAAACCTTGTCAGTTAGAAATAAATGTCAAACATAAACGTCACTCCAACACATAATAAATTTTGTTAAAGGATTTCTAAGGAAACAATACTTCGAAACTACAAAATTATTGAAAGGGCGAGGGCAGCGTGACAAATTAAATAGGAAGAGTTGAGTTATGTAATGTGACAACATGGGAAATTAGAAAGTTTGTGTACGCCCAAGTTAACAAAAGAAAAAGAGACAAAAAACTAGGCAGAGGTACGTTGAACTCAGCTAAGAAACAAGATTTAACGAACTTTGAAAGACGGTTAGAGTTTGAAAAATCAAATCCAACCAACCAAAAAGAAGCGTCATCCAGAAATAAGCGAAGAAGGGGTAAAACGGGAAAACTCTGCGTAAGAATCCAAAAATCAGAAAAAGCAGTGAAGAACGAGCGTCGCAAGGGAGAGGAACTAGGAACAGGGCGAAGTTCGCCAAATCGTCGTAAAGTTGAAGAAAAGTTTTAAGTCATCGAATTATATTAAAATCATCGTAAAGTTAAAGAAGAGTTTTGATTAATTGACCAAGAATTCAAGCAACAGAGTGAGGTAGTTCAAGCTTCGAGATCGTCAAAGTGCCTATAAATTGGATTAAGTTTCTTGTGATATCTGCCATAAGTTCGAGGGATCATCTCACCTGTAAAACTCCAAGAAGACATCATTCCATGCTACTGAACCACGATAAGTTATCTGATTAGTTATTGTAGTTCTTTACGTCAGGTTACCAAAGAAACCACGCCCCACTTTAAATAAAATCTGAGCTAGGCCGAGAGCCATTTAAACTTAAATTTTCAAAGAGCAATCAAAGTAACTTCATTATATAATTGGTAAATTATACCTGGCGCCCAACAAATCAATAAAACAATTGAGAATTAAAATATAAAGACTAAATTAAAATTACAATTAATGATACGATTTTGATGCACCTAATAATAATAATAAAATTGCTATGTTCTAGAATTAAGTATTTCATGGTGTTATAAATGTTTATGTCTAGTTTAAGTTGAATGGATGAGATTTAGTGATAAGATGAATAAATTTGAATACTCATATGTGCATCAATTAATTTGAAGATTTAATTAATTCAACTGTTATATATTGGCACCCAACTTTAGGTGCAAATTGTATTTTAAAGAATAAATAATTTAAATATGATAACGTAGTTGTGTTTTAATCAAAGTAATTAATTAAAATTAAATAATAAAGGTTATAATTGGCGTCCAACTCGTGGTTTAATTAAAATTAAAATTTAGTTCACGTGGTGTAACCTGAAGGTAGCATTATAAGATAAGAGACAGAAAGACTATTAGATATAATTAATTTAATGTTAAGACGTAGTAATAGGATAAAAAATTATAAAAAGATGGCAAATAACCAAATAACAATGGGGTTTGATGAGGAGATTAATAATCAAATGGGGATAGAATCAGAAATGGATAGAGCTATAGGGATTAATAATAGTGAAAGTAATACTAATGAGGGTAATAATTCAGGGGAGAGTGAAAATTTAAAGGTGTATGGGACCCCAACGGTAGGATTAAACGAATTAATCGAAATCCTTAATAAAAAATTTGATGAAAGTAATAAAAATGCGGAAATCCTAAAAACAAGCATCGATAAAAAATTTGAAGAAAGTAGTAAAAATGCGGAAGCCCTTAATAAAAAGAATTTCGAAGAAATTAATAAAAATGCGGAAATTCTAAAAGCAAGGCTCGATAAAAAATTCGCAGAACAAAATAAAAAGCTCGAGGAAAATAATAAAAAATTAGAAGAACTTAGTGGCAAGGTTAGTCAAAATGCGGAGACAATGGACCGAAAATTTAATGAATTTGCGGAGAGATTCGAGAACAAGCTCGAAGAAATTAAATTAAGATCGGATACCACAGCCGAGACAATTAGGACGGAAATGAATGATAAATTAAATAAAATTGAAGAAAATTTCACCGATAAATTAGGTAATAAGTGCGAAGATTTAAGAGAAAATTTAAAAGAAATTGCAAGTAAAGTCGTGGAAGTAGAAAAGGATGTGCAAGAGAGCATTAAAGAAATCGAAATCACCGTAAACAAAAATTTAACTGAAAATCAAATTAACGTAGACGCTCAGATTGATAAGGTAAAGGAAAGTCAAGCTAGATCTAATAATAAAATTCTAGAAATCGAATCACAATGCCAAGAAAATTCACAAAAAATTAACCAATATCAGAAACAAACGGACGAAATGAAAAATAAAGTGACAGAAGTAGATGAAAGATTAAGTAATTTAAAAACAAGGGATGGTATCATAATAAGGGAACCAGAGATAAGGGATATTAGTTTTACAGGAAAAGAAAGATTCCCAATGCAATTTTTAAGGATCATAAAAGAAGTTAGCGTTAGTTACACACATCAAGGGAACATGTATTGGTTAGATAGATATTTAAAAGATGAAGCATGTGTATGGTGGTTTCTACACCGTAGGGAAGTTAAAAACTTCGAAGATTTTGAAAAAATATTTATGGATAAATATTTTAACGAAATGATACAAGCAAACATCCGAGACAGGTTGGAATTCGGAAAGTTTAAAGGAAAAATTGGGGATGAAGCTATCACATATGTGGAGAACATGATGTTGGAATGTTCAGAGTTAGAACCGCCGATTTTAGAAGCCCAGTTAGTCCAAAAAATCGCTAAGCACTTTCACCCAACTACACTAATTGCTGTTATCACCAGGGGTGTGAAAACAAAGCAGGAATTTGTAAAACTATTGATGGAATTCCGACAGGCAGATGTACGACACATTAATAGTTACGAAGAAAAAAATGGTAATTATAAGGCATCCTATCCACGCGACGAGAGAGAGGGAGAAGTTGTAAACAGGCCTTGGGGACAAATGAATGGGTACAACAGTAGACATTTACCGTTACGTCAGAATAGGGATGTTTACAGAAAACCAGATGTGCGTGCCGACATAAAAAATGGACCAGGGAACCGTTGGGAAGGTCAACAACCTGCAGACAGGGACGGAAGAGGGCAAAAGTGAAAGTTGGAATGGAATGTAGACCTAGCGGATAAGAACAAGGCAACCATAAATACCTTATTCACCGATTTAAAAGATTATTTAGAGGACAATCACGACACAAGCGATATAATTAATGACATTAATAAATGTCCAGAAATTAAGTTAGTTTTTAATGAGTGTGTACAGGTCAGAGCGTTAATCGATACAGGTTGTGAGGTAAATTCGATATCTGAATCTTTCTACAACACAAATAAATTAAATTTAGGAGTTTTTGAAGAATTACCGGTAGCAGGAGTAAAAGTTATTGGAGCATTAGGTCTGCGTTCCAAAAGTGTTAAAAAACAAAATTTCATTAAAGTTAAGTTAGGAACAGAATTAATCGCCGTGCATTTTATAATAGTACCAGAACTAATTCGAGATTGTATACTTGGGTTAGAGTTTTTATCAAGAAATCATGCAATCGTCAATTTTATTAATAATAAGTTAGAAATAGGAAATAAATTAAACTATGGAGTTGGTAGAAAGGAAATTAAATTCGAGGATTCGTCAGAAGTTAATATTGAAAGTTTGAATAATTGCCTACAAATTGAAGAGGATAAATATGAATTTGATATAAACAAAATAAGCAATTTGGAACATGTACCACTTGAGAATAGGCAGCGGTTATACAGCATATTTAATAAATATAAAACAGTTTTCAGCAAAAAACCAGGATTAATTTCAACTTATTACCATAAATTTCAAGTAACTGATAGAACACCATACTGTCAGAGGAGTTGGCCAGTAGCAACTAAGTTTAGAGAAGCCGTTGATGCAGAGATTCAGAGAATGCTAAGTTATGGGATCATCGAGAGAGCAAACAGCGCATACATTAATCCTATAGTACCTGTATGTAAGAAAGATGGGAGCGTAAGGATCTGTTTAGACGCCAGGACTATAAATGCGAGAACCATACCGGATTACGAAGGGATTCGACCAATCCAAGAGTTATTGACAATCGGTAAGAAGATCAGTTGGATGAGTAGTTTAGACCTAACTAGCAGTTTTTGGCAAATCCCGTTGCACGAAGATTGCAAGGATTTCACGGCATTTCTGTACAAAGGATTGTGCTACAGGTACAAAACCGTTCCGTTTGGGTTGAGCACAAGCTTAGCAAGTTTAACGCGAGGTTTGGACTCAATTCTGACGGAAGAAGTTAAAAGGAATTTAATTATGTATGTGGACGACTGTTTATGTATTTCGCAAAACTGGGAAGATCATGTGGACCAATTAGAAAAAATATTAAAGGTATTTCAAGACGCCAACTTAACAGTAAATTTTGAGAAATCTATGTTCTGCAGGAAAGAAATAGATTATCTAGGTTTTGTTATCACCACAGATGGTATCAAACCGCAAGAGCAAAAAATGATGGCAATTCAAAATTTTCCGCGTCCTAAGACACCAAAACAATTAAAAAGCTTTTTAGGATTAACAAATTTCTACCACCGGTTTTCAAAAAATTACGCACAAACAACAGCTCCATTACAAGGACTACTGAAGAAAGGAACAAAATTTAAATGGACAAATAGTATTAACCAGAGTTTTTTAGCTGTAAAGGAGGAATTTATTGAGGCTGTAACGTTAAAGCACCCAAATATGGAAAAGATGTTTTACTTACAGACAGATGCGTCCGATATTGCGTCAGGAGCACAACTGTACCAACTCGATGACCAGAATAACATTGCTGTAGTAGGATTTACAAGCAGAACATTTAAAGGGGCTGAGAGATTTTATAGCACTGCCGAAAAAGAATTGTATAGTGTAGTATTAGGATTAAGGAAATTTAGGAATTATTTATTAGGGAGAAAAATAACCGTTATAACTGACAATAAGGCGATCACTTTCATTAACCAATGCAAACTACTTAACGCTAGAATGACGAGGTGGATCTTATTAATTCAGGAGTATAACATCCAAATTCGACACTGCAAGGGAAAAGAAAATATTGTTGCAGATACATTGAGCAGATTCCCAGAGGATGGAGAATGTTCACAAGAAAATGGGGAGGACCGACTTGTACAAATCCAATTAGTGTTACAGAAGTTTAATCCAGAAGTGGGCGAACAGTTACAAAATATAGAAGTTTTACAGAAGAAGGATACAAAATTTAGGAATATAGTAGGTAAATTAGAAGAAAATGATCCAAAAATTTTAGAATGTTATAAATTGTTTGAAAAAAAATTATTTCGCAAGGAAAGAGGAATGTGGAAATTAATGATTCCAGAAAAATTCATTGAAGTATTAATTAAGGAAATTCATGAAATTTGCGGACATATAGGAATAAGCAAATGTTACCATAATTTTAAGGAAGATTTCACGGGAGACAAAGTCGCTAAAAAGGTCAGGGATATAATAATTAAATGTTTACGATGTCAAAAATGTAAACATGACAACAAAGGTAGAAACGCAGAACTTACGCCTATTATACCAAAAGGTAAGGGTGAACTCGTGTGTGTAGACTATTACGGACCATTGCCTCGGTCAGTCTACGGGTCAAGGTACATCTTAGTAGTGATTGACGCATTTTCTAAATACACAAAATTGTATAAGGTAAAAAACACAACAACCGTAACAACATTAAATCAAATCAGGAAATACATTAAAGAAGTCCAATTACCAAAATACATACTTTCGGATAATGGTACACAATTTACATCCAAAAAATGGACAGAAGGGTTACAAGAACTGGGAATTAGACAAAGAACCGTTGCAATACGAAATCCACAAAGCAACTTGGCGGAGAGAGTAATGCGAAATCTAGGTCAACTTTTCAGGATCCTGTTACCTGACAATCACCAAGAATGGGGAAGGCTACTTGAAACTGTGGAAAGTTTCATGAACGAATCATACCATGATACAATTGAGTCAACACCATTAGAAGTACAATTTAATACACGTCCGACACGAATTTGGAAAAAATATTTAATTAATCCAGGCAACACAGAAACAAACGACATTGACCACGGAGAAATATACTTACGAATTAAAAATAAAAGGGAAAAATTCGCTAAGAAGTTCAATGAACTGCATCCACCAACCGAATATCAGATAAATGATTTAGTACTAGTAAGAGCTTGTATTCCGTCAAGCACAATTGAAAAACGATATCACAAGTTCTGTGAACTATATGAAGGACCATACACCGTAATCTCTAAGATAGGAAAAACTACTTATAAGTTAGCTAGTATTAAAAATAATAAAACTCACATCCGAGGTATATTTAATTGTAGATTATTAAAAAGGTTTCATAATTAATTAGAGAGTTAAGTAAACAAAAATAAATGAATTTAACTGTAAAATAAAATGTAAACAAACACATGTCCTACAGTTGAAGAGGGTCAAGGGAACAATGTTAATTGGGGTTTACAAGAAGGGTTTGTTGACGTGGGATTCTAGACAATGCCATTGTTAAGAAAAAAGGTTGACCGCAGTTTAGGTCATAAAGTCATTTAAAGGGACAGTAATTCTAATGGGTTTTTAAATGAGAGTAAGAGTAGGTCATAAAGTCATTTAAAGGGACAGTAATTCTAATGGGTTTTTAAATGAGAGTAAGAGTAGGTCATAGTCCATGTTACGATATGTATATGTGTATTATTAAAATAAGTTTAGTGTAAAGGTGTATCAAAAGCAAATTTTATCATTAATTATGCAATTAACATAAAATTTCTTGGGACTTATGTAACGTTGAGAAGCCCTAAGTAAAAGCTTTGTCCAATTCAAAATGTTTAAACCTTGTCAGTTAGAAATAAATGTCAAACATAAACGTCACTCCAACACATAATAAATTTTGTTAAAGGATTTCTAAGGAAACAATACTTCGAAACTACAAAATTATTGAAAGGGCGAGGGCAGCGTGACAAATTAAATAGGAAGAGTTGAGTTATGTAATGTGACAACATGGGAAATTAGAAAGTTTGTGTACGCCCAAGTTAACAAAAGAAAAAGAGACAAAAAACTAGGCAGAGGTACGTTGAACTCAGCTAAGAAACAAGATTTAACGAACTTTGAAAGACGGTTAGAGTTTGAAAAATCAAATCCAACCAACCAAAAAGAAGCGTCATCCAGAAATAAGCGAAGAAGGGGTAAAACGGGAAAACTCTGCGTAAGAATCCAAAAATCAGAAAAAGCAGTGAAGAACGAGCGTCGCAAGGGAGAGGAACTAGGAACAGGGCGAAGTTCGCCAAATCGTCGTAAAGTTGAAGAAAAGTTTTAAGTCATCGAATTATATTAAAATCATCGTAAAGTTAAAGAAGAGTTTTGATTAATTGACCAAGAATTCAAGCAACAGAGTGAGGTAGTTCAAGCTTCGAGATCGTCAAAGTGCCTATAAATTGGATTAAGTTTCTTGTGATATCTGCCATAAGTTCGAGGGATCATCTCACCTGTAAAACTCCAAGAAGACATCATTCCATGCTACTGAACCACGATAAGTTATCTGATTAGTTATTGTAGTTCTTTACGTCAGGTTACCAAAGAAACCACGCCCCACTTTAAATAAAATCTGAGCTAGGCCGAGAGCCATTTAAACTTAAATTTTCAAAGAGCAATCAAAGTAACTTCATTATATAATTGGTAAATTATACCTGGCGCCCAACAAATCAATAAAACAATTGAGAATTAAAATATAAAGACTAAATTAAAATTACAATTAATGATACGATTTTGATGCACCTAATAATAATAATAAAATTGCTATGTTCTAGAATTAAGTATTTCATGGTGTTATAAATGTTTATGTCTAGTTTAAGTTGAATGGATGAGATTTAGTGATAAGATGAATAAATTTGAATACTCATATGTGCATCAATTAATTTGAAGATTTAATTAATTCAACTGTTATATATTGGCACCCAACTTTAGGTGCAAATTGTATTTTAAAGAATAAATAATTTAAATATGATAACGTAGTTGTGTTTTAATCAAAGTAATTAATTAAAATTAAATAATAAAGGTTATAATAGTTTGAAATAACAATAGTATGAGTATTAATAAATAATAATATAAGCCAAGCTAGTATGATTAAGAGTTTAGTTTTAGAAAACGTTTAGGTATTTGCTAAGTGAAAGACGCTAGGTTTATATCAGTAGATAACTCTGAATGTTGTTTATTCCAATATAAATAATTATGAAACGTGACATAGATAAGATAGTTAGTTCGAAGCAAGGATTTAGTGTAGTGTTGAAGAAAGAATATTCAATATTAAGTAAATAGATTCAATATTAAATATTCAATAAAATGTGACGAGAGAGAGTTGAGATTCATTTGCAGATCGTATTGGAACCAAAAGGGTTTCATGTCTTATCAGTAGACAGATAAGGATTGTCTCATATCGAGGGGATTTGTTTATGCTTAAACCAGGCCTAGAATTCCTTTGCATGACATTAAGACGAGATACAGCGTGTGACAGAATTATTGTTCTGAAAATGAAAAACTTTTGACGTATAATCAAAAATTAACTTGCGTTTTCAAATAAAAAACTACTTAAATAAAGGAGAATTGGTTTTAAATAAAGTAAATAAGAACGAAAGTAGATTACTTAAATAACTTTAATAGAATTAAAAGTAAAATTTCTAAGTAAAAAACTTAGAATAAGTTTTAAAAATAAAATTTCTTTTTGAATTTGAATAATAACATCTAGAAAGGAATACATAAACAAAAAATCGACGATGCTAGTAATAAGATTGGTAAAATAAACATTATTTCAACTTCGGATGATACGATTTGGATGAAATTTTTTATGAATTTTAAAATTTTCTTCGTGTAAATGCATTTAGGGAATACATGAACAATTGGGAGGAAGGCAGGGTAACGGTAGTCGAAAACATGTCTTATTCTTAGAAATAAGGCATGTAGACAGCATTAAAGGTGTATTGTGGTTGTAAGGTTGTGAGGTGGGCTTTATTCTGAACTGAGTAGGAATTTTGCATTTCAACCTTCTCACATCTGAAGATCATAATGCAGACTTCAATGTAAGTGTCTAAAGTTGTAATCAGAAGGATACAAAGTGTAATTAAGTCGACAAGAAGTGTCGCGGATATTGGAGATAATAGGAGAAAATACAAGAGACTACTAAATAATTAAAATTTGGATAAAAAAGTAAATTTTGGAAAATGATGAGTTAAAATTTGTAAAAGTTTTGAAATTAAAATGTTTTAAGTAAAATTGAAAGTATTTTTGATAAGATGATGGAGATTTTGTAACAACGGTTAAGACAATAATAATTTGATATAATATTACATAGAATTTCCATGTAATGAAACTTTAGACAGATGATTGAAGAAAGATAAAGTGTAGTGTATACAGAACTGATCAATCTGTATATACAAAATTAAACCGGACGTGACATTATTAGGGAGTATTTTAGTAAGAAAGATAGTAATTATTAAAATGTATATAATAGATTAAGAGTAATAATGCTTGGCTTATATGTAGAAACTATTTGGTATTTGTTTACAAAAGTTAAGAATAATAAAATAAGTAATTATATGCAAAATATTGTTAGATTTAAATAATTTGAGATTTGAAAGGTGACTTGTAAAGGAATTGAGTGGTTTTCAAGAGGCATTGCTAAGATGATGATAATATTGAAGTTTTTTGTTTTTTTTATAATGAAATGGTAATAAAATGAATAATAGAGTTAAAAATGTTAAAGTTTTTGTTTTTTAAGGAAGGAGATATAATTAATAAATAATATAATATGAAGAGAATCTATGTGAGTTTTGCCAAGACAGATAATAATTAAGTTTTTTAAGTTTGTGATGTTAAATAATGAATAAAGGAGGTTAAGTTTTTGTTTTTTTTAAAGGAAGGAGTAATAAATAATATAATATGAAGAGATTTTGATGAAATTTATAAATAAAATAAAAGAATTAACGATTTTTAATAAACAATAATTGAATTTGAAATAATAGATGATTGTGAGAAGTTATTTGATAAAGGTGTCTAAAGATTTTGATGAAATACGGTGTTAGCTGGGAAACAATGTAAATTTTATTATTTTTTGAAGTTTTTGTATTTAAGTGGTTGAGGACAAAGGAGATTTTAATGAAGTAATTTAAATGAAAGAATTTTTGAGTTTTATATGAAGATGATGACTTTACAGAATTGTTGAGTAAAGTAGTACTTAAAAAGAAGTTGTTCTGTTAATAAACTTTTATAAAAAAGATAGTTAGGTTGCATTAATGGTAATTTTTTAGTTTTTAAGAGGTTTTTTGAATACTGCGATGAAATGAAGGAAATATGCGACGATTTTAATGAAATAAAGGAAATATACGGCGATTTGAATGAAACAAGAGGAGATTTAAGGAATTCTACGAAATACGGCGATTATTATGATTTTAAAAGGAAGCTACGTTGAAGTAAGGAGATTATTTATGAAATAATATATAGGTAAATAATAAGGAGTTTTTTTTATTATGAAGAGTTTTTTGGGGATTAATGCAACTTGAATTATTAAAATATGAAAGATAAGATGGAAATAATTTTAAGATAAGGTACTAAAAGATGATACAATTGTAAAGAGGTAATTTTGAAATAGATAAGATGAGTTTATAAGTGATTTTTTTTTGGTAATAATGATGTTATATTTTTTTGAATACTAGTAGAGATAAAGAGTTTTTGGTAATTGTAAAACCAGTAGTTAACATTTTATCCCAGCAAGACAAAGGAGAATTAAGAATTTAAGTAAGAATAAATAATTATTGGATTTAAACTAAAATAATATAAGATTAAAATTGAAGAGTTTAAAGTAAATTAAAATGATTTTGAGTAATAAGTAAATAATTTTGTAATGATATTAAATAAAAATGAGAAGTTTTAATTTTGGATTGTATTAAAGTGAAAGAAATATTCAGATGAATAGTTAGGATCTTGGCAAAGAGATAGAGATATTTTTTTCTTTTTAGCAATCAGGAGTAGACACTCTGACGCAAGATAAAAGTTGAGTGATGGACAGCTTAATGATAAGAAGTTGATGAAGGTTTTTTGATGATGGATAAGACTTGGGTATAAGTGGTTTGATTGATTAGAATATGCAACTAGGTAGATTTAGTGAATCAATAGATTATAAGATGTTTAATGTAATTAAAGAGAGAATATTTCTTATTTTAAAGTTTTGTTTTTTTTTAAAAAAAGGAATATGAATATTCTTAGTTTGCTGAAACTTTTTTAATTTTGGAAATCTATAGGGACCGAATTTGAAAGTTTTTTTTTTGAAGTTAAAATTTTTTTTGTTAAATAAAAGAGAAATCTGTGTTTCAATATTATATATTGAATCACAGCTTTGATGGGGTATTTGTAATACCAAAAATGGTAATTTTAACCTAAATAACCAAAAAATGGTTATATTGAGATTTGAATATTTAAAGTAACCCGGGAAACGTTAAAGTTGAATAAGGGAGGGGGTTTTAGAAGTCAAAAAGATGACTCAAAAATATAGATTATTAAAACTAGGGTAATAAAAGAATTAAATATAGGTTTCCAAAATAATAATGTCATGTATAAAAAATTAGTTATAAGTTGTAATAAATATTTAGGTAATATTTATATTGTTAGGTAAAATAATTTGAACCGTGTCAGTGTTGCTAGGTGTGAGAATAATTCTCGCATACGTTGCAGATTAAATAGGACGCTTGGTTGGGAAGCTGGACAAAGAGACATGTGGTTTAGAGTCTTAAGGGGACAGTTGAGTAAGTCAGACGTGTTTTCAATTCAAAGAAACTTTTTCAAAAGGTAGTGAATATGTGATAAAAGAGTCTTAAGAGGGAGTCTGGCGTGATCAGATGTATTTTTATATATATAAACTTTTGTAATATGTAGTGAAAACGTTTAGCAGTCTAGTGAAACGTTCAAGTTAGTCAGACGTTGTCTTGTGTAGAGAATTTTTATAAAATGTGGTAAATACGTTAAAAGTAGCCTTAAGATCAATCTAAAATTGATCTAAGTGACACTCGTTCGAACTTTAATCATGATACTAACAGACATTGAGTTATTTGAACAATAAAATAATGAATTCCGTACAGCAAAATGAATCGACCATGTCAGCGACTCGACACGAGACGAGATGTATTGTCTACAAGACGGAAACAAGGAATTGTGATTTTAACTAAAAAAAACGTGCCTGGTATACACGTTAAGACTTTATTTCTAAAATCATTTTTGTCTATAATAGGATAATAATTTTTTAATGTTTAGTTATAAGTTTAATTGAAAATCTGGAGTTTAATATTGAGACAATGTCTTATATTGTAAAACATGAAATTACTAAAGTAGAATCCTCTTTTTAAAATAGATAAATTAATGAAACTTTATCTAATTTGCAGAACTAAATTACTAATTACACTAATTCAATTAAATGAACAAAAAATCTTTTTACTTTTTCTTTTGAGTTGCAACTAAAAAATAAATTTCATGAATAAAATTCAATTTGATTTTTTTATAAAGAAATATGAGGATGTATTAAGCTATGATTTCTGAATATGAATGTTTAATAATATTTGATGATAACCTTGTATAAATGTTTTAATATTTGCATTTCAATAAAACATGTTAAGTTTCAGCACAACACTTAAGATTTCTTTATTTCACCAAGAACCACTGAAGTACACTTTTAAAAGGACTTGCGACCCTGAGAGATTTTAATCATAATAACAATTAACTTCCTTTCTTTTCTAAATTGGTAAGCTAACGCTTCCTGGCGCCCATAAAAAGCTTGGCAAAAGTTTATAAATAATAATAAAAATAAAATCATTTTTTTATATTTTTTTAATAAAAATAAGTACTCTTCAAGTACGACAAAGGCTCATTTTTATATTTATTACACACTATTCCCTCTGCCCTGGTCCTACCATAATTTTAATTATTTGTTTTTGAATTTTTAAATATAATGTATGCCTCAGGACAATTACCCCACAATATTATGCCGTAATTTAGGAGAGAGTTTAGAGTTTCTTTTGACACTCGGTCAGAGACTACTTATCTTGTATAGCACTATTTAGTTTCCGAGACAGTGTTTTCACATGGTCTCTCCATCTTACATTTTTATTTATTTTTAGTCCCAAAAAATTTGAAACACTGACTGAGACAATATTACTAGTTTCTAAATTTGTGTCAAGAGATCTAGACTATTAGTTTTAAAATCTAAGACATAAGATTTGTTCATATTCATTTTGAAGCCATTGAAGGTAAGCCGTACTGTAATGGATCCGAGACACTCTGAAATAGATGCATTTAAATAATAAAAAATTTGATTCCCGTATTAATGCTGAAGTATCATCTGAGAAGAGAACGATTTCTCCAGTTTTCACAGCATTGGGTAAGTCATTAATATACAATAAAAATAGGATAGGACCTAGAACTGATCCTTGAGGCATTCCTGTGTTTTTTTATAAATGGCTTTGAAAAGTATTTTAAATTATTTTTTATTTCAACAATTTTGATAACAATTTTGCAAATAGGATCTAAACCGTGTTAAAGATATTCCCTGTATATCATAAAATTGCATCTTCTCAAGAAGTATATCATGATTCACACAATCAAAGGCTTTAGACATGTCATAGAACAGTCTAAGAAAATATTGTGAGCCATCAACAGCTCTGAGAATTTGTTCATAAAAGTTAAATATTGCAGAGGGTGTATATTGTTTGATACTTTAATCAGAAACTCACAGTGAAGGAACTCTCGGAACACTGATAAGAGGACAGGACAATCATTTCATATCCCTGACATACATATCATATCACTTGTTTTTTTACATGGATGTCAGTAGGTTTGTATTTCAGTAAAACTTACAAACTTATGACACGACCTCCAGTTGAAGTGAACTCTTTTGTTCTATGTTGTTTATGTTCACTGTATTTTGTATCATATCTCATGAAGAATCTATGCTCGAAATCTCTGGTGCTTTTTATTTGACCAAATCAGTCTATCCATTTAATTCATGTAGAGATTTACTGTATATGCTTGTATATCTGATTTATCGTAAAATTATGGATAATACAATTTCTACATCATTTTATTGTATTTTTAATAATTGTTACTTTTGATCTGTTTAGATATTTTGTCTTGTGGTATCAAGCTCTTGGAGACAACAGCCCAGACTCCATACATGCAATATTTGCTACATTAGTTCCAGGATTTCCCAGTCCAATTCCGGATCACCTTGGACTGACTGGTCTTGTCAATCAACCTTCAGCTACAGTATTCCATGACTTTCAACATGGTGTGTAAATTTAGTTGCATGATATTAATTAGTTTGTCTGCAGACAAAACAAGTTGATGAGTGCTATCATGGCTTTTAAAACTGCCCCATTCTATAATGTAATAAAAGCAGATCCTCTAAATATAATAATAGCCAGAAGTTGGTTTTCTTTAGTCTTGTAGGAAATGTTAAATTGATTTGGAGGGTGTCTTATGCAGTAGGATAAGTGTGTTTAAAATAGTTGTTATACAGGTTTTAAACTATTTATAATTGTATATATATATATATATATATATATATATATATATATATATATATATATATATATATATTTTACTACTTTCCTAATGCCGTAAAATCCGATGACGATGTACAATAGGTATTTACCTCATTTCCTTCAGGGCTAGAAATTACATTTTCTTACAATCAGTTCACTATCTTTGTGTTATCTTAGAGAAGTAGGGTTGGTTACACGCAGAATTGAAGTCTGCTAATTTTGATCTAATTTAATATGTTTAAGTTGAAGCAACACACGATGTATGAACAAAACACTCTTTTTTAAATGACTGCCATTTTAAATTAGTTTTTTGAATTTCAATAGAGTTTTATATGAGCATACCAAATTTAATGTTCTTGATTTAATTTTGTGGGTGTAATTATGTTTACTTAGAGATGACAATAACAATGGACGCACAGTTTGTTGAAAATCAATTTTTCGGTTTCTGAGGTCATAAAATGTCAAAATCTAGTCAAAAACTGAAGTCAATTTTTTTTTCGTAATTACCAAACTTACCTTGTAGCTTTTTTTATTTGTATATTGTGTATTTAAAACAAAACATTCAACAAATAATAACAGATATGGAACTTTGCGAATTGATTGAAAGAAAATATACTACAGTCTTTAAAAAGTAATAATTATAAATTATTATGTGGATTTTTAAAAGACATATCATTGAGAAGCTCTCAACCTTCCCTGAGTTAACTTTTAAGAACCTTCTGTGATGTCCTCTCAATATAGTGAGTATGGTTGTAGCAAACCCGAGATCTACACCTTATTTCCTGTAGCCTTGGGTTAAATCCCTCTTATCTTATTAGGTTTTCTTGACCAACTCACTCTGACGCTATTAAGAGTATTTAAGGGCTAGGAGTCTTTATTTTATCTTGTTTTTTCATTATATGACTGAGTGGTTTTTCACCCTTAAACAACAACAAAAATCTTTGATAGATTAAATATATATCCTTTTTATTTTCCCATATATTTAGTATGTGGAAAATTATGTAAAAAAAATTGATGTCATGTTTTTTTGTGAATATATTCGTTTTGAGGTCCTCTGAGTTAAAAAAAAAAGGTTATTGGAAAGATATCTGTCTGATGTTCGTCCTATGTGGAGAGCACAAATTAATGGGCTGATTTTAATCAAAATGTGTGCCGATTTTGGCCCAAGTGTAACATCTAAGGACCAACAAAATGTATTGGTCGCCATGACTCCGAAAATGCTGGTTTGTCAGTTATTGGTATAAAAGAAAATTCATCTATGTTTGGGGTTCACCAAACGAATGAAAACATAATGTTCTAAAAAAAATAGAAAAATAATAATAAATAAATAAATAATACAAGATAATTGAACATGTCTTTTTGTGTGAATGTAACAATTAAGGATGATGATTTGGTCATTAAAACATTGCCTTGTATTTGTATTGCACAAATAAAGTGGTTTTGAAAAAAAAAGAAGTTTTATTCATTTGGTGATTAGTTTCCACAAGTGTAGCTCATTGCAGTTGATCTATACGGTCGTTATAAATACTTCGAATCAACTCGATGCCTCAAACCCGTTTACAAAGCATAAGTAAAATAATATTGTTCAGGAATAATTAGTATAAATATCAAATGAATTATTGTTATTAGAAGCTTGATTTTAATCAAATATGACTTGCGCTGAGGACGTGTTTATAACAAAACAAAATATATTTAGGCTCTTATTTAAATATTTGTTTAGAGACGGCATCCATGGTACGTTTTAAATTTTTTATTAATAACTACCAAACTCGTTTACTTGTTTTGTAGTGATATTAAAACTCATTTCTAAATATTTAATCATGTTTTCTGGCTAAGAATGAGGAGGGGTTGGGGGCAAAGTTCCTCTCCTCCCTACGTCGTATGCCATGATATTGATCCATTTTACGAATTTAAAGTTCAGATTAATATAAAAATCAATGTGGTCAAGCCGGCTTTGTACTGAGACATGGTTCTGAGTGCAGCGAATTTAATGTACATGAATAACTTTACCATTAATATCCCAATTAGTGTTAAGTGTATTCATCAAATTTGGCTCTTTTTTAGTGAATATTTGGTGCAGTGTTGGATGTCCAGGTTTCAATATAAACGTCTAGGTAGCAAATTAGGGAATAGGTTGCCATGGCTAATATGGCAACCTGGTTTCATGTTAGTTAGGTATGGCTCAAACTCCTCATGAGGCAAATAGTTAGCTGGTCTTACAACTGCAAACGATTAATACATTAATTTGATCGTTATTTAAATTCTCCACTATTCTATGAGAATCTATAATCATGTACTTGAAAAATTTAAGTATAACAGCTACAATTTTATGATTTATTTACTTTGCTTTCACATATTTTCAGGCCCAATTTCCGCTGTTGAAATTCAGGCAGTATTCTTACCTCAAAGTGGCGAAAAACAGCCGGAAGATCCAATGAGGTTCTATTTGGATGCATTGCTTGAATTTATAGTAACACAGGTAATGATTTTATAATATTGAATAGAACATATATCTTCTTTATAATGTTTTGTTTTATGTGTAATAAAGGCAATTGCTATAATCTACATTTCTGCTAGGATATACTTAATTAATTTGAGTACATTATCTTAACTTCTGCTGATGCCTTTCAGATGGACTTCCTTTTTAAAAGATGTTGTTTATGTACTTTTCTTCACACATAGGTCTAATGTAACCCAAAACTACTTTTTTTTTGCGGGATAAACAGTAAACTGCTTTTGAAAATGGAGTTCATTCAAAACGCTTCAGCAGAGTAAGGCAACGCTAGGAGTAGCTGAAGAATAATGTACTCAAATGAACTGTTCATTATCATAATTTTTATTCATTATAAAAATGAAATGGCAATATGTATTTCCACCCTAGGTTCACATTTGCTACACCTACTTCTTGTTGTTTTCAGATAAATTTAAATATATAAATTTATTTTTTTTAAACTGTACTTTATTTTCACTATTTGACTGATTACTACTGAAATGACATTTTTGGTGATGGACAGTTTTGGTTTAGCAAACCTTTAAAGTGCTGGCAAACATTTACTGCAAAAAACTCAAGGCGACTGTTTTTTGGGACAGAAAAAGTGTATTTCTGGTGAGTTATATAACGAGTTGTTACAATAAACTTTGAAGTTTACTGTGACACTTTAAGGAAACTGAGAAGAGGCTTTTAGATCATACAGAGCCTGTTTAGTTAAAATATTGTTTATTTGCATGACAACGCTCATTCCTACACAACATCTGATGAACAGTTTCAAATAGGAATTGTTTCACCGTCCTCTGTATACCCCTGATTTGGCTCCTAATAATTATCATCTTTTCCCTAACATGTTAATATGGTTAGGGTCACAAAAGTTTGATAATGACGAGGAGTTGAAGAACAGTGTCAACGCATGAATTCACACAAGTGGCGGAGTTCTCGGATTAGGGTATTATAAAAACCCACACAAATATGACAAGTACCTTAATGTAGCAGGAAATTATGTGAAAAAAGAATTAAGAGTTGAACCTTAAAGTGTGTACAGGGTCTCCGAAAAAGAATGCCGGGATTTCAAACGGCCGTTGCTTGGGCACTATTCAAGATAACTAAACGATTTAAACGTCAAATAGAAGAGAAAAGAACAAAGGTTTTATTTTCATCCCTTAATATGTTTCGATGTGAGCTCCATTTGTTGCTCTGCTGACATCGAAACGATATTCGATTTCTCGCCAAGTGTTGTGTAGCATCTTTGGTGTCACAGTTGCAATCGCTTCCGAAATTCGCCAATGCAGATGTGGCAAATCACGAATTTTCTCAGCATAAACAATGCCCCAGAAAAAAAGTCCAAAGGGGTGAAATCAGGACTCCTGGGAGGCCAGGGAATAGGCGGCCCCTGCCACTCCAAACATTTGGAAACCTGTTGTTTAGTGTGTCGCACACTTCCCGAAGGTACTGAGGTGGGACGCCGTCCTGCATCAAAATGACTCGTTCACCTGCTTGTTCTTCAGTTTCTTCAATTTGAGGAAACAAAAATTGTTCTAGTATATCTAAATAAATTATGCCATCAATTGTTTTTTAGGTGAAAAAGAAAGGCCCTATCACTTGGTCATACATTAATCCACACCATACGTTCACTTTTAGCGAATCGCCCACATGTTCCTGCACAATGTTAGGCTCTCCGATTCCCATTTACGACAATTGTGACGAATAACAACACCGCTTGTGTGAAATGTAGCTTCATCTGAGAACGGCACTCTTTTAATTAAATTGGGATTGTCATCAATCTCACTGAACATAAAACTGGCAAAGTCTGTACAAATCTGTACCACAAACATCGTACTCGCGACGCGTCAGGTGCGTGAGTCGCAATGGCGGCTTGCCACAGCGCAGCTCTTCTGCACATGCCAAGGTCAACGCTTCCTCCCATGCTACATGGAAAACAAAACTTTGTTCTTTTCTTTTCTATTTGGCGTTTAAATCATTTAGTTATCTTGAATAGTCCCCAAGCAACGGCCGTTCGACATCCCGGTATTCTTTTTCGGATTCACTGTATAATAAAAACTTCTAATTGTATTGGTGTTTTTTTAACAAAACAAAACTTACTTTTCAAACAGTCAAGTCAACATAATTAAATCTCTTATGTTTATTATATTATGTTTTAACATGTTATTGAGAATACTACTGATATTATTATTACTGTATATTTTGGTTTCAGGTGCCACGTGTAGAATGGAGAGATAAAGCATATAAACAACATAAGAGCTTTATGTTTCTATTTGACAAGATTAAGCAGTATTATTTACCACACATTTTCCCAAGCTTCTCGTACGCCACTAGTCTGTATAAACCTGTATTAGGTAATGAAGAAGCAATTTCTAAATCATTTAGTAACTTACTTAGGATAATTTAAAGCATTTTATATCAATCTTGTTTATAAAAGAATAAATTTTGAACCATTCACTATTCATTTAAAATTTGTTTAGATGGAAATATATATATCAAAATGTATTCAAGTATGATATAAGTAGGTTATATTTAACATGTATCTTCTACACATTTGTTATTTGAGGAGAGTACAGAAACAAAAGGTGCAGTATTTCAATCGTTTCTCATGCTACACAGGTCCTTCAAGATTCCAAGAAATGTCGAAGCAAATTCCAGTTCTCCTTGTGAAAAAGGCGGAAACTAATATATCTGGATTTCTCTCATTGGTCATTTCTCACATTGTACAGTAAAGAAGCCTATTGTTGGTACATAAACCATTTCAGAACGGAATCTTCTAGGTCTTGGCGATTTGAAACTCTCGTGTGTTTTTGTTTACTATCTGAATTATGACATTCACTATAATTTAATGAAAACTACTGACAAACTAATACCTTTTATCTTTACACTACACTTATCTGAATACATATTATGGGCTAGGAACTAACTTAAGGGCAAACAAAAGTGATTGACAAGAATTAAAACTAAATCGCATTAACACACTAAGAGAGTTCAATCAGAATTAAAATAAGTGATAGAAACAGGCGTGTACTGTACAGTAAACTATTACACATACTGCTTGCACTGTTACCATGATAACGCAGTGCTTTCTGTAGAGTGGAGTACGATAGCTTAACTACAAAGTTAATCTGGATCTAGTCTGTTATAGCGGAGATCGACTGTATATTGTTCATGAAAAAAATTTCTCTTTTCTTTTTGCAAACAGATCAAATTATTTTCATATTCTGAAGTAATAAACCATATTTATTTTTTCACCTACTAGATAATAAACATACAAATTAGAAAACACAAAAAAAAAACAAATAATATACTTCTTTTCTTAAATTGTAATTAACCATTGAATTACTGGCCAACACAATCCATTTGTAAGTATTTTGTAGACCTATCTATAAATCCAAGATAGGTTAGCTAAACAGTAATCACTCGGGTATTCATTATTTTTCCTAATTCAATGAAATTAAAATTATCAGTCCTGCTGTCATCCCTAAACTTGTACTTTCGGTTTCTCTTGATCTCGGTAGACTATGTTGAAAAATTTCTCCTTGTAGTTTAAAATTTAAAACAATCATTCTCACACACTCCTAAATTTTCTTTCTATATCTTTATTAATAACCTTTTTTTTTTGTCATCTGACCAATATTTACAAACAAATGATTTTTGTAATATTTGAGTTCAAATACCTTTTAAAACTCTCACAGTAATGGTGGATAGATTTGAGACGTTATTTAAAATAACAAAATAAAGGTGTATTTGAAAATATGGCTAGCTAGTAATTTATATGCTGAGCTCTCTTTATTCTGTAATAAGAGTAGACAGTTGGAATATATAGGCACAGTTAGAAAGACCTCTTATGGTACTGAATCTAATTAAATCTATCTTTAAAAAAATGTTAAACAGACATTAAAATAATTAGAAAAAATTGTTAATTAACTAACAGGAATCCTAAAAAAATTAAGTAAATGTTAATATGGTTTAAATAAATTTAATTAAAATTATTTTTTTAATGTCAACAGATATTGCTGGGTCTATAGTTTTTGTTTTAACTATATCTAAACCATTTGAAAGGAGAATACATTTGCTTTGCCGTCTTTATACATTTAAAAAATTTTAATTTTGTTTCATTAGATCTGAATTTATTGCGACCCCGCTTCATGGTTGATGAAAAGAAACTAAAGGAGTTGTACATGAACTGCAGAGTTACATTTATTAAATGGATTGCAAATTTTACACATTCCTCAAAAAACAAAGACCTTACTTCACAATTTGCTCGATCAACAAGGTAAGTTTTGTTGTTAAATACAAAGGGTATTCAAGTATAATCAGGATTTTATTAGCTAAAGTTTATTTTTTGAATACAGTGAAATTTCCAATTAATTATTTATTGATTTCACACTGTTTTTCTATATAATACCCCTAACACTACAATATACTCGTTCTTGTACTTAGGAATTTTCTTAATTCCAAAACCATCAGGAATTCACTTAAATGAGTACAGGCTTGGCAATCTCGAGGAAACCTACCAACTGGGTACCAATTTCAAAATGTACTTTTGACATATGACAGGCATGATGCAGTATTTATAGCAGCATTCTTGTTTTGATTTATTAGTGCGCTATGATTGTGTGGCTACTAATAAAATGTCTGTCTACAACCAAGTAAAACCTTTGAACATCTGCCATTTTGTACTGGATCAACTTTTTGAAGTGTGCTTTGTGGCATTAAACTTCCAGTAAAGCCCTTTAAAATGATGTACAACTCGGCCTATGCTTTCATTTAAGACTTTCTTTGTACTCCTGACGGGACATCCCTCCCCCCTGGTCCTACACTTTCACTCATAGTGTGCAACAATAGTTCTTTAGATTCATAGTGTAAGCCCAGGTATTCAGCTTTCCAGTGTCATCCAAACAACAAATATTAAACCGGTGCAGGACTTTTTGTACACCCGGTATATAATTTATTCATGTTTCAAAGATGGGGAACTCATCTTGATATATTTAAGACAATCTTTATATAAGCTGAACTAATATTCTCCCACTACCAACACTTATATCAAGTTCCTCGGTTATTTCTCTGGCAGTGATTCTCAAATTGTCTCGAATTAGTACATCAACACTAATCAGCTTGTCTTCACTAATTGAAGTTTTGGCTGACTAGTATGTTATTCATTTACAACTCTTACTCAACCATCTTTAAATGACTTGCACCAATCATACACTCAAAACTGATTATTAAGTTTCAGAAAGCAGGACACCTCCATTCTTCAAAATCTAAGGATAATTCGCTGTGCAGTACTACTATGTAACTCGTGCTCTAATATGATGATTACAACGAACATGAATGATGGAAAGACAAATCAGCATAACTAATGACAAGTTCAAACATGCATGTGTTTGTTCAATGAGTCATGATTACCTGAACTTTGTACAAGAATAGAGTTTGAAAATTCCTGTTTATATTTTAATGCCCCTCATATTTGTTTGTGATTTTTATTTTAACATTAAAAAAGTAGAAAGAAAATAAAAAATTATTTCCATGTTGTTAGACTAGACTGGTGTATTGTATGTTAGACTAGACTAATCTTAATTGTATGGAATTTTAGTAACCTAACATAATACAGTATATATATTTATAAAATGTTTTGTTTCCGAAATAATAGTAATGTTTTATTTCCACAAAATTTTTAAATTATTTAGGTGTTCTTTTGATTTAGAGGGATCTAGCCTAGTCATCTTATCTAATAGCGATGACTAGAAATGAGGAAAAAAAGAACAAAAGTTCACAATAATTAACTTAAATTAACAGGCGCTAAAAAAAAAAAAAAAAAAAATTACAATATAATCAGTGTGTGCAACTAATTATATAACAAAATATACAATGTAAATTGATCACTTCAGTACAAAATATATACTTAAAATTGTGTATAAACTAAAATATAGAGAAACAAAAAAATAAAATATTTTGAAACTTTTAGCTTTTGCTTTATTTTATCCTTGAATATGCAGTTTCAACAAGAAATATCTGCTATTACATTAAAATTGTTTAAAATACAAAATAGTGTATACATACTGTACTTACATATTGGATATTAAACTATTAGAAATACTTGAAAATAACTTCAAAAGTCGTAGGTTACTGCCAATTTTTGCATTTGTGTAGACATTTAAAAAAATCTTTTATGGGTTGTTATTACTTTTGGTAAGAAATTGTATGCCTCCCCCCCCCCCTTAAAAATGAGTGAATTTTGGAAGGGGAAAAATCCGATTGGTCTTGGTTTTTCTCACATACATCAATGAATAACTCTAGGTGTTATGATAAATGAGTTCAGTTTCATTGTATCCAGTTCATGACAAATATGACAAAGAGAGATGCCTAAGGAGCAAAATTTTGAAAGTTGTAAAAGTAGAAAAGAGTGTTTTAAATTACATAATATGATTTCAATACAAAATTTCTGTGTATGATTCAATGGTTAAACATGTTATGTTTCCCTCCTTAGCTTTTAATTCTATCTCATACTCTAAAAAGTATTAGGCCTATTGCAAAATATTAAGTATACAATAACTTTGCCACAAACTTTTCTCAGAAAATAAAATTTTCTAATATTCCACTTCAATATTGTTTGCAGTTGCCTAATATTTTCATGTCAACAAATTTTCTTATCCAGATAAATACCAGGATAATTGATCTTATCTGTTTTTTGGTAGTATGATAACAACAAAACAAAGGTCAATAAAATTTTCATTAAACCAAAGTCCTTTTAAAATCAAATTTTCATATTTTGTTTTTCCATATTAACAGTCATCCTGTTATTGGTACAACAATTCCTTAATACTTGTATATCTTTTTTTATGTTGTGTTCATTATTTTCCCTTATTTATAGCACTTAGTTTTTTATGTTCATATTTATTTTTACAGTATAACACCTAATGAAAGTGAAGGAGAAAGATCTCCTGGATCAGATCTCCGTAGAGTTAGTGTTGGAGCTGGAGTTACTTTGACAGGACCTTCTGGCAGTCTGATGTCAGGAGGAGGGCCAGATGATCCTTCTTCTGTAGCATCTTTTACACCATCTTCTGACAATTCACAGAGGTATATATTTTGATTATTTATAATTAGCTAGTATCAACCTAACCTAACTTTAATGAAAAACAAACATAATATTTAGTAAATTCTACAATTTTATTGAGTCTTGCCGACTATGGTTTCGCCAGCAACAGCATTTACAAGGCAGCTTAACAAAGACAAAGGTTCAGTCTTTGTTAAGCTGCCTTGTAAATGCTGTTGTTGGCGAAACCATGTTCGGCAAGACTCAATAAAATTGTAGAATTTACTAAATATTGTGTTTGTTTTTTCATTAAAATGGAGTTCTACCAAGTATCTTCGGTCAATAGTGTAAATCGTATAACCTAACTTTACCCATTGACGCTACAGTGTCCTCCTTTAGAATTTTTTTAGTCTAGTCTGTAACTCTAGTCTGTTAACTCTAGTCTGTAAATGGCGAGTGTCCTCTGGTCTGTCATCTTCTAACACTGGCAGCCCTCAAATCCTCCTCCACATTCTGCAACCATCTCTTCTGAGGTCTCCCCCAGCTATTCTCCTTTTCTCTGCCTTGCATGAGTAAACCCTCTACATTTGTGTGTCCTTTATCCTTTCCTTATGTCCTCAACCTCATCACCTTTATACAGACCACTATGTTGGGTTCTTTATATATATTTTCCAATTCTAAGTTGGTCATGCTTCTCCACACACCATTCTCAAAGATTGGTCTAAAGATCTTTCTCAATATTTTTCGTTCCCAAATATATACTTTCATCTCAGTTTCCTTGGTCGAAGTCCAAGTTTCTGCTCCATAGACGACAATAAATCTTATTATTGTTTTATAAATATTTATTTTTGTGAGCATTGATATTATTTTAGAACGCAGTAACTTTAAGAAATCTAAGTAATATCTGTTATCTGCTGCTAGTCTTGCGTTTATTTCGTCTTTGCTGTCATTTCTTTTCTGTCAGCAAAACTTCAAAATACTTAAACTCTCATACTTTTTCAAAATGTTGGTTGTCCACTTGTAACTCTTAAGTCATTTTTATCCTTCAACTGTTTAAATGCTTCCTTTGTTCTATTTGCTTGTCTGGCTGTCAAACATATGCAAACATATTGTAGAGTGAGATTGAAAATATTGTCAATGGAACAAATAATATTTTCCAACAGTATATTAAATAATTCTGTAGAGCGTACATTTTTTTGTATCAGTCCTGACAGAATTCAAAATAGTTTTTTACTTAACTAGATAGTATCCATTTTGACCTAGCTTCAGTTTGATTTAATAGATCAGCTATTTCACAATATCAGATGTTTCTATTCAGTATAACTTTCTTATATAATATAAGGTAAAGTGTTGGAAGGAAATGATTTTTAAAATTTAAGTTTTTAGTAGAAATTGGTAGTTATCCATTTTGGGGTTGCCTAAGTCCAACAAATTTAGATTTTGAAATGTCTGTCGTATATGCAGTGCTTAAATATGTGGAGCGATTTTAATAAAATTTGGCATGTGGGTATATTTTGGCCATGTATATACTTTTTCCTTTTTTGGATAATTTTGGGGATACTTGCTATAACAAAAAACTCAAAATTATGATTTTCTCCAAAATCGCTTCAATGATTTTAGTAAATTTTGCTAATGTGTATCCTATAATGACTAAACAAAACGTATTGGTCACCATCTCTCATAAAATTCTGGTTCGTGAGATATTGATAAACAACCATAAATCGGCCATGGTACAGTAGTTATAAAGTACTTAATTTCTAAAAATTGGCTCTACCGATTTTGTTCAAATTTTAGTGAAACGTAAAGATTAGTGTGTTTAAGACACAAAAGAAGCAAGTTTAGCCTTTTGATTAAATGATGAAAGAAAATTCCCCAAAACCACAATAAAATACTAACAACACAAAGACTGTATAGTTATGTTTATTCTACCTTATGTACATTCAATAGCACTGCTATCATCTTCAGAGGTACACTAAACTTAACAACTATGATTACCACTGCAGCAAGGCATTCCCCCACTCCTCATCTGATCCCCTCGGCCAATCACAATTAACCTCGTCACACTTCATGTCAATAGGTGAGCAACGTCTGCTGCCTTCTAATACATGGTATGAAACTAAAAACTAACTTAAGTAATGGAGTAACTTTTGAAATCATAGTATGAAAAATATATAAATAAATTAACTAATGATAGTGGTTGATATTAAACTAACTTAACTAATGGAGTGACATTTAATATATTGGCTTCAACAAGAAGAACAATACGGAACTAGGAATGAGGAGAACAATACGGAACTAGGAATAGGCCTTTTTTTCGCATTAAACAACAAATTACAAAAACAAAAAAAAATCAAAAGTTCTGAAATATTTCGTAAACACTATTCACTTTCTCAATCAGTAGAGAGTATAAAAAAAGATTGAATTGTGTAATCTAGGATTGGTCTGCCCTAAGTGTTGAACCACAGACAGATATATTTATATATATCTATTTTTTTTAAATACCAAGGATCATTTTCCAAGGTAAGCCTGTGTCTCATAACCTTACAAAATCTAAACTAATAGGCTATGTGCCCTATTAAACTCTATTTGTGTATTACTAGGTAATACCAAGACTTTCCAACGTGTTTCCTATTTATACAAAATCTAAATATAATAGCTATGTGTATGTGCCCTATGTACTCTAACCTGAATATTTTCTTTATTCTCTTTCTCTTTTCTTGTATGTTCTATCCTTCTGTCTCATCACATTTTCACCATGGATTTTCCCAAACTATTTTTAAAACAGGTGAAAAACCTAGTTTTCAAATTAATTGCCCAAAGTAGATACACACATACTGTTTTTAGAAGTTTGTCTAAACCTAAGCAAACAAGAAATACAACTACAACATAGCCTACAGAACAAGAAACAGTTTATCACAATATTTCAACCACACAAAAAATAACCATGACCTATACAACAATAGTGGCATATACAAACTAAATTGCAGTGATTGTGATAAATATTACATTGGACAAACAGGCAGAACATTTAGAGAAAGATTTAAAGAGCATATACCTAGCAGCAGAAACAATAGAACTACAAACTCAGCATTCACGGATCATTTAATTGATAACATACGTTCTTACACCAGCATACAGGATAATATGTCAGTGATTGATAAAATACATAAAGGTCACACCATGAACGTCATCGAAGAATATGAGATTTATAAACACCACAAAAGCAATCCAGAAAAAATTTTAAATGAAAAATTGAATTTTGCTTCCAATTGCCTTTATGATCTAATATTTTGCCAACAACATAAAATCAAAGAGACATAAGAAAATCTAGTAGGGCACAAGGTACAATCTGATAAGCATTGAACAGAGCTGCACCTTTATCTTTCCAAATCAGTCTTAGAGGAAATATACCAGAATGAGGTACCTCTCAAGTGTAGCAATGTTGAACAAATTTATTTATTTATGTGACGTTGAGGCGGTTTGGAAAAAGCCAAACGTCTCAAGTCCATTTAAAACAAGTTAAATTGCCGCGCTAAACCTTGTAGAGTGGGGACGAGGTGGAGCGATGACGTCACGCCAGCTCGAGAGCAAACTTGCTTGTTCGAACGTGAAAAGTCAAACTGCCTTAGTTCCTATTTTATTAAGAAACTGAATTATTAATATAAATAAATATTCAGTAGAGTCAACCGACCAATAATATCGAAGAATAAATTTAAAATCACATAAAACAAAAAAGTTATTCAAGTTTTTAGAAGGGCTCAAAAACCTAAAATTTGGAAAAAGAATAAATTCAAAATTCAAAAATCGTAGAGTCATAACCAAGTGGGGAAGTAACAATAATCACAAATAAAAAATATGAATTAATAATAATTAACAGGTGAGAATGGACTTAGAAAGTCATTCTTGGGGAGTTTTTTGGAATTTTTGAGTTGAAGGGGGGATCATTTAAAAAATAATAATAAGTACTATTGTAGAGACCACAATAGGGCACAATAATAGGCACTTAGAATCAAATTTGAAAATAAAATAAGGGAGATATAATAATTACAAAACGTAAAACTTCAAAGCCCAAAAGCGGGTAAAATAAAAGTTAAAGGGGTAAAGTAACATGATAATTATATGTATTTAGTATGTAAAATGGTAACACACCAAAGCAGAAGTAATAATATATAATGGGGGGGTTTTTATGAACATAAACTCATACGACACAAACTTAAGGACTTCAAAGGCGAATAACTCGACAACCAAACGAGTTATGGGAAAAGTACAACCATAGTTTTTCGTCGTAGTAGAAGAGGAACAAGATTTCGTCAAAATAATTTTGAGAAAGGACTTATCTCAAAATTTGAAAAGGGGAAAAATCAAATTTCAGGAAAAGGGCGATAACTCGCGAACGAAGCGTAGTAGAGCGATGAATCAAGTTCCACAAGACCCACAAGATGGAAAGGAAGAAGAATCCGAAAGGAACTTTAAAATCGGTTCGAGCGTTCGAAAGTTATAGCGAGTTGAACGAAAAAACGTCAAAAGTAGAGATTTTCATGCCAAAACATGAACAGTTGCGCGCGCATCTTCAAGCAGAGTCTAAAGTCAGAATCATCATGTTGCCAACATGGATCAAAGATAACGTTAAAGAAAAAATACTATAAATTATTAATTAAAAGGTGTTTTAATTAATAATTAAGGAAGAAAACTATTCATTAGTCAAAAAATAGGACTAATAAAACATATAGTGTAGATATTTCAGACCAAAAGGGCCTGAAAACACATAATATATGGAAAATACCTTTTTCCCAAAAAGGGAGGAAAATTGGCTCCAGAAAAGTGGATTAATTCCCACTGACAGGGAGACCGAGTTTTAATCGTCGAAAGACGATTACTTTTGATTTGGAATCGACGCTTAAAGGACGTTTCTTCTGCAACCGACTCTGAGCTGAGAGGAAGATTCAACTGTCACTCTACTAATTGGACTTAGAATAATTTCAACTTTAATCGATCTTCAAGGCGACTTAGAAGAATTCGAGACCAGCATTCAACTACTTAGCAGCTTACAGACTCTGGATGGAAAACATCACATCACTATCATCCTAATAATACAACAGATTCCAAATCCAACTAGAACTTCTATTAAAGTGTGAAGGTATCTTATACTTAAGGAATAATTCGCAAATATTAACTTCTTTTCAAATATAACGTCATTAGGGGAATTATTAAAAATTAAATTCATTTTTAAACCTCTGCTTTGGTGTTGATAATAATTAATAATTTAAATACGACTTTTTCAGTACAGGAAAAACTGTTTGTGGTTCTGTCTGGAAAGTCAAGCGCTTTTATTTTTGTTTAATATATAGATAATCTTACATTAATTAATGTTGTTAAATAAATAAATAGTTGTGTTATTGTTCAATTAAATTGTTTTGTGTGATTAAAAAAGTTTTGAATATATAATTTTTCTGTGGAAAAGAGGAGATAATATACAAATAATTCATTTCTAAATTTTGTTGTGTTTTTAATATAAATCCATTCTGTGTATGCTATTAACTTTGTTTTAACATAAATTTTATATATCTGTGCTCTGGTAATATAATTTGAAAATTTTAAAAAGTTATCATCAGAACTTAAGAGCAGATTTCTCCCAAAAGGCACGACCTCGGAGAGAGAGAGAGTTAATCTTAAAAAAGTTAAATAATCGAGCATTGAGATAAAATTCAGGGAATTTTGCGTTAATTAAAATTTAGTAAGTTTATGAGGACAAGCTCATACTTATTAGAGCCAAGAGTTGCAAAATCTTTGATTTAAAAAAGTAAAAGTGAGCATCTTGGCCTTGCCCGCGCCTGCTTTGAAAAGAAAGGTGGTTCGCCCAGTCGGTGGTGATCGTACAGCGAGTTTAAGGGTTCGTGATAATAGTGTTCCAAAAAAGGGAACAAGAATCTTAAATTCGCGTGAAGTCAGACAAGACTTTCGGCGTGGTAAGTGGCGTTCCAACGTGGGGAAAGAAGAACCCTACTCGAACTCACTTAACGCGGAGAGAGGCGGCGTGGCAAGTGGCGCCCAATAGCGTGGAGCACGAAAAAGCAAAGTTTTGGAACAAATTTTCAAAATTTTGAATTTTTCAGTGTTTCATACGAACGAGAATATCTTAAGTTCTGATATAATTTATATGTACATGTGTGTTAGTAATAAGTTGTGCTGGTAATTACAACGACAAATATACTAAATTGCAAGAATAATAATAATTAAAAGTAGAGTCCAAATTAAACCGAAATTTAAATTTTTTAATTAAATAAACCAAGTGAATAAGTGAAGTGAAAATGGGACCAGCGAAAGATCCAGCAAAACCGGAAGGTTCAAAAGAACAGGAGACGGAAATGCAGAAAATGGTGAGGTACCTGAACCAAATGGAGGATAGAAGAAAGCAAGAGAGGGAACAGGACAAAGCGGAACAACAGAGAAAAGAAAAGGAGAAGGAAGATAACGAACAGATAAGAAGAATAGAAGACAGAATCGAGAAAAATAAGGAGAAAGAAGAAATGGAAGCCAAATGGATCCAGATGGAGGAATTACGGAAGCAGGAGAGAGAAGAGATGGAGGCCAAACGGAAGCAGGAGAGAGAGGAGATGGAGGCCAAGCAGTTGAAAAGAGAAGAAGAGCTGGAAGCCAAGCAGAAACGAGAGAGAGAAGAATTGGAAGCAAGATGGAAGCAAGAAAGAGAAGAAGCAGAAGCCAAGAGAATAAAAAGGGAGGAAGAAATGGAGACAAAACGGATCCAAAGGGAAGAAGCCCGAAAACAGGAAATAGGGAAATATATGGAGGAAATTAAGGAATCTATAGATAGTAATATGGCCGAAAATACGAGGCGAATAGAAAATTGTGAAGAAAAAGTGGAAGAGTGCGTAGGGGAAATTAAAAAAATGACGGACAGTTTAAAGGAACAGGGAAAGTCGACTATAGAAATTGGGGAGAAAGTTAAGAAATTAGAAGTTAAAATTAGGGAAGTTGCCAAAATTAAAGAAACCGGTGGTAATGCTAAAAATATAATTTATTTAGATAGGGCAAATTTAGAGTCAAAAACTATAGAATTTTGGGGAAATTCAAGAGAAAATCCTGTGCAATTTTTGAAACAAATTGAGGAGGTATTCCAAGAAATAAATCCCGTGATGGAAGAAAGTGATAAATTGAAAGTAGTGGAGAAAAAATTGAAAGGAGCTGCCATGGAATGGTGGGAAATAATCAAGCGAGATACAGAAGAATATAGCCAGTTTAAATTGTTATTTTTAGAGCATTATTGGGGTTATCAAACGCAACAAGTAGTTAGGAATCAGATAGAAAACCATAGATATAATCCTAACGGAAATATGAGTAGGGTCGATTATTTTTGTAAAATGGTGCGAAAGGCCGAATATTTGGAACCCAAAATTCCGGAAGAGTTCCTTATATACCAACTGATGAGGCATTTCGACCAAAAAGTTCAATTAGCGTGTATTGGTAGGGCTAGTGAGCATTTGGAGGACGCTATCAAGTTTTTGAGGACCATTGAAAACGTAGACGGAATGACGAGAGAAGTTCGCCGACCAGATAGTTTCGAAAGGAGGGACGGACCACAAAGAGATCAAAATTTCAGGCAAAGGAATCAAGACTACTCAAAACCATCCCAAAACCCTAACCCTCGATCCTATGGTCAAACCCAGAATAAACCTCAACCACAAATACCTCAAAACCCTGGTCCTTCAAATCAAAAATTCCCGCCCAAGGTCACAAAAAACTAAAATACGAGATCTCAAGGCAAAATTTTTGGCAGAAAAAGGATAATACAAACGGAATTGAGATCGACGATAAAACCAAATTTAGCAAACATAAAAGGGGGGATCAGAAGATAAATAAAATTAAATTGGGGATTTTAAACACAGAAATTAAGAAAGATTTAATGGAGGAAAGAGATAATAAAATTTTAAATAGTGAAGTTTACGAAAAATGTCCGGAAATAGGGATAGAAATCGAAAATATAAAAGTAAATATGTCCATTGACACCGGAGCTCAAATGTCCTGTGTGCAAGAGGATTTTTATAAAAATGTGCTTAAAAATAGGAACGATAAAATCTTGGAATTACCAGTTGTAAATACGGAAATGGTGACAGCGATAAAAAGCCAACGACAGAAGATTAAATTACAGGCATTATTGGAAATTAGAATAAATAACCAAGCAATAAGAGGGGTATTTATGGTGGTACCAAAGCTGGAAAGCAAAATTATAATGGGTTGTGATTTAATGTGCAAATATCGAAGTCGAATTAATATGGAAAAGGGTTTCCTACAACTGGTAAAGGAAAATGAATTTATTGTTGTAGATTTTCTTAAGGAAAATAAGATATTAAGATTGAGCAAAAGCGACGCGCAGACCGAACATCAAAAGGACGGCGAAACCGGTAAAATGGTAGAATCGTCAGCAGCGAATAATGGAGGCTCAAATTCGCACAAGCGAGCAAAAGGGGCTTGTGTGTTGGCCGTTAAAATGCCTACGGACCTAAAACAAAAAGCAAAGGACGTGTCTAGACCGAGTAGTGACAAATCAGAAAGTGGTCAAAAGCGAGGAAGCAAGTTAAGTGCAAGGAAGGAATCGGCGAAGAGGAAAAATGCAAATTTTAATAATGATGAAGTGCTGTTAAAAGCGTGGGATAAAGGTAACCAAGTAATTAATAAAGATGAAGGGCTGAAAGGAGCGGAGAATAAAGGAAATAAAAATGTGCCAAAGGCAACAATCGACGAAAATAATAAAATAATACAATACGACGAAAATTTGCAAAATAACTCTGAAAACGATTCGGAACTTACACAAGACAGATTCGACGCCAGAGACGAGAGTGATTGGAGAGCTATAATACAAATGGCGGATCCGGAGAGACAAAATGGACGAAATTTAAGGTATCGAAAGAAGAAAGTTAAATTCAAAAATTCTACGAAGTGTAAGATGAAAGAATGGAGGCCCGAAGGGAAAGTAATATTTAAATGTGAAGGACTAAGGAGATATTAATAGAACGTAAGAAATTTCATAAATAAAAAGTATAAGTTGTAATGTTTAAAAGTTGTAATATGTAAAGTGTAGAAGCGAGTGAGGTAAAAGGGAAATAACGGACTCTCAGCTGATTAAAATAAGGTAGCCTAGGTCAGTGAATAACAGGATAAAGCTTCAATAAATTCCTAAGTGTACAAGGTCAGGAGCATAGCCGTAACACGCATCTGCAAGCCGCACCTGAATAAACAAAGTATAGACGAGGAGGGGAAGCGGTGAACCGGACGTCAATCAACAAATATTGACAGACTGCTTGTCAAGCAAATTAGCTGGAGGGTGATAGGAATGAATGGATGTTTAAATGTGTACTGTTTTGTTTTTTATTAAAGGGAGATTTCCAATAGCATAAATAATTTTTTCTTTTTAACTACAATTAGGATAATAATCGTTGTAGTTACCAAGTACTTTATATATATATGTAGGAATAGTTTTAAATTCAACCAAAGCAGATAAATAGAATCATATAAGACGAATTATTCCTTATATAAATGTAATATGTTTTGTGTGTGATAATGTGTTTATTTACAGCAAGGACGTTTAGATGAAACGGCTGTAATGGACTATGAGAACGCTTAAGCAAATTTGTATGTATACCATAATAAATAACATGTGTTTTGAATATATCAACATTATACTATCATGAATAAAATGTGTTTTGAATATATAAATATTATACTATAATGAATAAAATGTGTTTTGAGTATATCAATATATGAAATGATGGAGGAGATGTTTTTTAGATATAAATAAATGTGTTTATATAAGTTGTTAGGTTAATATGTCAAACTTTATGTTGATGATTAATAGAGATGATAAATAAATAGTTAATATGAAATGTGATATGTCGAAAAAGGGGTTTAATACTAAAATTTTAGTTTTTTAAAAAAATGAAAAATAGGAATTTTTCATTTTACCCGAAAATTTTAGTTCAAAGGGGGGATTTTGAGGCGGTTTGGAAAAAGCCAAACGTCTCAAGTCCATTTAAAACAAGTTAAATTGCCGCGCTAAACCTTGTAGAGTGGGGACGAGGTGGAGCGATGACGTCACGCCAGCTCGAGAGCAAACTTGCTTGTTCGAACGTGAAAAGTCAAACTGCCTTAGTTCCTATTTTATTAAGAAACTGAATTATTAATATAAATAAATATTCAGTAGAGTCAACCGACCAATAATATCGAAGAATAAATTTAAAATCACATAAAACAAAAAAGTTATTCAAGTTTTTAGAAGGGCTCAAAAACCTAAAATTTGGAAAAAGAATAAATTCAAAATTCAAAAATCGTAGAGTCATAACCAAGTGGGGAAGTAACAATAATCACAAATAAAAAATATGAATTAATAATAATTAACAGGTGAGAATGGACTTAGAAAGTCATTCTTGGGGAGTTTTTTGGAATTTTTGAGTTGAAGGGGGGATCATTTAAAAAATAATAATAAGTACTATTGTAGAGACCACAATAGGGCACAATAATAGGCACTTAGAATCAAATTTGAAAATAAAATAAGGGAGATATAATAATTACAAAACGTAAAACTTCAAAGCCCAAAAGCGGGTAAAATAAAAGTTAAAGGGGTAAAGTAACATGATAATTATATGTATTTAGTATGTAAAATGGTAACACACCAAAGCAGAAGTAATAATATATAATGGGGGGGTTTTTATGAACATAAACTCATACGACACAAACTTAAGGACTTCAAAGGCGAATAACTCGACAACCAAACGAGTTATGGGAAAAGTACAACCATAGTTTTTCGTCGTAGTAGAAGAGGAACAAGATTTCGTCAAAATAATTTTGAGAAAGGACTTATCTCAAAATTTGAAAAGGGGAAAAATCAAATTTCAGGAAAAGGGCGATAACTCGCGAACGAAGCGTAGTAGAGCGATTAATCAAGTTCCACAAGACCCACAAGATGGAAAGGAAGAAGAATCCGAAAGGAACTTTAAAATCGGTTCGAGCGTTCGAAAGTTATAGCGAGTTGAACGAAAAAACGTCAAAAGTAGAGATTTTCATGCCAAAACATGAACAGTTGCGCGCGCATCTTCAAGCAGAGTCTAAAGTCAGAATCATCATGTTGCCAACATGGATCAAAGATAACGTTAAAGAAAAAATACTATAAATTATTAATTAAAAGGTGTTTTAATTAATAATTAAGGAAGAAAACTATTCATTAGTCAAAAAATAGGACTAATAAAACATATAGTGTAGATATTTCAGACCAAAAGGGCCTGAAAACACATAATATATGGAAAATACCTTTTTCCCAAAAAGGGAGGAAAATTGGCTCCAGAAAAGTGGATTAATTCCCACTGACAGGGAGACCGAGTTTTAATCGTCGAAAGACGATTACTTTTGATTTGGAATCGACGCTTAAAGGACGTTTCTTCTGCAACCGACTCTGAGCTGAGAGGAAGATTCAACTGTCACTCTACTAATTGGACTTAGAATAATTTCAACTTTAATCGATCTTCAAGGCGACTTAGAAGAATTCGAGACCAGCATTCAACTACTTAGCAGCTTACAGACTCTGGATGGAAAACATCACATCACTATCATCCTAATAATACAACAGATTCCAAATCCAACTAGAACTTCTATTAAAGTGTGAAGGTATCTTATACTTAAGGAATAATTCGCAAATATTAACTTCTTTTCAAATATAACGTCATTAGGGGAATTATTAAAAATTAAATTCATTTTTAAACCTCTGCTTTGGTGTTGATAATAATTAATAATTTAAATACGACTTTTTCAGTACAGGAAAAACTGTTTGTGGTTCTGTCTGGAAAGTCAAGCGCTTTTATTTTTGTTTAATATATAGATAATCTTACATTAATTAATGTTGTTAAATAAATAAATAGTTGTGTTATTGTTCAATTAAATTGTTTTGTGTGATTAAAAAAGTTTTGAATATATAATTTTTCTGTGGAAAAGAGGAGATAATATACAAATAATTCATTTCTAAATTTTGTTGTGTTTTTAATATAAATCCATTCTGTGTATGCTATTAACTTTGTTTTAACATAAATTTTATATATCTGTGCTCTGGTAATATAATTTGAAAATTTTAAAAAGTTATCATCAGAACTTAAGAGCAGATTTCTCCCAAAAGGCACGACCTCGGAGAGAGAGAGAGTTAATCTTAAAAAAGTTAAATAATCGAGCATTGAGATAAAATTCAGGGAATTTTGCGTTAATTAAAATTTAGTAAGTTTATGAGGACAAGCTCATACTTATTAGAGCCAAGAGTTGCAAAATCTTTGATTTAAAAAAGTAAAAGTGAGCATCTTGGCCTTGCCCGCGCCTGCTTTGAAAAGAAAGGTGGTTCGCCCAGTCGGTGGTGATCGTACAGCGAGTTTAAGGGTTCGTGATAATAGTGTTCCAAAAAAGGGAACAAGAATCTTAAATTCGCGTGAAGTCAGACAAGACTTTCGGCGTGGTAAGTGGCGTTCCAACGTGGGGAAAGAAGAACCCTACTCGAACTCACTTAACGCGGAGAGAGGCGGCGTGGCAACGTGTACGAAAAATTTATGAAAATATGTGTTGTGTATTTATAAGTGTTTGAGTGAACATAGATAGCTGGCCTGATGATGCTGCCTGTGGCAGTGAAACATGTAGCCACATAAAAGGTAAAATACAAATACAGACTACATTATTGACAGAAAATAAATAATATATATAAAATATATGTAGTTCTAAGGCTATCAACAATGAATATAAACCTAAGCCTTAATCAAATAGGATTGACTGCCAAACCTGACCTCTCTGCCATAACTAATCGCATGAGGCCAGCAATTATACAAATTTTTTAAGAAAATTCCTTTATAACCAATGGCATATTTTAAAAAGAAAACAATATAAATTAACCGCATACACACACAAATTCTTGATTTCTAATTGAGAGAAATTGAACAATGTTTATGAAATATTTCAGAACTTTACTGTTTTATTGTGTGTTTTATATTTGTGTACTAATATACTATTATTATTACATAGGTAATACTAATAACCACTTTCCAAGGTAAGCCTGTGTCTCCTACACATACAAAATCTAAACATAAGAATAGTGTGTGGATAGTAGTACATTATTGAATATATATTTTTAAAATAAATTTCCTTTTTATTAAAATTTTTGTAATAAATAAAATATCTTTGTTTTTATACAGTGAAGATCCAAACTTAGCAGCATTTAACATTGTCCGTGAAGTATTATACTGCAGTCGAGACAATGTCAACCTTATACATGAAGTTTACAGACAAGCTTTTTTATTGAATTTCAACTATTCTGCGGCTATTCGACGTGCAATCACTGTTTATAAAGATTGGATTCAGATGAATGTGAGTTTCAAGTATTTAATTTATATATATATATATATATATATATATATATATATATATAAGAAAAAATAGTTCTTTAAATTATGAATATGGTTTAATCGGACGTTTGTCATCATTTGTGTATATAAAAATTCTTTGGAGTTTTATTTTTGGAAGGGGAAGTAGAAAGTTTTAAGTAAAAGAGTTGTAATAATAATAATAGCCGTATTTAATTATCTTTTTAAATCCTATAGTTCAACATGCATGAAATGTATGCTGTGTCTAGTTACCAAAACATCGATCTTGTGATAAGAATCTTGTAGAATAATATGAAAAACTAGATTAAACTAAAACATGAATAATATTTGAGATTTTGACTAAGTTTAGTAAAGTTTTTTAAAGCAAGTGCTTACCTTTTAAATTGCTTTATTGACAAAGAAATAAATGTAGTTAATGTAGTTTGATGAGTGATGCATGCAGTATTTTTCATGTCTCTACAAATAATCATGGCTCTATTATTTTCCAGTACTCCGCAGAAGATATCCGATAAGATCAGTTGTTTATGCGCTGTTTAGTTTTCATTTTGATTTATGATCAGTTGCGTAATTTTATAACGGTTCATTAAATGTGAGTGACGAATGATAAACTTGTTGTCCGATATGTGTAATTTTGTTATATTCTTTACGTAAATGTTAAGATTGCATAAATATTTTTGTTATTTTATTTAAATTTCCTTGTATAATTAAGTTAAATTAATTCTTTTATCAAGTTATATAAATAGGATTTTACATATGCTATAAAACTGCACTCATGTTTAATTATTACAAATTTGGATGTTATTGTAAAGGAAGTGATTTGGCTTCATCATCTGGTCTATCCGCCCCAGGTAACTGAGGGAAACCAAACTATATAGAAATTAATATTCATTTTTCAACTATTTCATTTCTTTTGAAATTCTTTGAATTTAATAATTGTGAATAAATAATACATGGAAAAAAACAAAACAAATCAAGATTAATATATTTAACAAGTTATTTAAATACAGCTTAATATTGGTCATAAAGTACTTTAGTTTAATTTCTATGCATTGTTTTTAAGGTACCAGAATTGCCACCTTTTATGTTAGAGCCTCTGGATAGTCAACGAAGTTCTGGTCCTTCATCTTCTGAGTACAGTAGCATGGAGGTATGTCTAAATTAGTGTTCAATTATTTGATGTTTAAAAAAAAATGTATTTGCTCATTTTTAGATGTGGATAATATATAATACTACTCCATGAGTACCTTAATTACTTCCACTCTTATAGTAAGTAGTGGAGTGGCAATCCCAGAGGATCCTACACCTTTCTTCATGCAGTTTTTGTTTAGATTCCTCTCTTTCATCTTTCCTCCCTGCTATCTCTTGACCAACTCTTGTTCTCTTTCGATCCTGGCACTTGAAATATTCTAGAGCTATGGTTCTTTATTTTTATGTTGTTTTCTTCCTTTTTTTATGGCAGTGACGACCTGCAATTCACCCTTCACTCACTTACTCTTATTTTTGATTATAGGATTATGGCTCGATTGCAAGAATGAATCTCACTCACTTGTTTGGAGCAAGATTTATTAATAGCTTAATTTTAAGTTAAATTTAACTTCTCTTTGTTTAATTTCTGACTAACTTTACTTTCTCTTTCAATTAGACCTCTTTCTTGAGGTGTGTCTATTTGAAAAAGCTGTTTACAAAATCCATATGAACAATTTGAAATATGAGCATAATATTGCTATACAATATTAATTACACAACCTGAAAAGCAGATATTTAAGAAAATAAAAATGAATTAAAAATATTTTATAACTCGCAATTTATTTTATTTGTCTTTAAATTTTATATCAAAATTTTATATCTGTCTCTAAAAAGAAAGCATGTTACATAATAGCACCCGAACATTTGTTTAGTCAAGTCTATCTAAAATTTACATAAAACGTGTTACAACTTGTCCTGAAACGAAAGAATCTTCTTGGTTTATCCTCTTAGTACTTTTATTTAAGACGTTATGCAACCTCCAATTTTTGTCTTTTGGCGTATGCTTTCTTGGTGTTAGAAAACCCCCCATTTTAACAAATACATTCTACTCATGATTCAATTTTACAATATTACCTCTTGTTAATCTAACTGTATCATAAAATTTATCTTTTTTATCTTTTAAAATGCTAACTTTTGATTTAACCAAATTAATCCTTTCTTATTTTATTTCTCGTCATCGGTTTGGCCGATTTTGATTATTCTTACCAAAAGTGTTTCTCTTTATGCCCTTTATCAATTGTTGTTTTTACTATTCTCGAAACTTTCTTACATTTTCTTATATTTGAGAAAAACGTCTCACGATTGATCTTTGACAGCGTTTTTCTCAAAAAAATCTTTATAAACGAAATTTTTATTTTTCAAAATGAATTTATCCTTACTAAGCTTTATTATACCATGTTTGATTTTTAGAATTTCTTATTTTTTGGTTTTTGGACTTTTCATCTCTTGGTTTTTTAACTCAACTTTTAAACGACAATGATATTAATTTTTTTTAAATACAATTAACTATATTTAGGTTCTCTTAACATTTATAATCCAAAATAATTTAAAATGTTTACAAAAATTAATTTTACCATGTTATCTTTTTAGTAGAATGATTCATCTCTCCTGTAGGAACAGGTCAGTTAATTAACAAGTCGGTGCAGGTGCTTGCAGATGACTCATCGTTGAACACTCTCACCCTTGAATAGAATTGTATAGGCTTGGTCAACCTGTCGATATTGGTTATTTTAACTTAGTAAAAAAATGTATTTTTATAAAATCTTCCATTTTTTTTTTTGTAGTTTTGGATACTTTTGAGACTTGAGCAGTTTGGATATTATCCCAAACCGTCTCAGACCAAGGAGTTATCGCTTTAAAAAAACAAGGATAAACCTAATTTCCTAGGATGCATACTTGACTTAGTATTTTTTATTCATGCCATTAAAAAAAAATGCAGTATGTCCTGTCACAAATTTACGTAAAATGTTAGTAATCAGAATTTTATCTCTTTTTTTCTTCTTCACTTTTATAAATTTATAAAGTATGAGAATTCCCCTATGTATTCTTTCTATGTAAGGAGATACTCTATAGTTGTGAAACAGTAATCTAAACAAATCCCGTCTGTGAGCAATTTAATCTACTCAACACTAATCATATTTCTGTATGACCTGTAATGTACTATATTCTAAAAAAGGCCAATAACGAATATTCTGTTTTTAAATTGATGAACAATGGACAGATATAATTAAAGAAAAACTGCACTAAGTTTCTTTATTTTCAAATGACGATATTTATGAGACAGCTTAACACAGACTGATTTTCCTTCCTGAAGTGGTTTTCTTTCCTGAAAATGGAGTTCTACCAAGTGCTGTCAGTCTGTAGTATAAATCGTATTTTAAATTAATTCTACAGATCACAGTCCTGTCTTTTATTTTCCTTTTATGTGACGATCGTTTTGATCTTCACACAAGACTGTGAGCTGTGGATGACACACATCAAGTGCAAGAAATATTATGTTTGATAATGCCTGAAGAAGAGGGGAATCAATTGTCATATAAAAGCAAAGCAAACGACAATATAGTGAGCTTTGGAATTAAATAAAATAAAGTAATTTATTTTGTATTTTTTAGTTTTTTTATTTGTGTATTACTTAGAAAGTTCCGAGGACCACTTTTCAATTTAAGTCGGTGTCTCCTATACATATAAAATCTGAACATAATACGTTATGTGATCTATTAAACTATAATCCTAAATAAACAATTTAGTAAAGATGAAAGTTATCAAATGAAATAAACACTATTTTACACAGTAAACACTTTATTTGGTTTAGTGAACTTGAAATACACTAACAAACGAGAGATGTTTTTTAAATTTTTATAAAAAGGTTTTGTATATTTTGTATTAAAGCGTTTCAAAATAAATATTATAGATTTATATTTTTTAATAGAGATTCAAAGTGTAAAGCTGAATATTATAAACTTGTTTAATATATAGAGCTAAACTTAATTATTTTATTGGCAGAGTCCGAGTACAATGGAAGAAAGTGTTCGCCAGACAAGATTACGCAATGATTCATATATTGGAGCAATTCAGAAAGAGAATCTTCTTGTTCGAGCTGGTCTTCAGGTATTGAACTTATTTATAAATGTTATACTGAAATTCCAATTTTCTAGAATAGTTACTTCTTGCCATACGCATCCAGCTTTAAGTGATTCCGATAATATAGTACATATAATCACATACAGTTTTACAGTGATGACCAATAAAGATGTCCTTCTCAATATTTTTGTCATATACAGTAGAGTCTCGCAAACTCGGCACTCGATAACCCGGCAGTCCGGGATTACTCGGCGACCCCGACAGGAAAAAATATATATTTCTAAAAACAGCGATGTTCATAAAAGTTCAGCAGATCCCAAAGCGAGCATTAACTTTGATCGCTCGAATCATTGATGGTAATTTTCCCATGTTAAACTCGTCACAAAGCTTTTTTACAGATTCCCTTCTGTCAAGTCTTTTTAACACATTTAACCGCGTCTCAAACGAAACCAACACACGCTTCCGTTTTCATAACTCGCTTATTTTTATTTACTGTATATACTGTGCATACCTGTCAAAGAAAACTGAAAAGAAATGTTATATTTTCCATAATGTATACTAAATTGATTCGTGGAAAAAAAGCGGCCTATCAAACATTTTTGCATGTGTATGTCTGCTATATCGACGGGTGCCAATGCTGTGGTGTTATTATGCCGCCGACAATGGGATACCGCTACCGACAAAGTCGTTTAATATCGCCGTCGCTTTGGTGCCGCGGTGCTTTTACACTGCCGACAATGGGATACCGCTATCGACATAGTCGTTTGATATCGCCGCCGCTTTGGTACTGCGGTGTTTTTACACTGCCGACAATGGGATACCGCTATCAACATAGTCGTTTGATATTGCCGCCGCATTGGTGTTTCAATTACAATTTATTTTTTGCCCTTATTCCCGATAACCCGGCATTTCACAAACTCGGCACATTTCCGGTCCACATTACGCTGAGTTTGAGGGACTCTGCTGTATTATTATATTTATATAAGAGTTCTAAATTTTTTTGGAGTCTGGCAGAATATGTTGCAATGTCTATTAAATTTTGACACCTCTCTTGAATTAAATGTCCAATTCTAGCTTGTGTTGCAAATGTCTGAACCTTCGTACTGACTCCATCATGTAGATTAAGATCACTAAGATCTTATTGTATGACATACTGTCTATCTGTTAAGGTGTTTTTCTAACAGTTCAGCAAGTACATCTCCCAACTTGGTTCTCACCAACATAACCACCATATATGGTTTGGCTATATATGAGTTGTCATTTTTGAATATGGTACAAAAAGAAGCAGGCTTGTATTTTGCAAGTGCGTAAAGTAATGATTTTGAATCAGGCAGGATTCATATTTTCTCATTATTCAATTCTTCACAGTGTTGAAGGGCTGAGTATATGGATATAAGTTTAGTTTTCATACTAGAAGTTGATGGTCCATAGAATTCGAGGCTTAGTTCTGGAATACCAGTTCTTAAATGATGGTTTTTCTATTTAAAGAGCAGTCAGTATAAATATGAAATAAAATCTGCACAATTAGTGTGGGTGACTTCTAATACTGTCTGTCATAGGACATTGTTATGTTCTTGCGTACTTATGGATTCAAAGTCCACATCCATGATAGAGAGAAACCATAACCAAGGTGGGATATGATTGATTACTGGGATATCTTGGAGAAAGAAAGGTATTTAATTCTAGTTATGTGAGCCTGTACCTGACAAGATTCAAAACTTGATTGTAAAAATCTAGATGAATGCAGAACTAAGACTTATTCTTCAGTTGTTTCTGAATGTGCATTGTCAGAGCCATGATATTAAGTTATATCCTGATAACAATGATTAGTGTAGTTTTTGGAGATCCCAAACAGATATAAATTTTTAGAATTCAAATTTAATATTTTATCTCTGATCTAAATTCCAAATATTCCAGGTGATGAAGAGGGTATGCACTTAAATTCTGACACAATTTGATTTTTGATTGTTGTTTTGGGCATAAACGTGACCTAGAAAACCATTATTTTATCCTTTCAGGTAAAATCCCCTTCTGGGAGGAGAAAAAGCCATTTAGTTTTCAATTTATAACTAAAATTGTATTAAGTTATTGTAACAATAACGTCCCGTTTGAATTGATGCAACAGATCTTTTCTTTACCAATTGTTGTCAGGCAGAAACAGGAACCAGAAGTCAACAAACCACAGCATTTATTCTGAATAGCTCTTCTTAGCTTTTTTAAAGTCTAGCAATAGACATTAGAATTGATGGTCGTTCCATAAACTCCACAAGCAGTATCCCATAAACAGAAACACAGTTCATGATGGATGCTTGCTGCTGACAAATTTTTTGCAATCAAAAATCTCATCATCGCTCACACTTTGCATTTCGCGAGGTTTTCTATTGGAGCACATACGTGCGGTATTCAATAAGTAAAGAGACAAATCTTTCCAGGTTCAAAAACAATGACCTGGGAAATTTTATAACTATCAATATTGTGAGTTTTTCAACACTGCCAACATTTTAATAGAGCTGTTTTGTCATTGTTTAACGTTTGTTTATTTTTATAAAGTTTTGAAAATGGCAAGTTTTCTTGAAGATTGCACTTTGGAAGAGCAATGAGCTGTTATTAGATTTTTGTTTTCTGAAAGAACAAAACCATCTGAAATTTATTCAGGAATGAAAAGACAATATGGGAAAAGTTTTATAAACCGTGCAAACTTTTATAAGTGGCTAGATTGGTACAAACTTGGGCGAACAAATGTGAGTGATATGCAACGTTCAGGCCGACCGATTGAGGTTTCACATACTTTGATGGAAAACCGAATCGAAACTCTTATTCAGGAAGACCGAAGAATCACAGTGGCCCAAATAGCAGAAACTTGTCATACAAGTGTAGGCACTGTCCACTCAATCATTCATGACAAGTTGAAATACAGCAAAACATGTGCATGTTGGGTTCCAAAACTGTTTACTGACAACCACAAAAATGTCAGGCTTCAAATCTGCCAGGAACTGAAAAGACGTTATCAGGAAGAAGGAAAAGCTTTTTTGGAAAGAATATTCACTTGTGATGAAACTTGGATACATCACTTTGAGCCTGAGTCCAAGCGCCAAAGCACGGAGTGGAAACATGCGTCTTCTCCTGTAAAGAAAAAATTCAAAACCCAACCAAAAGCTGGAAAATTCATGCTTCCTGTGATGTATACAATTGTACAAGAGTGGGAGTATCGCGTGACATCGTATGATGTGTGACGTCATATGGTTTGATATGTCATACGACAAATTAATAAATGCTATAGGCTGCAATCCAGTACCTTTTCCCACCAGCCCTTAATAATGACGCTTTCCCTGGCTACATATTCAAGCCAGTCTTGAACTCGCCTTCCTACCTGAAACACACAGTCGTAGCTATAATCTAATACAATGTGTTTTATTTAATGAACCCAAATTTAGTAATATCGTTACCATATATTGCAGTGGCAACGAGCTTATATTACAGTGGCGACGAGGATAGCGGTTTATAATGAATTGTAGAAGATTAAACGACATGAAGACGTGTTAGGGAAGTTATTGCAAAGTGTTTAAATAAGTTCTCGTTAGTGACAAAAGTGTAAAGTTACAGAGGGAAAAGAACGTGTAGTGGCAGTACTATTTTTTCTCTCATGTCTGAGGATCAGAATATTTCAGTGTCTAGTGTAAGCAACATGTCTACCACAATAATTGGGAAACTCTCTGAATTTAATAGTGCGGACGAGACTTGGAGTTCGTACATAGAAAGGTTTGAACTGTTTGTGGAATGTAACAGCATTCCAGATGATAAAAAGTGTCTACCTTATTAACGGTTGTAGGTGTAAAAACATTTAGCTTATTACGAGACTTATGTACACTATATCCTAATGATTTAACATTAAATTCTTATACTAATGAAGAAATAGTCCCAACTGGAAAATTAAAGGTTAATGTTAAACATGGTAAATTAAGTAAAATGCTTGATTTGTATGTAATTAAAAGGGGGGCTCATCCTTTAATGGGCAGAGATTGGTTAAAGACCTTGGAAATAAATATTTGTTTTGAAAATAAATTGTTAGGAGTATTGGGTCAGTCAAACCCAAACGAAGTTGTAAATGAAGCTAAACGTGAAGATTTAGTAAATAAATTGTGTAAGGTATTTCCAGACGTATTTACTGAAAAATTAGGTACATGTAAAACAGAAATTGTTTCTTTAAAATTGAAAGAGAATTTTAGACCTAAATATTTTAAACCAAGACCCTTACCCTTTTCTATGAGAGGTAAAGTAGAAAATGAGTTAGACAGATTAGTAGAAGATAAAATCCTAATTCCTGTAAAAAGTTCTGAATGGGGAACACCAATAGTTCCAGTTTTAAAGAAAAATGGTAAATTACGCATTTGTGGTGATTTTAAAGTTACTCTAAATCCAGCTTTAGAAATAGATCGTTATCCAGTACCAAGAATAGAGGATATTTTTGCTTGTATGAAAAAGGGGAAATTGTTTTCAAAAATAGATTTAAGCCAAGCATATATGCAACTAGCGCTAGACAATGAATCACAGAAATTGTGTACAATAAGCACTCATAAAGGTTTATTTGCGTATACAAAAATGCCATATGGTATTAATTCTGTGTGACCGTATCCACTTCTTTCGACCAGCTGGAAGCTCCGGCTGGCTGGAGACCGCGTACACTTAGCCGAATCTTGTCAGGATGGGCCAAGGAGTCGGGTTAGGACGCTAATGAACGCACGCAACGCAAGTGAAATCAAATATTATATTTTATTATAAGGCCGAATTAAAGATTACAGAATTGATTATAATTTATGAAAAAGACATAACGGCAAGATTAAGCCTTAAAAGTGGCCGAAAAGCATACCGTTGAATTTACTAGCACGTGGCCGAAAAATGGACTGACCTCGTCCCGTGGCGGTCTTCCGTCTAGCGGCTCTCGGACAAGACTTACGGTCGGCTCGCTAGCTCAAGGCCTCCACTCCTCGCCTCTCCCCTCCCCTTCTTCTACGTCATATTGCACTGCTCATCAAAACCGCAAGTGCCAATTCATATTTTATTAATTAAAAATCCCTTTTCATTACATTCTAATTTATAATTATTATGATTTTGGTTTGGTGGGCTCCTTGGCTGGGCCACATCTGCACCGGGAATTTTTCAAAGGGTTATTGAGCAGACGATTCAAGGTTTACAAGGTGGTGTAGCTTTCCTTGACAATATATTGATAACAGCTGAAAATACTGAACAACATTTCAGTAGGTTACAAGAAGTTTGTAATAGGTTAAACCAAAAAGGGTTTACAATGAAAAAAGATAAATGTCAGTTTTTCTCTGATAAATTAGAATATTTAGGATTTATTATCGACAAGGAAGGTCTGCACACATCCGAAGCGAAAATTAAAGCTATGCTAGACGCCCCAACACCTTCTAATGTTACAGAGGTAAAATCATTTTTAGGATTAGTTAATTATTATGGTAAATTTGTGCCAAATATGTCAAGTGTTATGAATCCTATTTATAATTTACTTAAAAAGGATGTATTGTTTAAATTTGATGAAAAATGTGTAAAAGCTTTTAATACAGTCAAGAAACTGTTAGCTTCTTCTAAAGTATTAGCGCATTATGATCCTGAATTACCTTTTAAATTGGCGTGTGACGCATCACCAACCGGTTTAGGTTGTGTATTGTCTATTATTGGAATAGACAGTGTTGAGAGGCCGATAGCATACGCTTCGCGAACTTTATCCACAGCAGAGAAAGCATATTCACAAATTGATAAGGAAGCTTTGAGTTTGGTTTATGGGGTAAAGAAATTTAATCAATATTTATGGGGATGAGAATTTATTTTATGTACAGATCATAAACCATTATTAAGTATTTTTGGGTCCAAAAAGGGATTACCTGCTTTTGCAGCAAGTCGATTGCAACGATATGCTTTGTTTTTATCTGGCTATAGTTTTAAGATTGAGTATGTACAATCAGCTAAACATGCTAATGCAGATGCATTATCACGTTTGCCGCTCAAAGTCGAGCATGGTGACAATAAACAAGAGTTAGATTGGTTAGGAACTTATCTATATTATGTTAAAGAAAGTTCATTACCTATTACTTGTGAGGACATTAAAATTGAAATCCAAAAAGATATAGTATTAAGAAAAGTGTATAATTATGTAATGTATGGATGGCCAAATCATGTTTCTGTAGAATATCCTGAATTAGGTCCATATTTCAAAAGAAAGGAAGAAATAACAATCGAACATGGAATTATAATGTGGGGTTATAAAGTAATTATTCCAAATAAATTCCGTAAATACATATTAGATGAATTACACACAAGTCATCTAGGGATAGTAAAAATGAAATCAGTAGCGAGATCATATATTTGGTGGCCAAATATAGATACAGATATAGAAAATCTGGCGGATGGTTGTTCTTCCTGTCTTTTTGAAAGACAAAACCCTACAAAGAATCAATTACATTGTTGGCAGTATTCTAGTAGACCTTGGGAACGATTACATGCAGACTTCATGGGTCCATTTAAAGGGAAAATGTATTTAATTGTTATAGATTCACATACTAAATGGTTAGAAGTTTTTGAAGTAAAGTCGACTTCCGCTAGTCAGACAATAGATAAATTAAGGGAATTGTTCAGTAGATTTGGTTTACCGGAAGTAATTCATACGGACAACGGTCCGCCTTTCAATTCGTTTGAGTTTGAGCAGTTTGTTAAATGTAATGGTATTAAACATCCTAGTTCTGCACCATACCACCCACAATCTAATGGTTTAGCAGAAAATTCTGTTAAGTATGTTAAAACTAAATTAAAATGTGCATTTGGAGAAGGTATAAATACTAGATTAGCATTGTATAGAATTTTGTTTGATTATAGAAATTCAGTTCATGTTACAACTCAAGAAACGCCTGCTAAGTTAATGTTTAATCCAATGAAAACAAGGTTAGATTTAATTAGACCTAATATTGCCAAAACAGTAGAGTTAAAGCAAGAAAAACAAACTCATTATTTTAGAGGAACGGGAACACGAAAATTGTTTGTAAATCAATCAGTATTAATAAGACAATATCGTTCAAATGATAAATGGATACAAGGTATTGTTGTTAAGCAAATTAGTCCAGTAATGTATTTAGTAAGGTTAAATTCTGGTATAATATGGAGAAGGCATATTGACCAACTAATTGGTGTCAATTCGCCTCCTTCTGAAAATAAACAAAAACAAGTGGACGAGTCATTGACTGACTTAGTGACAGATTCCACTCAAACAGGGGGAAATATCTCACCCCGGAAGAGCATCCGCTCTCCACCAATTGTTATGAGACATTCCAGTCCCGTTATGATTCAAACACGGAATTCTCCAACATCCGTTGTAAACAATAATACTACTGATGTTGTTGAAAGAAGATATCCAATTAGATTAAGGAAACCTGTTGTAAGACTTGATTATTAAATAATATATTATGTATAATTATATTTGGTAAAATGTTTGTGTTCTGGATAGAATTGTTTTTTAAAAAAAATTTACAATTAAGAAGGAAAAAAAATCATTTTATTTGTTTAAATTGCTAATTTAATTTTGCTAATAAATTATCATGTGTTAATTTAAGTTACTAGTTTAATTGTCAAATTGTTTCAAGTTTCTAGGTTTAAAAGTTATACGACTATGTGTTTAAGTTTTATTTTTAAAAAGATGTGTTTAAGTTTTATATAAAAAAACTAAAATTGTGTATTGTATTGTTTAAAAGAATTAAGAGGGAGGAATTGTGATGTATACAATTGTACAAGAGTGGGAGTATCGCGTGACATCGTATGATGTGTGACGTCATATGGTTCGATATGTCATACGACAAATTAATAAATGCTATAGGCTGCAATCCAGTACCTTTTCCCACCAGCCCTTAGATTAGATTAGATTAGATTAGAGATGGGGTGGAGACCCTCTTCGAGAAGGTCTCCCTGCACGTCAACCATCGGCTTATTGTGCCCCCTATGTGCCGTTCCTGATGGATTAGAACCCTGTTCCTCGAACGAGCTTCAGGATTTTCTCTACCAAGTACGTGTCCTCTTCCTCTCCTGGTTGCAGGATACCAAAGAGCTCCCTCCTTCTGCGCTCCAGCATCCCACAATCAAATATGATGTGTCTTGCTGATTCCACGGCCTGCAGGCAGAGCCGACAGCTTTGGTCGCCTTCAAAGACTCCCACTGTTGCAAGATGTTTCCTGAACTGGCCATGTCCAGTGATAAGTCCTACTGCTCTTTTAAGCTGTAGCCTGTCTAACTTGATCAATGACTTCGTAAGGTTGTTACTAGGTCCATTGATTAGCTGTTTACTCTGTGTGAGCCCTGGAGTCCTATGCCATCTCTGGCGTAGCTCTTCCTTGGCCCAGTTATTAACTGCGCTTTTAGCCATGTTGCGGCTGATACAGCACATTGGTTCTGGCCCCATGAAGGGTGTGGATGCTCCTTTCTTAGCAAGGGTATCTGCCATCTCATTACCTTGGATGCCACGATGACCTGGCACCCATCTTAATTCCACCATGTTCCTTGTGGAGAGTTTCATTAGTGTTGAGAGGCAGTCCTTCACCAATTTCGAAGTGATTAATACTGAGTCTAGCGCTTTAAGTGCTGCTTGACTGTCAGAAAGAATGAGGATTTGTCTGTCTCGAAGGCCTTTTGACAAACCCAAATGGGCACAAGCAGTGATAGCTAGTATCTCTGCTTGAAATACCGTACAGTGCGTCCCAAGACTCACACTAATGTTAGTCCTTGGTGATGAGCTGTATACTCCATAACCTGAGTTTCCTTCCATAAGTGACCCATCCGTGTACCATCCCACCAGCCCTTAATAATGACGCTTTCCCTGGCTACATATTCAAGCCAGTCTTGAACTCGCCTTCCTACCTGAAACACGCAGTCGTAGCTATAATCTAATACAATGTGTTTTATTTAATGAACCCAAATTTAGTAATATCGTTACCATATATTGCAGTGGCAACGAGCTTATATTACACTTCCCATTTTTTTGGGGCTTTAAAGGTCCAATTTTCTGTGACTACCTGCAAACTCAGTGCACTGTTAATATGGAGAGTACTACAGGGAAGAACTGGAAGCAAAAGTGAAGCCAGCAATTTGAGTAAGAGACAGGGTTTGCAGAGTAAGGGAGTGCTTTTCTTCAAGACAATGCTCGCACAAAGCTTATGAAACACTGGAAACTATTGAAAGGTTGAACTGGGAAGTCCTTCCCCACCCTCCTTATAATCCTTATAGTAGTGCAAGTCTGGCTTTGATGCCAAAGTAAAGAATTTTTACTGAAGGCATAAAAAAGCTGGTACGACGATGGGAAATTTGTATAAATGTAAGGGGGGGATTATGTTGAAAAATAGAAAAAGTTTTACGTATATATATAATAAAACATTTTCACACTACACCTATTTGTCGCTTTACTTATTGAACGCCCCTCGTATGAAAGACTATTACAGGTAAACAAAGTGCCTCACGACATTTCCACTAGTGTAGCTGGGCGCATACTGAGCTACAGAATACATCACTATAATATGTGCTCCTAAGAAGGAGGAGGAATGGGAAGGATTGTGACAATGTGTTAGTTTTAAATGAACAACTAGAATTAACAACTCCCCACTCCTCAAACCATTAACTAGGTCACAGTCCTTCCCATTCCTCCTCCTTTTTTTTAGGTTAGCAAAGAGGGTTTTCCCAACTATTGTTTGGAAATTATGAACTGTACCTTTCTTCTTCATTTATGTAAACTACCTTGACAATGCTGTAACTAGCGAAACCACGGTCGGTAAATTTTAAATAAAGTTGTGGTTTATACTAAATAGTGTTTGTTTTAATTATTAAAATGGAATACCACCAAGCACCATTTGGTCTTTAGCATAAATGGAGGATATTTTCCAAATGACCCTCGAATAATTTTTTTTTTTAATGGTCAAATAACTAACCAATTATTTAGAGAAGAGTTTAATAGGGCACATACCCTATTAGTTTAGATTTTTTTATGGATAGGATATAGGATACAGGCTTATCTTGGAAAGTGGTGCTTGATCAATATTTCCAAGTGGTGCTTGGTATTTTATTTTGTGTACACAAATAGGAAAACACAAAAAAACACACTAAAGTTCTCAAATATTTCGTAAACAATCTTCCCTTTCTCAATCGGTAGAAAGAATAAAAAAAGGCTAAATTGTTGTCTGCTGAATTATTTAGCGACTACTTCAAATGGATTGACACTATGTGGTTTTACCTATCAGGACAGTAGGCAATAAAACTTCAGTTGGCAGTTATAAAATGTTCTTGTTGAGTTGTATATAATATATAAAATCATAAATATTATAATTATTATTGATAAAAATTTTGTCGTTACATTTTGCATGTTAATTTTTATGTTTCAGAATGTGCTCCAAGTTTTTATAACACATGCTGCCAATGTCTTTTTGTTGGAAATTCTACCCGAGTATCCTGTCCTTTTAGAAGAACAAGTAGACACATGTAAACGAGTGCTTAATATATATAGATATATGGTCATGCATACACACATGGAAGCAAAAACTTGGTAAATATCTATTTATTCATTCGTGTAATTTAAATGGCACCTTATTTTATGCATGTATTGTTTATTTCTTTTATTTTCTCACATATACGCAATACAAGGAAAGTTATGTGTAAACAAAAAAAAAATAATAAAAATAAAAAAATAATTAGGGTATCGGATTTTGGACTGCTAAGTCCAAAGAAGTTTTTTAGAAATGATGTCGTTTCTGTCGTTTGTGCAATGTTCTACAGCCCAAATGTGTAGACCGATTTTAATCAAATTTGATATGTGGGACCAAATTTTGACCACATATCTTGTGATTTATTTCCCATTTGTTTGATAACATTTGGTGATAGCGGCCATAAGGAAAAAACACAAAATTATGAGTTTAATTGGCTGTAATGAATTTGTTCAAACTTGTCTCAAGTATGGCATCAAAGGACCTAAACTGAACTTATTGTTCACCATTTCTCCAAAAATGCCAGTTTGTGAGTATCAGTAAAAAGGGGGGGGGGAAATTTCTTCCCTGGGACTGTTATATATAAATACTTGATTTCTAAAAATTGTTTTGCTCAAATTTTAGTGAAATAAGAATTTGAACTAAAAAAATTAGTGATGATTTTAATGAACCAAACACATATTTGCAAAATCACAATGAATTTTAATGCCCATTATTTAAACCTTGATTTTATATATACAAACAAAGCAAGTTTAGTCCTTTATTTAAATACTTTTTTCCAAAGACTGTCCATTGTCCATTTTAACTTTTTGAACTGACAACAATTGAAATAACATTTTTGGTGGCTATTAGTTTGTTTGGTTTTGGGGATGAGCGAGTGGGAATGTTTTCGTACAATGTTTTTACAAAGTTTATTTTCTCTGCATTTTATTCGAAATACAATAAACTCAAGACTATCCAGCTCTTGACTATCAGAATCAGATTCTGTTGTAAATAATATTAATTTGGATCTAGAAATTTAGTCTATATAAAACAGTTGATTTACAATATTTTTTAATCATAAGTATTTATGATATATATGTCTAAATCCGCAATACACATTTACTAAATAATTATAGCCACTTGCCTATATATTATAGAGATATCTATAACTATGAGAGCAACATACATAACTTTTTTCACATCTTTGTAAGAATGTTCTATTATTTTACTTTACTCAGCAGAAGAATAGTTGTGGGAGTATATTAGTGGTAGCGGAAGATATCTAACACAATCGGTTGTTACACACCATTCAGTTTTGATGTGTTCTTATGATCATTTTTTATTTTACAACTGTTTGTTAATTATGAGTGACAAATGCAACACGTATCTTGTTCGATATATTTAATATTTGTTATATTCTTTAGACAAATGTTAAAATCTTATAAATATTTTTGTCATTTTGTTTTACTTTCTTTTCAAAATATTAACTTTTTATAAATGCAAGTTTATATATGTTACGAAAAGCTATTAATGTTTAGTTGTTTTGATTGCAAAAAAAGTGATTAACTTTCAAGATCTACCATATCTAGCTCGGCTGATTGCCATATTGGGGCGGAAAGTTGTAAGCCTACTATAAAATGTTATTGTGTGTATAGTCCTAAGACTTATTACTGATCTATAGTACATAACTAATCCTTTGAACATTTTTTATTCTTATTATGGTTCTTTTTGTTTCTCCAGGGAACAGTTATTGCTAGTGCTTCTACAGATTACTTCTCTGATTTTAAGCAAAACTCCACCTAAACATAAAGAAGAAACTCTTGGAGGTAAACTTGCTCCTGCAATATTCCAGGTGATTTTATTTAATCAATTTTTAGTAGCATATTGATATTTACAAATTACAGGGTGGGGCAAAACAGACAGATTTTGAATAGGATTTAAAAATAATACAATCAAATTTTATTTTCATCACCTTAAACTACATAAAACAGCACACTAGTTTTTAAAAGTTACTCTGGTAAGATGACATCCATTTAGGTGTACATATTCTTCCAGCCGAGCCCTGAAGTTATTTATCACATTCCACAGCATTGCCAGTGGCATTTGAACCACTTTGTGTCGGATCCATTCTTTCAGGACTTCAATTGTCATTATGGGTTATCCTGATACAATTTACTTTTCAGGTAACCCTACAAGAAGAAGTTGCACATGTGAGGTCTGATGAACAGTGCATGGGAGCGATGCGATATCACCATTTTAAGAGATCACGTGATTTGGAAATAAACATTAACAATATTCATGCTTACTCTAGCTTTGTGGGAGTGTGTTTCATTTTGTTGAAAAAATGTCTCCCTGTTTACTTCGTACTTTGCAAGTTGTGGAATAAAAAAGGTTTCCAACATGTCTGCGTATCTCTGTGATGTCACTGTCACAGCATTGCTAAGATCATCGTCGAAAAAGTAGGGCCCTATGAACCTGGATGAAGACATAGGAACTTTCGTGGAGTGGAGAGGTTACTGATGCAGTTGTCTAGATGATTCATGTCACTTCTTAACTTAAGTTCTGCTTATTGTCGTAATTGGACAAATATAAATGGGCTTCGTCACTCATCCATAAATTGTTTATGATGTCTTCATTTTCATTAGTTTAATCTCAGATTTATTTTAAAAAATTAGTGTACTTTTCTGTATTTACTTTAGAAAAAATTGATTGTATTTTTTTACAGCCTTTTCAAAATTCCTCTTTATTCTGCCCCACCCCTTTATTTATAAAATAAATAATACTTTCCTTTTTTTTAGACATTGATTGTGACATGGATCAAAGCCAACCTTAACGTTGTCATTTCAACGGAGTTGTGGGATCAATTTCTTGCTGTGCTTAGTTCTCTAACACAATGGGAAGAATTAATCCGCGAGTGGTCGGTAAGTTAAAAATAATAATCTTTTGTTGTTAAACTTTTTGGGATACTTTATTGAACAGCCGAGTGTCTCATATTAATATTATCTTATCCTTATTGATGTTTCTTATTTTCATTATATTTAGAATGTTATTAAAATATTTAGATTAGTAACCATGCTTACGATCCTACAGGGCCAAACCATTTTTGTGCATCTTTTAAGACACATTATCATATATAGTTACTTTATTCAAAACCTAAATTGTTATATACTATTTTGTAGATAAACATGCATAAAATTTATTTACGGAAGTAGACAATTTTTAGAGTTAAATATTTTTTAGAATCATTATGTTAAGAATCAAAAACAATTTTTGTACTTGTTACCTACAGGTCACAAAAATGCTCATATTTAGAATAAAAATAAGTGTTTCTATTTTTACCAAGATGTACAAAAGTAACTGTCTTATAAATTAATTTACAATCTGTCTTATAAATTAAATTGAAGATAAATGTCTAACAAATTATAATTATTTGAATCTTTGTGTTAAAAAGATGATTTCCAAGGTTTTAGTACAAAATATCAAAAATGTATTCATAATTTTTATAAAATCACCAAAAATAGATATATTTTTTCTAAAACCTAAATAACAATATTAGGTGAAGCTGCATAGAATTTATTTTTGAATAATGAAATTTTTTTGAAATACATTTTGAGTTAGTATGTCGAGAATCAACAAAAATGTTCCTTTTCACCGTACCTAAAATTAAAAAAAAATACTTGTGTATATACAGTAAAAAAATTTATATACAGCCAACTGTATAAATTATGTTGATATAATATTCTGATATTTAAAGAACAAAGACTAGACTTTTTAGGATTTGATAAGATAGGACTTGAAAAAAAATTACATATTTTGTTACATATCATCAAGTCAGTGTTGGAGTGCTTTCGTCATCAAACACTACATTTTCGATTTTAATAAATTGATATATGACATAATAACATATATTTTTGAAAGATTATGAAAGTTTATAATGTTAGCTTAAAATGGTAACAGAATCATTACAATAAAATTCGAATAATATTAGTGGGCATATATATTATTCACTTTAAATACAATATTAATTTGCATCAGACAAAAATTGCATCTTTAAACTGTGTAACAAAAATTTAGATCTATGATCTATAGTTTAACATCAATCAATCATTTATATACAAATTTAGAACAATAAGTTATCATTTACACATGGTAAACAACATGTTGTTCATTTGGATACTCTATGGAAAACAATGTAGAATTAAAATTGAAAATAAAAATAAAATTTTATAGATATAAAACATTTGAAATGTTTTTAATAAGTTTCTAAAGGAATAAACACTGTGAGATAGTTATTTAAAGTTAAATTTATATCATAAAATGTTGATCAGTAATTTCTTTAAATAAAGTATGAAGAAGTAAAAAATTTAAATAACTGTTTCAGAAAACCTTGGAGACTCTAACCAGAGTATTGGCTAGGCACGTGTATAGTTTAGATCTGACGGATTTACCATTAGATAGATTAAGTGAACAAAAATCTAAACGACAGAGAAGAAGTGGTCCAGTTCGTGGTAGTACAAATGACAGTTGCCGTGAGAGAGATTCACCACCAGAAACTAAATCATCGACAGACACCTCAATAGGTAATTTTATTTTATTTTTTAATAGTAGGAATAAATGTATCAAAAAATTACCGTAAATGTTTACTTATTTTGTTCAATATTAAATATACATCCCTGTTTGCAGTTTAACCCTTACAACTCTCATGTCCGGATCTTAGTTTACCCGCTCCGATCTCATATCAGCCAACTGCCGACATTGAACATTCTATATTTTAACACTAAATTTCGATAGTTTACGATATTTGGTTATATCAAAGTTGCCATTGTTCTTTTATTGTGTAACTATAGTCACTAAATTAAAATTATTAAGAAAATACATTGTTTTATTTTATAAAATATAAGGTATTAGCTCTATTTCAGCTATTATTGTACAAAAAAAGAGAGATTAGAGGGAGTGTTTAGTGCAATAATTATTATTTGGTTATATCGAAGTTCTTCTATACATATTGTTCGTTTATTGTGTAACTATAGTCATTAAATTAAAATTAGAAAGAATATACATTGTTTTTATTTTATAAAATATTAAATATTAGCTTTATTTCAACTATAATCGTTAAAAAAACAAAAGTTAGATCTGAACGAGTCTTTGGTCCAATAATAATTATAGTGGTAAGGGTTAAAATGATCTGTTGTATTGTGTCTGGTTCTTTTGAACAGACCTTGAGACCTTGCATAAAGGGGGATTCTGGAAGTTTGTAGCTGTAAAGGTTTGCCAAAAGGTTGAATTCAAAGCAATTTTAACCCATTTTTGGTGTTACCAGACCAATAATTATTTCAAGGTGTTTTTGAGGAAATCGGATCGAGATCAAGCAATGTTTGGATGTTACAATAATTTTTTTTTTTTTTTTTTTTTTATAATAACTGGGCTGTGAGAACCTCCATCAGAGGCCTCACCGGCGTCGACCTATAGATCTTTTGCCGCCCCAATTTCCTTCCTACACCCCCCCAGTAATAGCCGTCATCCTTATGAAGGAACAGATACTACCGATAGGGTTGTCTAGGATGGTTTCCATCTCTTTCCCCGGAGGGCCTAGAGAGTATAGCCTGGCTCGTCCTAACGCCTCACACTCTAAAAGAATGTGTTCTGCGGACTCTTCAGCCAGACCACATTTCCTGCATGTACTATCTGCAGCAATTCCTATCCTGTGTAGGTGTTTTCTAAGGTGTCAGTGGCTCGTTAAGAGCCCAACCACCCACCTCAAGTTATCCCTTCTGAGAGAGATGAGTTGTTCCACATGTTTCTTGCTTGGTCTAATCAACCTTTTAGCAAGTCCACTAGTGGTTGAATTCGTCCAGACCCTGTTCATCCCCTCCCGCATCCACGCATCAACCGCTGCCCTGGCATGTCCATAAAAGATTCCGAGCACCGGTTCCGGGCCCACGAAAGGGGGTTCAGAGCCTGACCCGGCTAGTTCCTTCCAGACTCCCATTCTTCCCTAGAGAAGATCTTCGTCTTAAAAGGCTTGTATAATGAAACATTAGCTCCGCTTTCCAGCCTAGGCGACTCATTGAAGCCTGGTAGACATCCATCTGAGAGGAGCTTCATCTGCGCAATGAGAGCAGACGAGACTCCAGGATGTCCTCCTCAGTGAGTGACCTTTCCGGAAAGTCTTTAGGCACCACCGAAACCCCGAAAGAAGTTAGCCTATCTGCATATGAGATTTCCAACCCCCTCCTGGGTCTCTTTGGTGCCTGGTTGACTCCAGAGCTTGAAGGACTGCTGACCTCGGATATTTGCCTTTTTGGCGTTCCTACATCAGCAGCCGCTCCCCTGCTCATCGGAGAAGCTTTCGGGTATTCCACCCAAGTGCCCGCAGCCATCTTCTCCTCCTTTCGACGCCCCTTCTTCTAACGATAGAAGGCGGCGCCTTTCTTAGCTGGATTATCAACGTGCGTCCGGTTGATCCTGGATGCCGTTTGACTCAGATCTGCATCTGATGTACTTACCTCAGAGGGTGGTACAGTGGATCGACTTTCTGCCGTAGCAGACCTGTCGCCACTGTCCCTTGAGAAAGTAGTAGCCTGCTCAACTGGAGCTTCAACCATCTCTTGTACCGTCATGCTTCTGGCCTGACCCATTGGGACTTCCAGTGGCATTTCTTCATCGTCAAGGCGCAGACTGAGGACATTCTCAACTGGAGATTCCCTCTCTGCGCCGTTCGCGGCTCACCCAAGCCTCCAAAGCGCAAAGTGATATGTTGGATCCAACCCTCCACAAAGAGTCTTCACCTCAATCACCCGCCACCCCTTCATCAAAGGTCACCGTATCGCCCAAGCAGGGTGTACCTGGGCGCCCCAATTTCCCAGCAGGGGGGAGGATCCCCCTATCCAGGCCTATATATGTCCTGCTCTGGTCGCACTTCCCTATCATCTCTGTGTAGGTACTTACCTGGGACAGAGAGAGATTTAATTACCTCTACCCAGGCTATGCGGCGTCGGTACATTAGCCTGCATCCTCCTAGTCAAGACCAGAAGAGTGCAGTTTCCAGGTGACACTGCGTGGAAGAGTACCGTCCGACTTCGACACCCTGTTACAATAATACAGCCTTTATTACAAAGTACAAACCAGAATATGTATAAAGTCACACATAAATATACAGTTAATGTAAAAAATAAAATACTTTATACAATAAACAAATAACATATTTTTAAAATATGGTAACTAGGTCATCGATGGTCAAAATACCTCACCATCGCCATTTTGTACTGTATCAACTTTTGAAGTGCTGTTTGCGGCATTAAACTCTGCCAGTAAAGCCCTTTAAAATGATGTATGACTTAAGATTTTCTATTAATGTATATTAATAACTTTTTAAAATAAGGACTAAATTTAAGGAGATAAAAATGAGGCAGGATAAAATTGATAAATGTTGAAAACTATCGAATGAAAGTTCTGTAAGTAAAGTAATGGAAACTGTAAGTATGGGACATCTCTAACCAATAACCTTTTTTTTTACTTTTTTTTTTGTAACGACTTCCATTTAGAAAACTTAAAATTTTAAATCCAAACCAAATTTTTCAAATCGAATTCAACTTAAACAAAAAACAAATGTATTAAATTTAACCAAACTAAATCTAGTGGAACAATCTGAAACAGAACAGAATCCAACTTAATTAACCCTTTCCCGCATATCTTGACTGTTCACTCTGATCTGATTTTCAGACACTTTTGCCTAAAATATCCCATTCTAGTGCTTACAGTTACAAAGCTTAATTTGATGGGTAAATCATTTCCAAGTGCAATAATTACTGTAGTGATTAAAAATAGGCCTAATAGTCACAATTAGGATTATTTTTTCCATCTAAATCACTATTGGGGTCACTGACATGAAAATTCTGATTTAATTTTTGGAACCTCCCATAAGGCATACAATTGGAAATAAATAATTGGTTGCCAAATAAAGTCACTAATGAAATGGTCCATTTGCTCGGGGAAAATATAAATTTTCTGATTTCATTTGGTTTTGTGCCTGCAAACTTGCTGATATTTTCCGAGAGTATTTCAAAAAACATCTACTCTCACTATAGTTATAATGTCCCTACCTCTTAATCATGTTTACTTCAAAACTTTGAAGTAATCTGTTTAGGTTTTTAAACCTCAAATTCAACTTCAAATTTATTTACACCAAAACTAACACTAATATCTGATATACAGTAGAACCCCTCTTAATCGGTCTAGTCGGGACTAACACTCGGGCCTGTTGCCCGTTTGGCCGGTTAATCCGAGATTCCTGTGAAAAATCGGTTTTCGTTCATAGAAAGCTTATTTAACCCTTTAACTGCTAAGTTTTTTGGACTTGTGCAGACCCCTGGTGCTAAGTTTTTTTTTTTTTTAATTTAGTCACTTATATGTTTTTAAAATAATAATATACAAATTTTAGTCATACAATTTATTTATGTAGTTTAATTTTTTATATTAAAAATATCCTAACCTAACCTGAACAAACTTGATTTTTTTGTTATTGTTTTCCAAGTTTTTCACAAATATATTATAATAGTAAACTTAAAAACTCTCACATTATAACTAAACATAGTAAATAATAAAAAAAGACACAAATTAATAATAACCTGTTTTGTATTGTAACCTAACATGTTTCATTTAGGTTCAGTTGCGGGGTTACGATTTCAATATCGTCACTATCGTCAGATTCACATTCACTATCACTACTTATTTCATCATTTGATTCCTCGTTTCCATAATATTCAAATAAAATGCGTTCAATACTATCATCTCTAACACGACTTGGATCCATTTTTACTTTTACGCTAACACAAACAACAAACAAAACCACTATGAAAGTAGGCCACGCACCATATTACTGAAAAGTCATACGTTTTTAGCCTTCTAAATTTCTTGTATATTCGTGGACATAGAAGTAAAAATATAGAGGTGAATTTATTTGAACAGTTTGTCAATAGGTAGCAGCACTAAACAGACTACTTATATTATAAACCGTATAAAAACGGAGATAGCACCTGAGAATACAAAGTAGACCGTTTATAAACGGGCGTAGCGCTCAACACTGTCACTGCTGTGCCCGTTTATATACGGGCGTAGCAGCTGAAAGGTTAATCAGGTAGCGCTAAGAATTATGCAATTAAGATGTTATTGCAACTCATTTTATTGTATATAAATGTATCGTATATATTATGTTATATATATATATATATATATATATATATATATATATACACAGTGAAACCTCCCATATCCGACCTTCCCACATCCGACTCCTCCCGATATCCGACCTAGTGTCCGACCGTCCGTCTGTCTATTGTTTACTCGCGCTCTCACAGTCCGTTTCCGTTCGCGAGCCTGTACAGACTTGAAAAAGTGACTCATCGATACAGTAGAGTCCCGCAAACTCAGCGTAATGTGGACCGGAAGTGTACCGAGTTTGTGAAATGCTGGGTTATCGGGAATAAGGGCAAAAAATAAATTGTAATTTAAACCCAAAGCGGCGGCGATATCAAAAGACTTTGTCGAAAGCGGTATCCCATTGTCGGCAGTGTAAAAACACTGCGGCACCAAAGCGGCGGCAATATCAAACGACTTTGTCGATACCGGTATCCCAATGTCGGCGACGTAAAAACACCGCGGCACCAAAGCGACGGCGATATCAAACGACTTTTTCGTTAGCGGTATCCCATTGTCGGCGGCATAAAAACACCGCGGCATTGGCACCCGTCGATATAGCAGACATACACCTGCAAAAACGTTTGATGGGCCGCTTTTTTCCACGAATCAATTTAGTATGCATTATGGAAAATATAACATTTCTTTTCAGTTTTCTTTGACAGGTACGCACAGTATATACAGTAAATAAAAATGAGCGAGTTACGAAAACGGAAGCGTGTGTTGGTTTCGTTTGAGACGCGGTTAAATGTGTTAAAAAGACTTGACAGAGGGAAATCTGTAAAAAAGCTTTGTGACGAGTTTAACTTAACGTAAAAGTAAAAGTTTAACGTAACAGTAAAAGTTTGAAATGTAAAATCATTACAACTTGTAAATGATAATCAATAGTTTTACAAGTAGAATATACAATATTTACGTATTTAATTTCATGTCAGAAAATGTTTAAAATGTATACACAATATTTTTAAAGGTGTAATAAAGTTGTATTACAGTACTGTGTGGCATTTTTTGTACCTGGGAAAGGCATTTTACGCTCCCCCCGATATCCGACCTTTTGGCCGTTCCGACCACGGCCCGGTCCCGTCATGGTCGGATATGGGAAGTTCTACTGTATATATATTACATCAAACATGAAAAAATTGAACACTACAAAGCTTTTTTACAGATTCCCCTCTGTCAAGTCTTTTGACACATTTAACCGTGTCTCAAACGAAACCAACACACGCTTCCGTTTTCGTAACTCGCTCATTTTTATTTACTGTATATACTGTACGTAGATCATAACCAGTCAAAGACAAGAAGAAAACTGAAAAGAAATGTTATATTTTCCATAATGTATACTAAATTGATTCGTGGAAAAAAGCGGCCCATCAAACGGTTTTGTGGTGTATGTCTGCTATACCGACGGGTGCCAATGACGCAGTGTTTTATGCCGCCGACAATGGGATACCGCTATCGACAAAGTCGTTTGACTCGCTGCCGCTTTGGTGTTTCAATTACAATTTATTTTCGGAAACTCTCATCCAACCAGTACACTACGATATAGGCCGGTTAATTCGAGGACCGGTTAATCCGAGGCCGGTTAACAGAGGTTCTACTGTATTTTCAAATCAGTTTAATTTTTTTCTAACAATAAATTTAATATTTTATTACCACATACAACATCGCTGTATGAGGTACTCTCTATATTGGTTTATACTGGGTCACAAATGAGTAAGTTGAAATGAATTACAGAACAAATTCCAGATTGAAATAAATGTCACAATCGTTTAAAACATAGAACATATTCATGTTACAATATGACATAAAACATAGGACATAAATTAATTTACAACTGCAAGTATTTCAAGAAAATTTCAACAGATAGCTGAGATGTCTATTTTCGAAGTCGAATTATGACTTCTCTGGGAATGGAACAAACATTTCACTACAACTTATGCAGAAAAGAGTTAAGAAGTGTTTAATGAAACACTTCGTTCCAGCACTGAAGTAAAAATTATAAATGCTGTTGATATTCAAAAGGAAGGTAGGTTCAAAATTAAACTTCAAACTGAATTTGATAGTTTAACGAATTTGAATTTTTAACTTCTATTATTTCCACACCTTTAATGGTTGTTTTCTAATGGCTGATCTCTGGATCATTCCATTCGTCCTTTGGCATTCCATTATGGCTTTGTTAACTTCTCAGACTCCTGGTGAATATAATTTTTTTTTTTTGCAGACAAGGAAGTGATTTCTGTTTGTTACTGTATGTAATTATTTAGAGATAATATAGTAGTGAGATTTGAAAATTTTGATATGGTGGAGGTATATAGGTCTACAGTGAGGCAATTAATTAATGTCCAGTAATGAGTCTGAAGTTCGCTACTGCATGTTTACTAGATATACTTTTGTTTATGTTCCAAGTGTCTATATGTTCATTGTTTACTATTAGATGCAAAGTTGGCTTCCTTGTCATACTGTGTTTTGTTTTTTAATCTCATCTTTTAATTGTTTCTATCTTGAGAAGTATTTTTCTTCCTTGCCATGCTGTGTCTGGTGTTGTCAGCAGATTGGAAGCTTCGTTCCCACTTATTCATGTGAGAGGATCCACTGCAGAATTGTTGTTTTCCCATGATTGCTAAGTAGATTTATTACGTTTTCTGTTTCTTTTATTGTGTATTGTGTATTTTTTTGTGTGCTTCTTTTCACATTATTTTATAGGGTTATTGTTCATGTGATGGTTTGAATTGAAGATTTAATTATATCACTGTTTATATTACAGATAATGTTCAATGAATATAACTAAATTTCAAACTGTTTTCATATCATGATATTTTGTGTTCAATAATTCAGGAGGATGAACTTAAAAGTTAAAGTACTAGGCGTCTTATTACTTTACAAAATAATAGAACATTTATATATAGATGTTGAAATATTTTTGTTTTGTTTTAAGAAACAGAAAATGCAGTGATATCTAAGAATGGTGAAGTTTGGCCAACATTGAGAAAAAGTGCTAGTGAGTCTAATTTGATCTCTGTAACAAGGAGAAGTCACAGGTCAAGAAATCATCGTCATCAACGTAACCATTCCAATACTGTTAACATTCCAGGCAAGTTATGAAATTGAAAATAGTCTAAAATTTGAGGATTATCCATACAGTATTATTATATTTTATATTTATGTTATGCAGTTTTGTCACAAACGGTTGAACAAGAGCTTTCCAGAATGTTATCAAGCAGTAGACCAACAGTAAGGCATAGGCTGCCACGCAAATCTTATTCTATGGAGTCGTTAAGAGATAGTCGTAGTAAGTACAATTATGATTTAAAGCAAATTTATTTGATTTTTTTCTTATGATTTCAGTATTGCTGCGCAAAAGTTTCATTTTCAGTTCAAATCAAGTTTTTTTAAACATTTAAAAACCAACATGGTGTTAAAAATGTATTTTTTTTTTTAAATTAGTTCAATATTTTTACTTACCTAGCATACATAGAGTAGGGTAAATATAGCATTCTTAATAATTTACTTTTCCAGCATGTATCTTTACATCAAGTAACACCAACCACACACTGTCTCACATATTCATAGGCAGTTTTACTTCCAAAAGGCAGTTTTAGTTTAAATTCACTGGAGAGTGCAATCTAGTTGAAGTTTCAGTTTCTAACTTCTTGCTCTGATGAAAAGGTGGAAATTGAGCAAGATATATTTTTATATAAGTTTATATCACTAAGGACTAACATCCCCTAAGCATCTGATCCCTAAGAACATTGTCTACGCGAAGAAAATCCGGCATCTACCCCATTTATACTGTAGCAACTGTAACTTCTGATATGATCGAGGGTACCTGGATAGAGATTGACTATCGCTTAGATGTTTGTCGATCAATGAGGGGTGTTCGTATTTAAACTTACTAGATAATATAAAATTGAATATTTTTTTTAGCTTTTGGTATGAAAATAAATGTATTACCTCAAAATCACACTCATTTTTTTGATGACCCTGTATTTCATGAAAATTGTGTATAAATTTTATCTACAGTATTTTACGGCTAATGAGCTAGGACCAAACATTTTGACAAAGATTTAGTAGATTAAATTTCATTAAAATATAACCAACTGTCTCTCTGTATTAACTAAAATACTATTATGGTAAGTGTATTGTGGTAAATGTGTATTTATACTAACAAGTATGAAGCATGACATTTATGTTTTATCTATTGGTATAAATTTGGGTAAATTAGAATCTATTTGTTAATATTATGTGTTAGTAAACTGCTCTCATTGTTTCAGGAAATTGGACTAGCGCATATTGTGAATCAGAAGGTCCTTCAAGATCTCCTTCACCTGCTCCTTCTAGTGGAGTTGAAAGCAATTCTTTTAAAGACTCCCCTATGCAAATAGACATGCTCAGCAATGAAGGCACCAATACAGGTAGATACATTTAGTTTTAAATAATTTATTTTGGTTTGAAGCAGTCTTGGACAAGAGTGAGTTTTGAATTGAGTAAGAGTTTTAATAAAATGTCAGGACGAGAGGATAGGGAGTAAGAGAAATAGTTTATTAGTTTCAAAACTTAGTTGTGTTTTGTAATTTGCTAAAACGTTTTTAGATTTAGGAGTAGCAGTAGGCTATCCAACTTTCAATATGCAATGTATTTATTTCTGTATGGTAATTTGTTTTAAAAGATAATTATGTTTTTTTTAAAAACAGAACGTCATACTTTCACCGAGATTACACATATGTTTTACTTTTGTTCTATTAGTAGCCTAAAAAACATCACTTAAGCTTTCTGCTTATATTATTATTTTCCTCCTTTGCCAAATAATAATATTTTTTTCTATCCACTGTCTGTTTTTCCCCTTGTTTAAAAGTTAAAAGCCTTATAAAACAAAACAAGAAAACTAAAGACCCTTGAATATTTTAATAGTGTCCGGTTTGAAAAAGAACAAAATTTAGTTAAAAGAGATCAGATAGGGTAGATGAAAGAGGGGGATTTAACCCAAGACTACTTGAAAAAAAATCCAATCTTTAAAGTATTTGTATTATTTCAAAAAAAGAAGAAGTTTTTCAAATAAGTCCTTTGAAATCTATTTAGTATGTAAAATCAATGTTAAGCACTAACATTGATTTTACATACTAAATAGATTGTCCATCTCCATGGTATGGTTTGAAGCTAAGAAATTAGAGGATATAGTGCTGCTATCTAACGATCCACTTCTGGTAACTTTAAGAATAGAAGCATGCTGTATTCTGTGCTTCAACTCCACCTGAACTAGCAAAACTACAACTGTTCAACTCACGTATTGAAGCTTTCCATTATTGTATGCTATACAATTCTTAGTGCAGGGTGGGGCAAAACAGATTAAGTGGTTTTGAATGGGTATATAAAATTAATGGAGCAATACAGAGAAATGCCGTTTTTATTTTCAAATTCAGCAATACTGTACATACAATGTGACTTACATTAAGTTTTCAAAATAATTTCTTCAATATGGTGGCTTGTTATTGTTAAAGGAGAAGTTTTCTGCAGTTCATTGACACATATCGAGGGGTATGGCGTTCACTTCTTCAATAATCTGCTCTTTTATAGTGTGAGGTCGATGATTGAACACTTTTTCCTTCAAGTAGACCTAAAGAAAAAAATTCAAATGTTTAAATCTGTGAACCGTGCCTGCCACTCTACATCACCCCTCAGAGAGACATGATGCTCGGGAAACATTGTTCTAAAAAATCGAGTTAATTTTGTGCCATGTGAGGTTTGACCCTATCCTACTGGTCCTCCAAATCCTCTTCTTCAGCAATCTCTTCCAATTTGGACTGCAGCAAATTTCTACCATTGAGGGATCATTGAATTGACAGTGATGGTTACGCCTTCCTCCTGAAAAAAGTATGGACCTATCACTCCAAATTTTATAACGACACACCACACAGTTAATTTAGGGGAATGGAATGGTCTTTCATGAACCTGTTAGGGCGTTATTTTCAGCCTAGTAGTGGAAGTTTTTCTTTACAGCTCCACTGAGTTGAAAATGTGCCTTGTCACTACTGACGAAAGTTGGTGTGGGAGGGATCTGTTCAAATATTTGCTCACACAAAGTTTTATGATTGGTGTAATCTGTTAAACTCAATTCCTGAGCCAACATTATTTTATAGGAATTAAATTATAAATCTAAATGAAGAATCCCCCTCAAACTGTGCCTTGAGTTCTGTGCTTCCGAACAGAACTTCTTGAGGACTGTTCAAATTGGTGCTCTTACTGCTCCATATTTTTCAGTGTTCTTATGCTTCTGTGTTGGTCATGTTGTACCTCATCTTAGTGTGTTTCCAGTTTGCATTAGAAATTGAATTGTTGAGCAGAATGTTGAGTGTTGTCGAAAAGCTCTGAGCATTGCAATCACAGAACAGTTGTTTTTTTAAATACACATGCATGTCAAAACCTCGATGTTTTCCAGTCTAAACCATGTTGGCTACTGAAATGTGGTAACTGACTGACCAGGACTAGTCATGTGCAGCATTCTTCCTCCACCATAGCCCGAGCAGTGACCACTAACTGCTTAGTTGTTTTGTCTCACTCTGTACTTTGTATTCACAGAAACATTGAAGCATCAGTTAAACTAATTATAGATTCCGAATAATTATAATGTGTCTAGTGAAATATTCAATGTTCTGGTTAGGTTAGGTTAGGTATCAATAGGTTATAAACTCATGTGTAAAATAGCAAATAAAAATATATTACAGACTAGGAATAATTGGTAAAAACCAATAATGAACTTTGAGTGCCGTCATAAAATGCTTGATTTTAATCAAATACGATTTAAGCTGAGGAAGCATTTATAGCAGAAATGAAACAAGTTAAACTCTTATTTTAATATATGAATATTTTTCAATCATGGTATCCATGGTTTATTTTCACTTTTTGATTAACAATTAATGAACTGACATTTTTTATGACGATTAGTTTTTATTTAATTTTGAGTCTGGGTGAATAAGAGAGTTTGTGCAATGTTTTTGCACCGTTTATTAGAAATCATTTAACTCTGTTTTAACCAAATTCATTAGGCGAACATTTTTAGACAGAAAGGATATAATTGTACTTTTCTAGAGATTTTGAAGTATAGATGATATAGTGCTCAGTAATTATATTTACTTTAAGAATATGAAATTTTAGATTAATCAAATATTTATAAATAATTAATAGAGGTAAATTTAGAAAACAATAATTTACAGATATGGTGGATGGTGAACGCAGATCAGTAATGTCAGGTGGGACTGTCAGAGGTTGGCTTCCAGATGTCGCAGTTGTACTATGGAGAAGAATGCTGGGTGCACTCGGTGATATTAATAGTCTCCAGGATCCTACTCTGCATGCTCAAGTCTTCCAGTACCTTGTTGAATTAATTGATACTATGTCAAAAGTAAGTGCATACTGTTCATTTTTAGGCAATGAGATTTTATATTTATTTTTGAGTTTATAATGAAGTTCCACCAAAGCTAGGAATTATGATCTTACAGCGTTTGCAGGCCTACTTGAGTTTCACACAAACTAAGTTATTATTTTCACAACTAGTGCTGGACTTAAGACTGGGCTAACGGAGAGTTATATCATCTTTATGTCTTTCACAACTTTCCCCTCACCAGCTGGCCATTTACTTTCCCTCTAGATCCATATGTAATATGATTCATTCACTGTTTCCTTTGACATCCTATTTAACAACTCCTTCCTCTTGTCTCTACCTAGACCAAACTCTCTGAGCATTGCATACATATACTATTTTCAAGGAAGACCTCTCGCACCAATCCCTACAGAATAAAAAAAAAAGTCACAAATCCTGCCTCTCTAGCAGCTGTTACCAAATCGTAATATTTGTCGTACTTTCGTTAATGCTTCAATTTATATTACGAATTGTTAGTAAAAATATAAAAGTAAATTTTTATTAGAATATTGTTTGATGTTTCCAAATTGTTACAGATTAGGCATAATCAAGGCATACCAGGAGACAATCAAGCAACACCGAATCTTCCGGAACTTGTGCCTCCGATTACTATCATAGCACCTTGGTGTTTTCAGGTTAGTTTTTATAAATGTTTTAAACAATTAATTCACTAATTAAAGCCTGGTTCTAAAATTGTATGATATAATTTGTCAACAAATCCAGCTGACACGAATATTGTACATTGCTTTTTTATTCTGCTAGTAACTAACAGCAACTTATCCAGCAGTTTAACATGTAAGTTGGTATTATTTGCAAGATTGAGGATAATTGTACTATTTCTTTATCCCTCATCATTAAAAATGTTAAAGAAATAATTATAAATAAACATAGTAGCAGTATAACAAACACACAGAACACAATTCTCACAAAAAATACGCCTAAGTATCAGACACGTTTCAACAACAAGGCTGTCTTCTTCAATGATACACGAGCTACACCATAGCTCGTTTATAGTTTGATTGGTGTAGCTCGTGTATCACTGCACTGAAGAGGACAACCTTGTGGTTGAAACGTGTCTGATACTTAGGTGTATTTTTTGTGAGAATTGTGTTCTGTGTGTTTGTTATACTGTATAATGTTTCTCATAAGTCAAGCTCAACATTTAATATAACCATAGTAGCCTCAAATCACTGGTAAAAAAAAAAACCAATTTAGAGCTGGATAACTACTTAACGGGAGCTTCAACTAGCCAGTAACTTTGACCTCGTGATAAGACTTATTGGAAGATTGTAGAACACATTTCCTATACTTATACGATGGGGATGATTGGGAAGTTTTTAGGAGATTGTAGAACTGGTCCTAAACTCTATAATTCTCATAGTAAACTTTATACTGAGTCTTCCAAAAGTAAAGACAATTTTAATTTGCTACAGATAATTTATTTTTTCATTTTATTTTTCAATTTTACCATTCACTTTGACTCTGTATATAATATTTACAAAAAGTAGGATTTTATACTCTAAATCAAATTGTAATAAAATCATACCATATTTAACATGTAACTTAGTGTTCAATATGGTCACCATTCTGCTTCTGGACAAGCTTCAACCTTTCCTCCATAGCGTTTGTGGGATCAACCAAGTTATCAAGACTGATTGCTGTTACTTCTTGAACAATTCAAGTCTTCAATTCTTGGTTGGTTGTTGGTTTTAAGCAATAAACTCATTCTTCAGATAACCCCAGAGCTAGAAGTTGATATGGTTCGTCATGAAATCTCACAGGCCAAGACACTGCACACTCCCTTCCAATTACACGGTTTCCAAAATGTGTTAAAAATATCTTGGCCTGATTGTAAGTGTGTGGAGTTGCTCCATCTATGAATGCTATGTTCTCAAGACCATAGGCTAACAGTTCTGTTATCACGTTATTATGGAGCATATCTAAGTAGCGGTTTCCTGTGTTTGAGACCATTATTGTTACTCCATTTTGAACTTCTTAAAAAAAAAGAGAAAAAAAGAATGGCGGGAAGGGAAACATCAATGATAAAATAGAGGAAAAATCTAATCAAACTATAACCTTCAAATCGTGTAATCTTTGTTCAACTATTTTCAGGCAATTGTGAATGTTTACATACCCATTCAGATGAAGATGTGCTTCATCGGTTCATTGCAATGGCAACAATGTTATTCATAATCTTTTTAAACAGGTGTTTATTAAATCTTGAATGTCCCTTCATAAAAGTATGCTTTTTGGTTTGAGATCGAACTAAAAGTAACTGAGCTTTAATAATTTTAAATTGACGCTTTTTTTTGAAAGACTCGGTATCGATATTGTTGATAAGAATTGATGTTAAAAATATTAATCAGACGGAAGTAAAATATGTTGTAGCCAAGATTTATGTAGGTTAGAATAAGAAGACCTATCCTTAGAAAGGATAACCAAACTGAATTTAACACAAGAAAAACTGATAGTAATTTTGTGAAAACCCTTAATTTAAATTGAATAAGCTTTTAAATTATTTTTATAAAAAATGAAATTAATAATAACACTAACCTGGTAATTGAAATTCCATCACAAATAGGATGTTTGCTGATCTATTATGGAAAGCAATATTGTAAATACATTTTATATGATAGGAATCTGAGTAAATGTCGATCGGATTGTTATAAGAATAGCTTATTGTTAAAAGAAGTAATATAACTGTAATGACTAGGTTATTATTAGTCATTATGCAAAAGAAATTTGTATTGTTGCCGCAGAAATGTTTTGTTCTTATCTTTTATTTATGTAATATAAATCAGTTATATATACTTAAAAAAATAATAAATTTGAAGAATTTTGGTGAAATATCTATTTTGGAGTTGTAGGACTCCAAGAAAATGTTTTCTTAAATGTCTGTATGTCGTCCATACATTACACTGCTGTTCCAATGAATCAACTGATTTTAGTCAAAATATATCTTCAACTTTATTTAATTTTGTTGATAACCTAAAATTTGGGGACCACAAGAAAAACACATCAGCTCTAATATTTGTTGTTTTTTTATAGGCATTAACTCTGTCTGACAACTACCATAAAGGAAAGTTGTTTGCTTACCGCTTGCTCTGCCAAATGACTGTAACAACTCATGACGTTCAATTGCCAGCTGGACTTCTCTCTCAATTTTATAAAGTATTACACCAAGGACTTATTTCCACAGAACAGGTACACAGTATTCATTTTTGGTCCGAGATTATTTTGATATAAGCTTAGTTATAACAAACTTTACTGACTATGTCATATAAACTTCATTAGAAAGTTTATTAAACATTGTTCACATATTGTTATAACTTCAGAAATATGTATTATGATTTTGGTAGCACTGATATCCGGTGCAGTTTTATTCGTGTAACATGGTGGGACCAGATTGTTCTTACATTATGTGATAGTTAAGTTCTTTATAATTTATGTTTAAATGTATAGTGTTAGACCTATACAAGAGGTATTGATATTATTATTATTATGTGGTTTACATTAAATAGTTACACCAGACTGTGTATCTTATTTATTGTAGTATGCAAAAACCCAACAGTGGCGACGAGGAAAATATTAGGTTATGAAAAAAAAGTGAGCCACGATGTCTCAAATTGGACTCCTACATTTTGATCACCTCAACACAGACTTTTTTGTTTTTAAAACAAAGTTATCGAATCATTTTATAGTGAATGATATTACAGATGATACGAAGAAAAAAGCTATATTAATAACGTCACTAGCTGATGTAACTTATCAACTTTTGTTCAGTTTGTGTGTACCGAAAGATCCGGATAATGAAAAATATGTCGACCTAATTCAAGTTTTACAAAAATATTTTTCACCTGTAAAATCATTTTTTGTGGCAAGGAAAACATTTTATCAATCTGTGCAAGAGAATGGAGAAACTGTACGGGAGTTTGCTGCAAGGTTAAGGAGTTTGGCTGCAAGTTGCAGTTTTGGAAATGAATTAAATATACTACTTCGTGATATTTTCATCATTGGTTTGTCTTCAAGACGTGTACAAGAGAGACTTCAAGAAGAAGATGCAACGAGAAAAGAGACTACATTCGACATGGTGGTCAACTTGGCTGCATCTAGAGAGGCTACAATTAAGGATCATGACCAGCCTAACCTAAATGGAAGGATGTCAAAGTTCAACATTAAAGCAGAATCAGCAGACTTACACCATGTTAAGGGTAGGCCTAGCAATAACAAGAGGTATGTTCAAATTAATAAATATAATCCAAGTTGTAAAATTAAATGTGAACATTGTGGAAGATTAAATCATACTAGTGAAAAGTGCTACTTTAAAAATAAGACATGCCACAACTGTGGAAAAAAGGGACATTTGGCTCCTATTTGTAATAAAAAATTTCAAAGCAGTAATTATAAGCCTAAATCAAAAAATAAATACTTAGGCCTAGGTGATATGACTGAAATTTGTGACATTAATGACTGTTCGGATAGGTTAGGTGATAAGTATCCTAGGGATGAACAGGCTATTGTAAATTTAAGTGGTACCTTCTTTAATATGGTTACAAAGGATGATGGAAATGACAATAAGTCTTTAAAGATGTTTAAAAAAGTTCAGTCTATAAAATTAAAGTTAATTTTAAATGATGTACCTCTCCAGGTTGAAATTGATACAGGTTCATTGTATAATGTTATGTCAAAGGCTTGTTTTGAGAAATATTTTTCTCAAGAATTATTAATTGAAAATGATGTTAAATTAATTGATTATGTTGGTCATGTCATTGAACCAATAGGCAAAATATCTTTATCCAGTAGGCTCAAACGTAAAGATCCTGAAAACAAATTATTTTTTTATGTGATATTGAAAGGAGGTCCGCCCTTACTGGGTAGAGAGGGTCTCAAAGAGTTAAGGTTGTTAAATGAAAAAGGTTTACATCTAGATTTTCAAGATAAAAATATTATGCCTATTGGTCAGCAAAGTTGTAATAGTTTAAGTAGGTTACCAACCAAATCTATAAATATGCCAAATGAAGTAGAGAACATTTTAAATAAATACCCAGATGTTTTTAGTGAAAGTCTAGGAACTTTCAATAAATATAAAGTAGAACTAAGGGTTAAAGAAAATTCATGTCCTAAATTTTTCAAAGCTCGTACTTTACCCTTAGCCTTGAAAGAACCTGTTGAAAGGGAACTAAATAGACTAATTAGCTTAGGTATATTAAAGAAATTAGATTACAGTGAGTGGGCTACACCCATTGTGCCTGTCCTAAAATCTGACGGATCAGTCCGCATTTGTGGAGATTTTAGATTAACTTTAAATCCAGTACTAGAAGGTACCGAGTACCCATTACCAAGAATAGACCATATTTATTCTAAATTCAGTAATGCTAAACTATTTTCTAAAATAGATCTAAAGGATGCATATCAACAATTATTACTCTCTGAAAAGTCAAGACACTTGACTACCATAAATACCCACATAGGATTGTTATCTTATTCTAGGTTATGCTTTGGCATTAAAAGTGCTCCTGCTGAATTTCAGCGGGTAATCGATAATTTACTGTGTAATATTGAGGGAGTAGGTGCATTATTAGACGATATATATATAACAGGTCGCAATCAGAAAGAACATAACATTAGGCTCAATTTAGTTTTAAAAATTCTGCAAGATTGTGGACTTAGAGTTAAAATAGAAAAATGTTCATTTGCTCAAAAATCAATCGAATACTTAGGACATAAGATTGATAAAGATGGTCTACATACCACAGATAAACATGTAAAAGCTATTCTATCAGCTCCCAAACCTGATAATGTGACAATGCTTAAATCTTATCTGGGTATGGTGACATTTTACTTAAAGTTTATACCTAAAGCAGCTAAAATACTGCAACCATTGTATGAATTGTTAAAAAAGGATGTCAAATGGGTGTGGTCGGATCAGTGTAACAAAGCTATTGAACAAATTAACACCATTTTAACCTCAAAACCAGTTCTGGCTCATTTTGATCCAAAATTACCGGTGAAACTTACGGTGGATGCCAGTGCAAAAGCAATTGGTGCCATTTTGTCTCATGTTTATGAAGATAAATCCGAAAAAGCGATAGCATTTGCATCTAGGAAACTCTCAATAGCGGAATCAAAATATTCCCAAATAGAACGAGAAGCATTAGGCATTATATATGGCATAAAAAAATTTAATGACTTTTTATTTTGTAAAAAATTTACTCTTGTATCAGACCACAAACCTTTGTCATACATTTTTGGAGATAAGAAAGGTATACCAATTTTTGCTGCTAATCGTTTGCAACGATGGGCATATTTACTATCTAATTATGATTTTAAAATAGAATTTGTCAAATCAGAGAAAAATGTTGCAGATTTTCTTTCTAGGGTTGAAATTCCGCAAGATATTGATCAAAAGTGTAACTATGATGATAGTTTAGGTTATTTACATTATGTACATGAATATTGTCCATTTGTCGTAGATTGGAAAAAGATAAGGAAAGAAACCCGTGTTGATCCTGTATTATCTAAAGTAGTGGATATGGTAATTAGTGGTTTTAAGACACCTGAAGATCCTAAATTTAAACCTTATTGTAAAATATCACATGAATTAACTGTTGATCATGGATGTCTAATGTGGGGTTACAGAGTCATAATACCTCAAAAATACAGACAATCTCTATTAGATGAATTACATGTAAATCATTTAGGAATAAATAAAATGAAAAGTCTGGCCCGATCATATTTCTGGTGGCCTAAGCTAGATGCAAATATTGAACTTATGTCTAAAATGTGTAATGTATGTTATAAATATAGAAGTTTACCCACAAAGTCAATATTGAAACCATGGCCATGGCCAAAAAGAGCATGGACACGTTTACATATTGATTTTTTGGGACCATTAAACAATAACAAATATTGTTTTGTTATCATGGATTCTAATTCTAAGTGGATAGAAAATTTTATTGTTAATTCTACCACAACTGATGTGGTAATAGAGAAATTGTCAGAAACGTTTGCACGATTTGGTTTGCCAAGATTTGTAACTTCTGATGGAGCCACTTGCTTTATGAGTAGCTTATTCCAAAAATATTTACAAAGTATGGGAATACAACATTTAGTTGGTGCTCCATTTCACCCTCAAACTAACGGGGAAGCAGAAAGTGCAGTAAAAATTATTAAAACGTTCATTAAGAAAAATCAAACCAAACCAAGTGGTGCATCACTTGCTGTACAAATAAATAAATTCCTTTTACAATATCGTAATTCAATACATTCAACTACTGGAATTTCTCCAGCTCAAGCTCTATTCAATCGAGGTTTAAGAAATATATTTGATTTACTAAAACCAATGACAGAAGAAATAGTTGAAAATAACCAATCTAAACAAATTAGAAATTACAAAGGTAAACGTAAGTTGGAGTTGGAAGTAGGACATAATGTTCTCGTAAGAGATTACCGAGCTCGCCATCATAAATGGCAGCCATGTGTGATCACAGGAAAACTTGGTTCACAAACTTTTGAAGTCAAAACTCCAGAAGGCTTAACTTGGAGGCGACACCTTGATCAGATGTTGTGTGGTGAAAATGTTCAAGCTAGAACGTCTGAAAATTTTAGTAATCCTAGTTTTCCTAGTATTGACACTCAGACATCGGAAAACACTGATGTGGAAACAGATAACACAACACCCACCAGAGTGTCGGTTCCAAAATTAAGACCTAGAACATTAATAAAAAAACCAGACAGATATTCACCTACATAAATAAATGGATAAATTGTTTTTATAATTTCATTGTAATTTGTATAGAAGATGTTAATTTTATTTTATCAATTAGTTGTAATTTTCATGTAGGGGGAAGGAATGTTATAACTTCAGAAATATGTATTATGATTTTGGTAGCACTGATATCCGGTGCAGTTTTATTCGTGTAACATGGTGGGACCAGATTGTTCTTACATTATGTGATAGTTAAGTTCTTTATAATTTATGTTTAAATGTATAGTGTTAGACCTATACAAGAGGTATTGATATTATTATTATTATGTGGTTTACATTAAATAGTTACACCAGACTGTGTATCTTATTTATTGTAGTATGCAAAAACCCAACACATATTATACATTAAATAAACAAAATTAAAATACAAACAATTGAAATGTATTTCCTTTCACTTATATTATGCAAATTATTTATTATTATTATTTTATAAAATGAAACAATACTACCATGCTCATAAAGTTTGTTTTTCTAGAACCGACTGTAGAATCTCTGGTGTGTTCCATGACTATTGGAATTATCTGTCCCAATTTTCATACATTATATGATAAATTTAGCTACTAATCTTGATCATTAAATATAATTGCCCGGTTTGGGACCAGCAAAAACATTGTTGCTAATGTTTCCATATGTATTCTATGTCCATAATGAGTTTGAATACTCTTCTCCTAGGTTGACTTATAATGAGTACAGATGTGGTACCTGGCTGTATCTACACCTTTTTTTATGTGCTCTTGGGTTAGATCCCTCTCGTTCATTTGGTCTCTCTTGACCAAGTCTTGGTCTCATCCAACTCTGACGCTATTAGAGTTTTCGAGGGCTAGGGGTTATGTTTTTTCTTATTTTTTTAAGACAATAATTACTGAAAGGTTTTCCACCTTTAAACAACAAACAGAAAAGATGATAGGTTAAACACGATAATAAAAATAATGAAGGAAGTGTAAAAATTTAAAAGTGTGCCCTTTTAAATTTGGAGCACACACTTTACCTTAGTAGATTACAGTTTTTAAATATTCAATTTTAAGTTTCTCATTTAATTGAATTGAATTTTCAAGAAATTGATGAAAAAAAAAAAAAAAAAAAAAAAAAAAAAAAAAATCAAACTGAAAGACACAATCTAAAATAGTCATGTAACTTTTCTTTATCTAACCTCAAATTTTTGATGATCAATTTGAGAAAACAACTGTCCTAATTTTTAGTTATATAACTGTCCTCTTTTAGGAGTAAACATTTGGAATACGATATCATCCCATTCTTGCTTCATGACTTACTTATTTTACTGAAGCTTATCACAACTATTATTACATACCCTTTTATTACATAACAGCTGTTCTAATAGTTCTTTTGAAGCATAGTCACACATACGTAGATGCTCTTGTAAGCATTTATTAAATTCCTTGTTTTAGTTATGCTGTTCACAGTGGGTTTTATTTCTTTTTGGTGACATACGTTTCATCTATTATTCAGGTATTGTCAAACCAGATTCTATTATATTGGACTTACACGTTATATTCAACATTTAACAACTTATACACAACACTTACTTGTTTTAACACACACACACACACACACACACAAACAAACAAACAAACACAGAAAGTTAAAAAATGCATGCGTTCAATGCCTGAATAATAGGCGAAGAAAAAAAGAAAGAAGGACTGTGAGCAGCACATTCAAAAAAAGTATTTATTGAATGAGTAAAGCAATCAATAATCATGTAAGCAATTAATTCCTGCAATGATATAATACACCTCATTTATAATATAAATATACACTCATTAGATAATATCAGTAAATAATATATTACTCACTATTTGTATGAGCATATGTTTTGTGTGTATTTTTAACATAAAAGTATAAAATACGATTGTGTATTTCTTATTTCAGAGCATTGTAAATACACTAGTTCGCTACTGTGGTCCACGATTCTTCTCTTTGCAGCTACCTGGTTTCTCCTTGTTACTTTTGGATTTTATCCATGCTACAAACTCCATTGTTTCTTCGCATGATTTTAGAACGGTACGTTTTAGGTTCATAATTTTTAAATTGAATTCTTTCAATTTACATTTAAAGTTTTTGTTTTGTTTTCTCTGGATGAAATGTTTCTTTTCTTTTTTACTTAGCATAATAGTTATTTTTACTTCCTACATCTTGTTCCAGACAATAAAAGTTTTTAATTTATTATGTAAATGATTACATATGATGATAATACGATGGAAAGAAATTTAATTTAATTTTGTGTTATTACATTAATGGTAGAATTCTAACCTATATATATATTATATTAGGGTGGGCCGAAAAAAGGTTTAATTTTTTTTTCTTAATGCTGTACCGAAAAAACTTGTCTCTATGATAGGTAATCAAAATGCAAAAAGAAAAAATATATATACCTAACCTCCAGCCAGCGCAATACACTTGAAATTTCAAAATTTCACTACAATCACAGAATTTTCTAATTTTTTTTTAAATTATCCAAACCGCTAGATATTGGACTGCTATAGTAAAAATCATTTATATAAGAGTTATTAAAACACAATGAGTTATTGAAAATGTTACATTTTTTAGATTTGAGGTAGCGCAAAGGCCTTCAATATAGTAATTTTATCACTTTTTGAGTGTTAATCGGCTGTATTGCATTGCAGCATTAATTTTTTTTAACCCACTACTCATGTGTTTTTGGATCTATAATTTTGATAGAACAATTACCTGTAGGAAAAATTAATAATTAAATAATAGGCAATTTACATTTCTCCAAAAGGGTTTATTAATTTCAAAATTTTTCGTTAAATACAAATTGTTAATTCCCACACTTCAAAACTGTATTGTGCTTCTCACAGAATAAGAATAGTCCTTTACATATTTGGAACTTTGAAATCACGTTTGCTTGAAAAACTTGGCATTGAAGCTCTTGATAGCAGCGTTGTTCGGATGTTCAGCAGTTAAAAATCTTGTCCCACATTTCTTCGTCACATACTCTTCTCAACAGTGGTGGTGGATAAATAGGAGTAGTAGTCCAATCAATAATTTCGTAATATTCTTTTGCCTGGAAGTTGAGTTTTGGGGGTTTAAAAGTTCGGATTACCTTTTTTTTTGAAAGCTGCGGCCCTTGCTTTTATGATTCTTCTAAGCCCTAACTCTCTGATATGGGCCCGTTCATCAACGATCATACTAAGGAGCAAGTTTTCTGGATGCGCGAAAAACGCATTTCTTTTAATCACTAGATCAATCACCTTAATCAAGTTTTCGGGCAGGAATCTTGAAGATTTTATTAAATCAAAAACATGGTTTGGTCTATCTGTAAGGTACTTACTTTTTTAAATCTTAAACCATACAGGCATGTATGATTTAAGTATAAATCGTACCAAAATGTGGTGCTCTTTAGAGGGACTTACAACACTTATGTACAGACGAAGAACTCTGTTTGCTGTTGTCAGACATCGGGAATGGGAGATAGGACCTGGTTCACGAATTGCCAAGTCTACCGCGCAGGTGCCTGACTTTATAGCCGAACTTATGTCCAGGAGATATTGTTGGTCTTTGCTTAAAATAGATTGTTCAATATCTGGTATCTCACAATCAATGCTTTGAAATGTTTTAACTGGAAGTTTTTCACAATTTTTGAGTTGTGAGCCAATAGGACCACTAAAAGATTTTGGGCCAGTCGTCTCGCCATCCAAAGTTTGAAACAAGTGCCTGAACGGCAATTCATTCAAGTGTAAAACGCAAACTCCCCACTGCAGTGGTCTTTTAATTTCTTTTTCGATTGTACGAATTACACCAGTTTTCCAGCCTGTGTTAGTGACGGTACCATCGCATCCAATTACGTCAAGTTCATCTAGCGAAAAATTTGATTATTTCAAGTAATCCAATATAGCACTGGCAATGTCCTTTGAAGTTCCAGTAGTTGGTAATACATGGCCAACATAAATTGAGCCAGGTTCTTTAATGATTGAGTAGTGTTCCTCTTTTGCAGTTCTTCTGAAGCATTTGTTATTTACTTTATCAATTTTCAAAGTATTACCCTTTCGGCCATCAAAGTATAGCCCTTGTATCACGTTTGGCTCTTTTTTTATCATATCTTGGAGATTTGATCTGAATGAATCTTTATCCCTCCTAACCTTGTTTTTATCTATTATGAGGGAAGCATTCTCTTTCGTTGCAAGACCAAGGTCATGCAGTACACTGGAGGCAATAGCAGCTGTTGCCCTGTCCGAAACACCAAATCGGTCACTGGCCAATGGGGTATTTTTTAATTATACCCGCATTTGCCACGGCTGTTTGCTCGGAATACAGTGTTTGTCTGAACTATCAGGCTCTTCCTCTTCCATTGAGCTTTCGTCTGAATCTATGCTTGGTTTCGTTGCATCTTTAGAGCATGAAGGCTGCGAATGTGAAACTAATGGAATGTTAGACGACACAACCTGATTTTGTATTGCCTTACGTTGCAGTCTGTTGGTAATTTTTTTCGACTCCTTGTCTAAATTTCCAATTTTTCCTAGTCCAAGATTTCTTTGGAAATACTGAAATACATAAACTTAAGTTCAAGCATCGGAATTTTTTTATCTTTTTCACATTTACATGAAATTGAGAAAGGGCACTCACAAATCTCAGGGACCTTTTTGCAGTTACAGGAGTATGTTATTTTACATTTACGTGCAGATACATCAAAAATTGATAAAGCCTGTTGCTTGAATTCCTCAATTTTCTGTTTGTACTTGTCTTTTACCTTGTCACGCAAAAGGATTTCATAAGATTACGGTACTTATTATGGTATGAATTTATCAATTGAACAATTCTGTAGGGCGTCACTGTTGGTATTGATGCTTTGTCAAAGACGGCTTTTACTTTTGGAGCGACAATATTAGATATCTGAGAGAAACTAACAGGCTTGTTACTTTCTAATGCTAGGATGTACTGTTCGTGGAAACAGCTATTAAGGACATCTTTGTAAGTTGGAAGCTTACTCACAGGCAATTCCCTTGGGCAGCCAAACAATGGACAGTCAAAATCACTGCAAGTTATTTTCTTGGCAACAGCCATAACGCACGCCAATGTAAACTTAAACTTCACTCACAAAACTATAAACATAATTTACACCATCAACTCACAGCGACTACACGTCTGACTAAAAGCGTCTGCAGACGTAAACTGCCGAGTAACAGGCAGATATTAAATAACACACTTTCAAAAAAAAATGAAAATGTGATTTTAGTGAAATTTTGAAATTTCAAGTGTAGTGCGCTAGCTGGAGGTTAGGTATATATTTTTTTTCTTTGTTGCATTTTGATTACCTATCATAGAGACATAAAAAAGTTTTTTTCGGTATATCATTAAGGAAAAAAAACCTTTTTTCAGCCCACCCTAATATATACTGTATATAGGTTAGAATTTAATAAGGCACATAGCCTATTAGATTGGTTAGATTTTGTATGGACAGGAGACAGGCTTACCTTGGAAAATGGTTCTTGGTATTACCTAATAGTGCACAAGTAAGAAAACACACACAAAAAACACTAAAGTTTTGAAATATTTCGTAAACACTGTTCACTTTCTCAAAAAGTAGAGTTAAGAAGAAGACTGTCAATAATACTAAGGACCATTTTCCAAGGCAAGCCTGTCTCCTGTCCATACAAAATCTAACCAATTATATATATATATATATATATATATATATATATATATATATATATATATATATATTTTAATCTCTATGGGTGATTAAACCACAGTTGATAAAATACAGGCGTTACTAAAACAGCTGCTCAAGTGAAAGCAACTTTTAATCTGACCCACCAAACTCAAGTTACTCAATTGCTAAGCTAATAAAGAAATTTAAGGCTATGGGTAGCGTTGATGAGTACAAGATCTCGCCCTTCTAGAACTGTAACGTTTTTTGGTATTTTCCAAATCACTAGCAACCTTTTATTTTATTTTGTGTAATTTGGTACATTGATTTGGGTCATGAAGATTCACATTTCATTAAAATGTGATCTAAATAGTGACAAATTTAGTTATTGTACGATTAATTTTAACTGTTTAAACTATAACTCAAGAATTGTAATGTTTGGGGACATGATGATACTCTTTGTTTTTTTAGCATTTGATTTTGTATAATATGGATGTAGAAGAAAGTTTTTGCAATTTTTTGTACCATTTGTGTATTTTAGGTAAATTACAATTTTCGTAATCATAATTTTAATAAAACTATAAAATAAGTTATTTAAAAATTATGAATATTTTAAAATGTTTAGTTTGTTAAATTAATATCATATTTCTTTAACACTTTTCAGACACCTCGAACAGAAGCAATGTCTATATTAGGTGGCCTTCTCAGTTTCCCGCAATCAATGACTCAGCTGCCTGTCTTACAACCCACATTGAAAGAGTTTATTGCAAGACCTTCTCCAGAAATAAGGGTACTTTCTTCATTACTAAATGACAAATAGAAACTGCGTGATATCTAATGTTATATTAGATCCGGTTTGTTTAATTTATGGAATTCCACAAGGGACCATTCTGGGTTCAGTGTTGTTTATTCTTTATATTAATGATCTACATAGTCATTTCAAAATCAACAGTGTAATTCAGTACGATGATCATACAACTCCTAGTTTTAAAAACCACCATCAAAATGATTTAGAATTTAATGCATTTATCCAAATAGAGCTTGCCAAACTTTAATGAATATAATCTTAAAGTAAATCTAATCAAGACTAAATGTTTGCTTTTTATATAAAATCTAAATTAAATAGATTACAATCTTGAGTGTACTGGACACGCAACAAACTTCAATGTCCATAGTACATCATATTATACCAAATAATCCCAGTAACAATATATTAATTCCACAACATGAGATCAGTCTATACAGGGTCATAGAAAACGGTGTGAGTATTAGAGGATGAAACACTATTGGTAGTCTCATCGGTCAAATAGGCTCACTAGGATAACTTGATTGTCTTTTTAATAGAAATTGGCTCAGTACTGACAATTTTAAAATTAGCATGTTTTGGTCTGTTTTAATCGCACCTAAATCATGGGTTAAGTCTACAAAGCAGATAGCTCAAAGTGTCTTTTCTTTAAAGAAGTAAGTAATTAGAATTATGGCTCATTTGAGTTTGAGTTGTCATAGTTTTTGTAGAAATGCATTTAAAACGCTACTATTCTAACTTTTTCCTGTTTATACATTTTAGAAGTTACTTTATATTATAAGATCTCATTGGCTCAGTATAACAACATTAATATCCACTCATGTAGTACCCATGGTAAATATAATTTCCGAGGGTGATGTATTTTGAAAATTGCTTTGAAATTTGTGTCCTTTTCTTAAACAAATTTCCTAAGAAGTTTAAAGACATAACAGAAATCAGAATATTCTTTTAAAAATGAAAGAAGTTACTTGAAAGCTAATGTATTCTACTTGTTCAAAGAGTTCTTAAGGCCACATATGGAAATCTTTAGATTGTTTTAAATATATATTTTGTGTGTATGTTGTTATTGTTTTGCTGTTAGTTAATTTTATATTTTTGATTATTTTAATTGTTTTATATGTCCTACTTTATTATCGAATGGTTTCAATGCATTCAAATATCATACTATAGTAGTCTGCTTTGTAAGCTGTATCATCCATCCTACAACATCGGTTTTAATAATCCTTTGGCTGATATAGTCAGAACTGTACTTCCACATTTGACATAAGAACTCTACTGTATATAGACAATTTTGGACTTGTACTTCCTTATTGTAGAAGTATTCTTCATGTTTTATTCTTCCATAGTTTATTCCAAACATCCTGATATAGTATATTGTCAGAAGTTTATATGGCTAAACTAGTAACTACCCACCCAATGAGATTGTTTTCATGTATGGTTCTAAATTGGACAGTCAAGTCACAGTTGTGGATATTACTCATTGGGACAGTCTTATATGTATGGGTTATCTCCAGCTACTAGTGTTTTTACTGCCAAACTCTTTGCTATCTTTAAAGCTCTTCCATCTGGTTCCCATCGCTATCGTTTATGTACCAATTTCAGAAGTGTTCTTCAGACCGCTCTCCAGGATATGTACTCTAAGAATCCTTTACTTGAGGAAATTCTGTATTTACAACAGGCTTCAACTGCAGGTGTTGAGGTATTATTTTGCTACATACATGGACATTGTGGAATATCAGAAACAAAGGATTCTATGAGCCTGGTTCCGGTCATGCACATATTATAGTATCGACATTTAATCAGTAGTTAAAATTGTCTTGCATTGACAGTGGTATGAAGAATGAATAGCTTTAATAAATAATAAATTAAGCAAAATAAAAGATACTCTCCGATAATGGAGTATATCTGTTCTTTTCAGTCGTTGAGAAGAAGTGGTGATTAGTCATCTTCACATCAATCATTCCATTATTAACTCATAGATTTTTGAAATATTGGGAATCGTCTTCAGTTTCTATTCCATCATGCAGTTCTAACAGGAAAGCAAATCCTAATCAACAATAATTTCTGAGAAATGTGCATAGGACTTTTGTCCTTCAAGATGATGACAGGTTACTTTTGATCAGGTTATCTTACGCCTGAATGTTTTTGATAACATATAAAATGATTTAGTTGTTTTAGAGCTCTTTTACAGCCCTGTAATATGTTAAGTTATTGTTTATTCAATTTTATCAAAGTTTACTATCATGTTGTTAATTTTGTTAAATTTTATATTATCGTTATTTGTTTTTTTGATTTGTTAGTTTTTTATAAGCATTTTTATACTCAATTTTATTAAAACTATTACCCCAGTGGTTTTTTGCATTTAAAAAAAAAGTTTTTTACCCCGATCTAACGCTATTAAAGTATTCTAGACCACTAGGGGTCTTCATTCTATGCTCCTTTCTCTTGGATCAAGACTTTTTCTGATTTAACCAACAAAGGGGAAATGAAGGTAGGAGAAGTGCAATATACCTTGGAATAGAACTAAAGGTTTGGCATTAGCATTTTTTACTGTTAAAGCTAGACTACAAAAAAGTTTTATTATTTGTCAACTGGACTTTAAACACCAATCATTTGTGTATAGTAAAAAAAAGTACAGTGATACACGTTTCTTTGATAATTTTAAATAATAACGCAAAATAATTGCCATTGTTTTTATAAATTCACTCAAATTTTCCTAAAATATAATCTTAAGAAATCCAAACAAAACAAATTCTCTATATCTGTATTTATGAATTTCAGGAGCATGTTGTGAAGATTTTATTACGAAGCGGTAAGACTGAAGGCGCAGGCATAGCACGATGTATAGCATTATCTAGCCTAGGACTCTTTGTGTACCAAGAACTTACTCAGGCTTCATCAAGACAGACACATCCTAAGATTAAAGAAGCAATTAACACACTGCTTTTAGCACTTAGGGTTTGTAAATATGTTTCTAACATTCATTGAAATGGTCAAAATTAATCAGATCATTTCTCAATTTTGTTGTTGAAATTTATCTCAACTTTCTTTTTCCGATTTTTAGTTTTTCTATCTTCTAAAATATGATTTAACAAAATTAATAAAATGAAAATTATCTTGGTAATTTTATCTATTCATTTTTTAAATTATTATTTTGTTGTTAAATGTGCTAATTATATTTTTATTTAATGGTTTTATATTCATACAAAGGAGGAAAAAAAAAGTAATAATACTTAGTTTTTATTTAATAATTTAGTATTGTTTTGAATTTTACTTCATTTAAATTTCTTTAGAGGAAACGTAATTTTGAAAATATTTATTTCTCAAAATGGGTTCAGGATTAGTTGATCATGAGAATAAACTTTTGCGAAATTCATTTAGTACAAATCTTACTTTGAAAGGAAAAACAGATATATATATATATATAATATATATATATATATATATATATATATATATATATATATATATATATATATATATATATATATATATAGTACAATTCACTTTTTCACAGTGGAAAATACCAAATACACAATACATAGAGTTTATATAAAAAGTCTTTAAGAAATTCCTGTCACAGAAGTATTTACAAATGATGAGCTACTACAAAAGTCAGTATTGGTTATTATTGATCAGACTGATTCAGTATATGTAATACAACTTATAGAGATAATTTTACTTTGCTATAAAATTAGAATATGATGGCTATAATTTGTAAGGGATGTTTGTTTCAAATGAGATAAATATAAAAGAATTTTACCTTACTTAACATGTCTTTATCGTCAAAGATAGGTTAGGTAAGGTTAAATTGTTGTTATAAACAAGATTGAGCTATTTATTACATGAAATACTATTTAAATATGATGTTAGTATGAAAATCATCATATTTTAATAGAAGTATAAGTATTTATATACCGTTCGATGAGTATGCATCAAGCAGTATGTGAATTTTGATATTTAATATTTACGTTGATCATTAAATTTGTAATCTATCATTTACAGGAATTACTGTCCTCAATATTCTTCTTTTACTGTTCAATGGTGGGCGTTTTGACTATTTAGCTGTTCTCAAATTGAGCAGGATATGTACCTTTGTTAATTAACTCTTACTGCACATTATATTAAAATAACACTTTATACACACACACATAATAAATTCTCATTAAAAGGCAGTTTATTGTACATTTCAGTCATTGGTAACTGTACAGTTAGGGCCCACTGTTACGATACATACTTAAATTAAGTAAGTCCCATTAATCATAGATTATAATCAATATTCAGAATGGTGACAACAAAATGTAATTAAATTGTAGTCAACAAACGTTATGTTTATTAAAACCGTTGTTTGATTTTATGTTTGAATTTAATGGTTAAAAATTATATTCTTTCATAATTTGTATGTCTAAATTTAACAGTTAAATAGGCTTTTACTGTTCTTTTGAAATAGGCTTTAAAAATGACAGTTTAAGTGAATACCGAACTTCAGAATTCCCATTATGGTATGTACATACTATGCTTAGGTGATTTGGTATTTTTCGTTATGGTTAAAAAGTAAATTACCATTTTATATACTATTTTTTATTTTTTTAAATGCAGTTTCTACTGAATTAATTTCACCGTATTTTAAATTAAATTAATTCTCATAATCACTTTCCTATATCTTTAACCACAAAAAAACCTATTTATATTATTTAAAAGAATTTAATAAATTTTGTTGTCTACGTATTACTTTGACTAATATTTATCATTATGCAGAATAGAATGATTTATTTCTTTATTTATGATGACATTAATTCTAATTATCCTTGAATTTTTTTAAGGCTAATGTTTGACCAGTTGCTAATGATTTAAACCAACATAAATTTGCTAACAATTATTTTATTTCAATAACATGTTGTGGTTTTTATTAAATGCTTCTTTGTTATTTAGCTAAAATATTGCAGATTAGCTTTTTGTTTTATCATTTTGGTTTTCGGCTTCTAGAAACAACATAGCAGATATGCTAAGAAAAAACTGCTGAGGAAGGTAGCTAAATTATATTTTTGCCCGTCAAAAATTGTGTGCCGTCGTGCTTGGTTAACATGTGTTTTTGTATTATACAAAGTGTTTTTGTTTATGAAACTATGTTTACTAATGTGTGATTCTCTTTATAATGTTTCAGGAAATCTTAAGTAATTATAAGTTCTGTTGTACACTTTTCTTGTGCATGGTACTTTAAAATATATTTCAGAAATTATTTTAACTCCATTCATTGCTTTGGGTTCATATTTCCTAACCTCTGGTAAACTTTTTCTTGTACAGAATTATTTCATTTGCTTTCATATCACTATTGCTTTATGTATTATATAATTTTATTGGAAACGTACTAAATAAATTTTTCTTTTCTTTAGCTGAATTTTGACTATTTTAATAATCTCGGTATCTCAAGATGTACCTGTAGTAAGGACCGTATTTATGAACATTCCTTAGAATTTCCTTTCTTTAGTCTCTTTTACGCTGCTTCCTTAGACCTCCCTTAACTATTTTCCGTTTTATATGTGTATCTTTACTATTTCCTTTATGAACGAAAAGAATTATTCTGGAATTCCTTAAGATTTACTCTAATAAATAAAGTTAATGTATTGGAAGATCAAGATGATTTTTAAAAAAATACTTATGTATATAAATGAATACACTATAAGTGTTATTTATTTATATGGTGAAGATTGTCTGTAAAATGTTATACGCTAATACATTTTTCGATATCATATTTGTGATAAATATCATTGTCGTATATGCTCCCGTTAATTTGTGTTAAAATAAAACAAACAGTTTGTTTAAAATTTCATTTTATAACTGTAGCAGAAAATAGAGATATTGTAGATAATATTTAATAATATTGCATGGTAAATAGTAAAATTAGAACATTTTTGTTGTATGGTACACATATAGCAAAATACTTTGGAATTCAACCTCAAATAATTTCTTTCCTTCAGCATTGGACTCTCTGTGCTTTTATTCTCAATCCATTTTTTTTTTTTGCACGAAATATTTTTAATAAATCTTTTTCTAGATTAAAAATTACTGGTATCTTCTTCCTTTCATCAATCTTTCTCCATGTAATTGTCAATTCATCGTCAAATGAATAAAATAAATCAGAACGTACTAACATATGGCTCATTAGTGATTAACGGTGATGACATCTGTTTAACGATTAACGAACAATCATCTGTAGTGATTACCAAACTCTCATTGGTTTTTATTGGTAATATAATTGATATTTATGGCATAGTTCATTTAATCGCTCCTTTAGAAAGTATAACTTGGTAAAGGAAGAGAAATGTCAAAGAATGTTCATAGATGTGATTTCAGCTAAGGTATGCCTTAGTGTAAAGGAACAGTTAAGTGTTTCTTAATTCAATGTTTCCTTAGGGTCTTGTATGGAAGTCCTAACGAACATTCTTCAATTACGGTACTTGGTTTTATTAAAATCAAATCAGAAACCATCAAAACTAGCTGAAAAACTGTTGGAATTTTTATCCTATTCCTATAAATAGATTCGTTGATGTTTATGGTAATTTTGTTGTCTACAAGATAGCTATCACAATTAATTAGTTGTTATTTTTAAATTTGTACATTATGTCCGGATTAAGGATAAGTTAGCTGAACTTGTTGATTAAAATTCATTTAATTTTTGTTTAGTCACACATTAATATATTTTTAATGTTAACTTTTTTTAAACAAATTTCGATGAATCTGATTTCAAAAAAGTGTAAAATAAGACTATTTTTACTTACATAGTACACGTAGTATAGGATAAATTTGGTAATTACAAGAAATGTTGACCTCCGTTTTGTTTACTAATTTTCACATTTCATGACCTCAGTAAACAGAAAAAGTTATTTTTGACATGCCATTCGTCTGTTATTGTTTTCATCTGTACTTAAGCACAATAGACAAATATTGAGATAGGAATATGAAATTAGATATATGGAGATTATAGTGTGCTCATATAAAACCCTAAATATCGCAATTTCTCTCCAAAGGTTTTCTGTGTGGCTATTTAAAGAATTGTGTTAAAGTATAAAATTATTGCACAACTTTAAACAATCAATTCAGCTGATAGCGGGAATTGGTACTAATACACTTAGAAGAGTAATTACAAATATGTGAAGAAGAACTTTGTATTTTTTAAATGATGCCCGAAATCTATAAAAAATTTACTTTAAAAATTGTAAAGATAAATTTCGTTCAAATTTTTGTGAAATATAAAAAATAATCTAAACCCAATGCGCCAATGTTAAAACTTTTATTTTAAAATTTATATATAACATTAACTGTAAAGAAACATTCTGACTTATCCAATATATTTTATTCTATAACTTTTCGGTTGCGTTTTAAAGTGAACACTATAATTTTTGAAACAAAGAACATTTTATTTTATACTACATTCATTTTTTAATTAATTTCCGAGAGGCGGAAACAATTTTTTTTTTGGGATTTGGCATTGTATTGGGTGTGTGAGAAAATGTGCATTGTGTAATGTTTTTTTCTCTGTGAACTACAATTTTTTTAACCAATTTTGAGAAATAGTAATATTTAATGACAGTACTTAAAGCTGTTATTTGGGTTTTTATTACTTCCAACTCTGTCTAAAGAGGTAGTGAGTAGTGACTAACAAAATTTTTCTTTGGGACCTTAGCAACTACATTGTAGGGATGTGAGAATTCAAAGTCTACTGAAACAATTTTTATTATTTTAATAATTGCTGATTATGAAATACTAAAATTAGAGCTCTCAAGAATTGACTTCAACATTCAAAGGTAAAGTTAAACCATTACTAAGTGTTTTAACGTCTTTGGCATGACAATACCAAAATTGGTGGATCTACACATTTTTTCACAGTGTATTTGGGTTAGATCATCGTCTTTCATCTTTCTTATTAGGCCCCACTTTACCAACTCTTGTTCTCTTCCGACGCTGACACTTTTAAAGTATTCGAGGGCTAGGAGTCTTTATTTTATGTTCTTTTTGTTTACATATCCAAGCCATTTTTGTGTATCATAAACATATTTTCAAACATTTACCCAAAATAGGTGAGTTATTTAAAACCTAAATTGATATATACCATTTTAAAAGATGATGCAAAGAATTAATTTATGAAATGAGAACGTTTTAAAGTAAAACGTTCTAGGTATTTTGGAGACAGTTTGTTAAAACTTTAAAGTTATATAAAAGCTCATAAATACATAACAGTAAGTTTTTTAATTTTTTTCCAATATATGGAAAAGTTTTATAATTTAATTTTGAAGAGAAATGGCTAATAAAGTATAATAATTTTGAACCTTTTTCTTAAAACAAATTTTTTAAATTTATTTTCCTAATTACCAAAAAAAGTTTGTCCAAATATTTTAAATCGTCAAAAATAGGTTCTTTATTCAGAACCTAAATTATTTGTTATATATAATTTTTTAGAGTAAAATATTTTAAGTTTGTTATGTTGAGAATCAAAAAAGTGTTTGTCATCGGTTGCTGTTTGAGCATTGTCAGTCTCAAACTCTCATCAATTTCAATCCAATGATATGTGACATAATAACTGATGTTCTTGAATGAATACGAAAGTTAGAATGTTAGCTTTACAATGAGTAATAGAATCATTGCCATTTTTAATTATGTTGGCGGACGTACTGTTATTTATTTATTTTTTTAATGTCTCCTCGACAATGCCTAGTTGAATGACTGAAGCGAGTGTCACTGGCTCGACAATAAATTGTTAAATGGCCGTTTAAAGATAATAAATAATAAATGTACAAATTTAAAGAAAGTATCAAAGTACAGTAAACACTCTCTGATCCGGAAACTCCGATATTCGGCCGTCGTATAAAAAATAATAAAAATACAATTTTCTATACAAAAATAATATTTTCGGGCCGAATAGTAGTGAACGATGTTTTTGAGCTGGGCACTGGGCAGTAGTTCTGATTCCAAGAATGTCTAAGAAATTGGTAGGGGTGTGCGTAAACAAGGTCACACGGCAGGTGCATTGTCTGTCATGGAGTCAGTTCTGTTGTGTTTGCGTGTAGCGTAACTTCGGCCATCCATTCGCTTTTGTCTTAAGACTTGTTTTCGGTCTTTCTAATCTTCATTTTTCGTTTGATATTTTTAGTTAACACTGTAGACCTAATTAATTGTTGTTTGTGTACTTTATGCTGAGCCTCATTCAGCTTAAAATAAATAGAATTTTAAACATAGCTATTGTAATATTTACTTAATTAGCCTACCTTTTGTTGTTTTTGGTAAATTTGTTACCGGTTACTGTACCGGCAAATTACATAATAGTACAGTTAAAATGTAACATCTATATATTACAGTAATTTGAAAAACCATAGTTAATTTTTTTAATACTGTGGTAAAGCTACAATTTATCGTAAGCGCAACATGTTTTAGCGCTAAAAACGTAAATTTGCTACGTTTTGTTCACGTTTAAAACCACTTTAACTATATAAAAATAGCCACCCCGAGATCCGGATTTTTCGATATCCGGATCGGCCCGCGCCACATTAATCCGGATTAGAGAGTTTTTACTGTACCTGTTTTTAATGCAATTATAATCAGTTACTATAATATTCAAATAACAATAAAACATAATTGAAACATATGTTAAGCATTTCAATCTTATGTGATTTTCACAACTTACTAACCTAGTACATATGAGATATTCTTCTGTGAAGTTTATAAATTACACAGTATTGTATCACTACTTGGTAATCTTCGAAAACTCTCTGAACCCCAACTATATACAGTAGTAGATAGCACCGGTGATTTTAAACAATAGTTTAGAAATAAATCTTAGAACTCTTGTATCTTTTATCCTCACATGTGCTGTAAATTACCGGAGCAGTCATCTATAGGTTCTTTTAGTATATTACAGCTGATCACTACTCCACTGAAGTCCTTAGTGTGTCATCTAGACTTCTCTTCACATTCACTTATAGAAAAACAAAATTATATGTTGTTTAAACTACATAACTTACAGAAACCTTGGCAAATATTGTTCGTCATTTAATACATAGGTTATATTTTGTTTTGTCAGAATGTATGTGATTCAGTACTTACTAAAATCACAAATTTCTTGGATTCGCTAACACAGTACCCTATTAGGGAAAAATTTACTTTAGTTACTTCTTCTTTATGTGAATTTTAAGATATAATATACCTCTAAAGAGTAGGGGTGTGTAAAGAATAGTTTTTGATCTCAAGATGAAAATGAGAATTTTTTCAACATGAATGATCAATATCAAGAGTAATATGTTTAGGTACAACAACAAGAACGAGCATTATATTCTTGAAACAAGATCTTTATTGATTCATTTTAAATAATAAATATCTGGAGATATGTTATTTTTCAGTGGCCTCCTATTGGAAACCTTTAACTCATTTTGCTTCTTACCTCCCAGTAATGACTGCCCAAATTGTTGGTTTCTGGTAAATCCTTGGAAAGTTCTGTATGTGATCGTCTCCACTTCTTTTGACCAGCTGGAAGCTCCCACTGGCTGGAGACCGCGTACACTTTAGCCGAATCTTGTCAGGATGGGCCAAGGAGTCGTATTAGGACGCTAATGAATGCACGCAACACAAGTTAAAAATTAAATGTTATATTTTATTTTATCTCCGAGTTAAAAGATTACAGAATTATTATAATTTATTAAAAAGACATAACGGCAAGATAAAGCCTTAATAGTGGCCGAAAAACATACCGTTTAATTTAGCTAGCACGTGGCCGAAAATGGACTGACCTCGTCCCGTAGCGGTCTTCCTTCTCGCGGTTCTTGGAACAGACTCCCGCTCGGCTCGCTGGTTCAAGCCCTCCACTCCTCGTCTCTCCCCCCTTCTACGTAATCTTGCACTGCTCAACAAAATCGCAAGTGCCAATTCATATTTTATTATTTAGAATTCCTTTACATCCTAATTTATACTTATTATAGTTTTGGTTTGGTGGGCTCCTTGGCTGGGCCACATGTACATCATAAAGGTAAAATTTGCTCTCATTTTGAGCACTGTTAGTCACAGGTACATTCTTCCTTCTAAAAAATGTGTATTTTTTGAATGTGTGCAACCAGGGAGCATGGCTTGTATTCAATCTAAAAAGGGCAACAACATCTTTTCATGTCTATTGTTTTTCCAATATATATACTACCTGAGAAACTATCTTACTCTCGTGGATTTACTACTATGCCTACAAAATTCTTGTAAATAGATCATGTAGGCTTGTAATTCATTGGTTAATTACTGGTTAAGAAAATAAATATATTATTTTGAAATGTATTTTGTAATTTGTACATATTATTTATTAGGTGATTAAAAATACATATTAATTATTAATTAATAATGATAACATATAATTGTTTTATTCGTAACATGATCCACTAGCGTAATTTATTTGCTACCACTGTTTCAAACTAGTTTTAGTATCAATATTTAGACGGCGAATATTAAAAGGGTCATTCTCTCACACAAGGTAGTTAGAAAAACAATAAACTATAACAAATATACAAACCCATTACACTAAATACATTGATGTCAGGCCTGACATGGTATCGTGGCAATCCCATGGGTCTATAGCTGGATCTATATCTTCTTTTTAAAATTTAGTTTTTGGATGGCTCCCTCTCTTTCATATTTTCTATCATGTTTGTCTTGACTAACTCTTGTTCTCTTTCGAGTCTAACGCTATTAAGAGTATTCGAGTGCTAAGGGTCTTTACTTTCTTTTTGTATAAGGCAGTAATGATTAAGAGTTTTTCGCCTTTAAACTTGATAAACAAAAGATGATTTCTCCTTCCATTACATCAATGACGAATCTTGAAGTTACGCCAACCACATTCTGTTATCTGCATTGTTGTGTAAATAATGATGTTCGAATCAAACGACTCGGTTCATAGTTAGATCATGCCTTTTTTTTTTAATTTTTGGTGCACTAGATATTGACATTTGTTGAAACCGTTCTCTTAGATTTTATAAATAACTATTCTTTAAGTTTTAATAATTGTTTAATAAACTATTTTGAGATAAACTTTTTTTCCCTATAAGAAATCTGTAATCAATATTATTTTTCTTATTAGTTATTAAGAAATACTATTAGTTATTTTTCTTATTAGTTATGGTAAGTAGAATACTATAGGTGTTATTTTGTATCTGGTGTTTTGAAACTGTAATCTTAATTTTATTTTTGACAAGTAAATAAGATAGAAGTAATTATTGGAGAGGTGGACTTTTTCATTTTCCCCCTTTTTCTTGCAAGAAAGGCCACGATTCCAGTTCTGGTTATGCTTTTCATGTGTGATCATTAATTTTAAATTTTTGAAAACTGTAAGATACTTCGGATGATGTTGTCCTGTTCTCCTATCTGTCCTCCTCTCACAGAGTGCCTAAGAATACAATAGGTTTCTTGCTCAAAGCTGGGCAGTTAAATATTATGTGCTGACCTGTCTCCTCAGCTTCAACATATTTCATTTAGAAAAGGATTTGGTACATGAAACCCCTTTCTGTATAAATGACTACAGAGCATCCAGTGACTGGTCGACAATCCATCCACTTTCTGTAGGTCTGACTTGTTCAGCTTAAAATTTTTTTCCTCGATATGGAGTCTTGAAGGACCTTTGAGCATCCTCTTAGAATGTACATTGCTTTCAGTTCTCTCCCAAACCTTCTGATTTTCCTTTGAGACCCATTGGGAGAAATACCTACGTGCCAGAGTACAGTAAAAGTGACTCCAAATTAAGGTTGTGGAAGCACACACATTTCCTGCTTTAGCACACCTCTCTGCCTTCTTATTCCCAGTGAGGTGGACTCTGGTTATGAAATTCAAGTGCAAAGAGTTTAAACTAGTTTTACTTTGTCACATAGAGTAACCTATTTGATAAGATATCTTACAGGTGCGTTGTTTTTCATAGAAATATCTATTGTGAAGTTCACTGAGTCTGTGGTTTTGGGAATAATCTGTGCAGTGTTCTTCAGTCCAAACGCTTTGGAATTGATTTTAACCTAATTGGTTGGGGATATTTTGGCCATTTTTCAGAGCTTAAATTAAAAAATATACATATAAAATATTAAAATAGCTGCTATAAGAAAAAACACAAATTATGATTTTCTCAAAATCGGCTTTAATAATTTTAATTACATTTTGTTCAAGTGTAGCCTCTAAGGACCCAAACAAAGGATATTGGTAGCCATTTCTCCTGCAATATCTGTTTGAATTATCAGCAACAAACCATAAAATCAGACATCGATTTTTTAGATTTCATTAAAATTCTAGTGAAATGTAAAGATTAAAGACCCAAACCCATGTGCAAAATCTCAAGTAAAAATATTATATATCAGGAATAATTTGCTAAAAATAAATAAAAAACAACCTTGACTCTTATCATTAAAAGCTTGATTTTAACAAATATAGTTTACACTGAGGATTTGGTAAAATGAAACAAGTTTGGATTTAAATATATACTTTTTTTTAAAAAAAAGACTACGTTCATAGTTCATTTTTACTTTTTAAATGACAATTGCCAAACTAACATTTTTAATAGTTTTGCTTTATTTTGGCGGTGGGAATGAAAAAGGTAATGTAATATTTTTGCACAGTTTATTTGTCATAGTAATGAATCCAGTGTAACAACTGTAAATACAAAAAACTGAAGAATGTTACAATTTATTTTGTTAAGATAAAAAATATGTTTTCTCTCTTTTGAAACCGTGTGCATTTTAAACACTAAACACAATTTCTTAAAGAGTTCCCATTGAGATTATAATGAAATAGTTATAGGTAGATACCTAGTCATTTGTATCACATGATCTCCCTATCACTATCTCTTGATCAGTAAGTCTAGAGTCAATATTTGGAAGAATATTATACCCTTTTGTTTCTTTAAAGTTCAGATTTATGTGCAGGAACGTGGGCAAATTTATGCGCAGTATAGTTAACTAAAATCTTAAAGTTTTTTATAAATAAACAGAATACGAACACAGTCAGTACATACTGAAGCCTGACAAACTAAACGGTCCAAAAAACATTGCACATACTTTCTTACTCACCCCAAAACCAAATAAATATGAACCAACCAAAACTAAACAATGCACCTAGGCTTATTGTTGAGTTGCTTTCTTCCGCGTAGCGACCTGTCAGTTGATTTGCTACACTGTTACTGTTACACTGTGAGATTTGTGCTTTTTTGTACAAGTTCGTGTTATGAGTTAGTGTTTTAGTTTTTGTCACCTGTCTTTCCAGCAATGTCTATACCAAGTACTAGACATTAAATTTTAGCAGAAAAGTCACCATTATCCGTGAAGTAGAAAAGGGTGAGAAAAATCATAGATAGCGAAAGATTTTGAAATACTGCTGAATATGTTATCTATGATTTTTGTTTGTTTTACTAAATGTAAATAAACGTAAATATTATACTGTAGACAATTTAAACATTATAATTTCACGCATTTATAAATAAACTTATTTATATTGTGATAAAAATTATATTTGGTTAAGTTTTATTATCTGAGCACCTAATTTTTCTAATTCTAATTTTGTTTGGTCCCTTAAGCTTCAAATTAAACAAGTCCCACTGTATCCCCAAGGCCGATATTTTTGTCTTTAATGTTTGGTAAAATTTTATTCTACAATGTTTTAAAACATAGTAACAGCTTTGTTTCTTTACAACCAAGTTTATATAGAGGTAATTCAACAGTTAATAATAGGACTTCTAATTCCATTTTCTTATTGAGTTATCCACAAATTCGAGTTATAAAAATAAAATCCCAAGATATAGCCTAAATACACCCACATAGTAAATTAGCCCTGATATAGAGATCTAGGGCACTATATATGAGAAATGCTAGACAGATGGATATCATTCCCAAAACCACATTTTTACTCAAGAGACCTCAAAATGGATATATCAGCAAAAAAAAAAACTCAACATCGATTTTTCGACCTATCAGATAAATTTGTCTACGCTACCTATATGTGAAAAAGTATAAAGTGAACTTCTGTCAAATATTGTAAGACATGCTAGTAACCATGCAACTCTTGTTCTCTTCCGACCTTGATGCTATTGGAGTATTTTAGAGCTATAAATCTCTGTTATGCTTTTTTCTTTTTTTTTAAAGTGATGATGATTGCATTGTTTTTCACCTTTAAACAACAAGAAAGAATACTTTCTTGGCTATCTTACAAGCTATAACTTTAAACATAACAATTATACTTTATAATACCTGTATTAATTTTAAATTTTTTTAAAATTTCTAATATAATATAAAATAAAATCATAAACCTAGCTTCTCTTTTCATATTTTAAGAATAGTTCATTTATAATTCATATATTTTTAATCTGATTTGCAGTTTAACCACAAAACAGTCGCTCAGATAGCTTCAGACATATTACTAGCTCTCTGCGATCATGCCCAAATCTTACTACGTCATTTTCCTGAGATACCTCCTACAATAGTTGAGGTAAGATAATTTAATATAAGTTAGTTAAATCTGAGAGGTAGACTATTTTAAAAGATTTTAGAACGTTTATTTTCTACCATGTTGTTAAACGGTCACTCATTTTACTAAAGACCTTTTGTGTAGTCATTTATGTGTTTTGATATTGTACCAAGTTACATGTTTCACTGCACACAGCCATCAGGCTAGTCAGTTATGAATAATACATCTCACAACACTAAAATACATATAAAAAAAAAACACATCTTGAACATTTGATGTTCACATTACAACATTTGTAATAATTATCAATAACATCCTGTAGGTTAATAATAAGTTACCTTATATTGGCTCTGCCATGTGACTTTTTTCTTGATTTAAACTTACGCATTTCGGAGCCTATACTCCATCCTCAGAGTTTATTCGTCAATAGAGTTCGTCACACTTTACAATTTAACATTACAGACAAACATATATTTAACACTATTATATAAATAAAAACATCAAGACACACACGGTGTACATCGTTTCAATGCCGTAGAACAACTAATGTCTCATGTTCATAACTTTGTAGTATTGTTTATTTAGGATTAGTATCGTTTACCTTTATAGCCGTGTCGTATATTGTATAAGAAGAATAATTTAATTGGTCGTTCAATAATATGTGTTTATTCTCTTTAAAGGCCTTATAAATTTCGTATTCTTCTAAGGCATCCATATATTTTCTCCTTTCTTGCAAATGTGATATGGTTCAAAATTAGTCCTAAAATCACTCTATGAATGGTCCTCATCAACAAGGTGGCGTGCATAATTAGATTTAATGCCATTGTTCGGTAATTTTTTGAGTGTTAATGTATTAATTTATTACTTACTAGTTTTGAGTACCGGAGGACCAGAGTCATTGAGTTTACCTTCCTTGAGGTTGTCATTATATTGTGCCAACGAACGGTTCCACTTCTGATGTGTAGTAACTGGCCAGTACTTCTTGCAATCACTTCACACCGACCGCACTTGACACTTTAGAAGATATAAAATGTTTAAAAGAGAAATATAAAAGTATTTGAGGTAAAGTAAATGAATATGAAGTAGCCGGAACTTAAGTCCACGTGAAAAGGCTGAGGGAGCAGACAATGCATCTGACTCCAAGCAGAGATAGAATGAGAATGACCAAAATGTGTACAGGTACAAAGTGAAAGTTGCTGTGGCATGTAACCCAATTTAGAATTTGAGAATTGTCGATTTAACCTTAAACACTATTACGTAACAGCCATTAATGTTCTTCTTTGGCAGATGCTCTTTGAATCTTTGAAAAAATGCACGTCCTGTTTGACCTATATAGAATTTATTTCAAAGATCACATTTGGCTTTGCAATTTCTTAATGTTATTGTTAGTTCGAAATGTCATGGTAATATTAAGTTTTTTAAAGTTGTTGGACAATATTTTAGGTAAAACATTTCCGTATTTACATGTTAAAAAACTTAATATTGCCATGACATTATATAGATAATAGTGTTAAATGTTATATGTTTGTCTGTAATGTTAAATTGTAATGTGTGGCGAACTCTATTGAGAAATAAACTCCGAGGATGGAGTATAAGCTCTGAAATGCGTAAGTTTAAATCAAGAAAGAAGTCATGTGGTGGAGCCCATATAAGGTAACTTATTGTTAATCCTGTAGGTTATTGTCAAAAATATAATTTCAAATCCAGACCTCTCAAGAAATTGTGATATTTGTGTTCTGTAAGTACGAGATCCAGCGGAGCCAAGTCACATACACAAGAGTACCAAGTTGAAGCTTTCAGGCCCACTAGGGCTGTAACCCTGACACGAGGAAAGCAAGTGGAGAGTGTTGTCCACTTCTATGTTGATCATTAGGGCATTTTAACATTAACACAGGAGTGATATACATAATTACGATGTTCGTAAAACCTGTGTAACAACAGATTGAAAAAAATTTTGCACTATTATATATATACTGGGTAATAGAAGGCCTTTGTTCTACCAATACAATTTCATATTTCTTCAAGACTCAAGAGACGAACTTTTCATTTAGAGGATCTGTGTGTGTTATATTGTATGATGGAACTGGGTAAATTAAATAATGAGCCCTTCAACTTGTTTCATTTTGGCATAGATCAGGATTGAAACCAAACCATTGTTTTCTTTAAAATTCTATTTAGAATTCGACATAGCTTTGGATCAGGAGAATATATTTTAAGGAATTTCAGGAAAAGAACAGGACTAATGTGTTCTATCAGAATGAAATTTATATATTCTCCTTAGGATTATTTTATGATGAAATCGTATAATATTCCATACAAAATTATTGAAATGTGAATACATTGTTTAGGACTTTACTTTTAACCCCTTAACTGCTGGCTTTTTAAGGCCTGGTCCCTTGTCACTGCTGGGTTTTTTGGCTTATTTTTTATAATGTACAAGCAACTTAAAAAATCGTATAAAATAGTATATAATGACTAGGGTTATAAAATTTCTTGGTTATAATATATGTTGGTTTTCAAAAAGGGGGGGGTGTAAAAAGAGTGTTGTGAGGGGAAGAAGGGGGGTGTACTATAAGACTAAGATAATTATAATAAACCAAAGAATACTCACCATCAAAAGTAAAAACAGAATTTATATTGAACACGTTTAGATATTTTCAATAAAAATAAAATAATAAATATTTACAAAAGCACATAAGTCAAGTTCAGAAGTGTTTGAGTTCGTGGTAATCAGCAAAGCACTCAATCAAACACAGTCCAACATCACACTCATTGCACTGATAGCGTGTGTCTTTCCTTTTTTGTTCACGGCGCTTTGTTGACCGACAAACATGACACTTGCGCTGGGAATTTTTCTTTTGAAGAGTTCCTGGGACAAGTGCAGGGTAGTGTCGCTGTGTCAAGCGAAGTGGATTTTCACCTAGAGAGGGACGACCCCCTTTCACTTTACGAGGCAGAGAGTTTTGTTCTATGAGTTACCGAGTAACTTCCAAATGAAATTCTTGCAGTGTAGGCTTCTTTCCTGTTTTTGATAAATATATGGCATGGGCATTGAGCATAGAAATATCTAAGAAATGAAAAAATACCTTTTTTGTTCTACGTACACACTCTAGATTAGCCAGCATCATGTCTGATCTATCGACTGAGCCCATGTTACTGTTATACTCATGTATACATTTAGGCTTTTTTATAGGCTCCTTTGTCTCGTGATGAATTTTCCCTGTTTCCACCATGTCATCAGTGTGTTCAGAAGATAAGAGAACTACTTCTCTCTTATCAGCCCACCTTACTGCCATGATTTTCCCATCATGCACAACTTCCCTTTCTCCAGCTTCAAGTACCTTTTCAAATGTAGGCATACCAAGTCTGTTACACTTTACTGTTCCGCACGCATTTGTCTTGTTGTCATGAAGATAAGTAAACAGGTCAGGGCTGGTGTACCAGTTATCTATATAGAGACAGTGCCCTTATTCAAATACTTTTGCATAAAAGTAGTCACAATGGCAGATGAAATTCCCAAATCTTCTGTGTTATTATATTCAGTGTCCTTCCCGGTGTACACCAGAATATCCAGGATGTATCCAGTCTCACAATCACAAATTAGAAACATTTTTATGCCAAATCGGTGTCTCTTTGACGGGATGAATTGCTTGAAGCCTAAACGCCCCTTGAAAAGCAGTAAGCTTTCGTCTATACAAATATTTCTAAAAGGTGTAAAGTTTTGTATAAACACATCTCGAAACATGTCAACAATGTGTTTCACTTTAGTTAGTTTTCCATGTGCTAATGGTTGTGTACTATCGTGAAAGTGTAACAGACGTTTTATGTTCAAAAACCTGTCTCTTGCCATCAACTCAGGAATTGGGTTTTTATGTAATGCGTCGTTAGACCAATAATCAAGGAGGTTTATTTTTTTGTTTTGCACCATCAGAAAGGAAATTGCAAAAAATAACTTAATTTCTTTATTGGTTACTGGGACCCATGTTTTTAGTCTTGACTTATCGGAAGGTTGTGCATTGAGCACAACATAATCAAAGTTGTTATTAGTTTGCAGGACAATGTAATCTATGATCTCATCGGTTACTATCTTTTCAAAACAAAATAGCTCAGAGCATGGTTCAGGATAATTTTCAGAACCAACAACTCCACTTTGGTCATCACGGAATAGAAAATTGTTTGGCGTAAAAGTACTATTTTGCCAATTGTGGGGATATTTTGAAGATTTCTTTTTCGGGTTAGAATTGTGTTTGTTTTTTGGAAGAGGTCTTTTCTTTTTAGGAATAAAAACCTTTTTCTTTGTAGTTTTTTGCTTTTTATCAGTACGAGTATTTTTTATATTTGATTTTCTTTTATTACTGGTAGAAGTACTTGGACCTTGTTCCACTAAAGGCCCATTATCATCGCTACTGCTTACCTCATGTAATACATCAGGCTCGCTCTCACTTGGAATCTCGAACACGCTTGCGTCACTGTTATTGGAAAAGTCACTGTGTTCAACTCCGAATTCTGAACTAGGTTCGTCTAAATATCGCCTAATAAAATATTCATCATCATTTTGTCCTGCCACAATAACCACACACAATAACAAACACGTTTCACAAACAATTCAATAAATTAGTCTTCTATAACTATAACAAACTACAAAGTTTTATTATAAAACAAACAGAAATCACAACATAACAGATGCCAGATTGGCCTCAAACTGTGCGAGAGGGAAAGGGCGAGGCAATGGAACACAAGGAGGTGCAGCTACTCCCCCCCTCCTGCAAAAGTTGTAAACAACGAGTGTCAGATTACAGTGCAAGCCAGTCTACAGTAAAGCAGACAACAGTCACGTCCGAATTATCGTCGGTTTCGGCATAAAACACGAGGAGTATATAATACGCCAATAGCAGTTACCCGGTTCTGTGTTACGGACGTATATCTACGTCTACAGCAGTTAAGGGGTTAAGCAACCCCATCTCTTCCACTCATCTAAAATGGTTTCAGAATAGGATTCAGTAGAGTATAAGAATATGTTTACAGTTTATGAATTATTTTTAAGAGTGACTCCTATTGGTTCACTCCAAATTTCACTTCAAATAGTATGATTATTTGTCAAGGTATTAGCTGGAACGCTGTCACATTTAATGCCGGTAGGAGACTCGGATAAAAGACTGCTTACATCGTTAGTCTTCTGTTTGGGAGAGTGGACTATGCGCTTACCTTCACACATACTTTTAACTAAAAAAAATAAGTCATGTCTTCTGCATTCAATATTTAAGGTATTTAAATTAAAATTTTCCTTTATTAATTTATTTCTAAAATAAGAGTTGAGTTAATTTGTATTTGACCATGTTATAAAGATCAATGTTCATTTTTTTAAATGTCACAATGGTTGGAGTATTAAATTATTAAATTTTATTAACATTTTTAGGATCAGCTAACTATAATATATCATTGGTTGGTACACTAAGCGAAAACAACCAACTAAAAATATATCAGTAGTTTAGTTTTTGGATTGTAAATATTACAAAAAACTATTTTTTATCCAAATTCTAATTAAATGTATATAAGTTTTAAATGTATATACGTTTTTAATTCTATCACTAAACATCACTAATTATAGAAAAAACTCAAAAAATACTGTAATTACTCTTATAAGCTTTTACTAATTGTGTCTGGTGGGTAGTTTTAATGATGACAGTGATAGAGAAAAATGTGACGAAATAATATAATTATAATAATAATATTAATGAAGTTAGAAGTATTAGGGAGAAGAAAGAAATCATTACCTAATATAATATATTTAGAAACACAATGAATAACAAACCCCAATCACTTGATATTTAGCCAATTTAATATGAACCTGCCATTCAGTACTGCAAGGTGATGGCTAATCCAATTCTCAAGTGGTTAAAGAATATTTCATCTTCTTATTCAATGTATTGTTTTCTAATTTAATTGACTTTTTATTGCAGGTATTAACAGAATTATCAGAAGGCAGCAAAGTTAAAGGAAGTGCTCCTATAGGAGGGTCATTCCATCCAGATTTTATTCAAGAATTTAATCCTAATATTTCATTAGACAATTTGAAGCAAGAGGACGCCAGTCCTGCTATATCAAGACGTATATCTGGACATTCTCTTCCACATCTCAATTCGCCTGGACATTCTATTCAACTAGCTGCTAAAATGGTATTTCTTAATCTTTTAATAGTTAATTTCACATTTAGACAAATGATTAGCTTTACTGTAATATTAAGATGTTTGGTGAATACAATCATTATTGTATTCTTCTGTATTTTCATATAACCCAAGTTGCTTACAATTCTTTCTGCCTCCTCTGGTCACAAAACTTACTGGTTTCATAAGATTATTATTTACTCTACTTTACTATTGTACAACCGTACTCAAACTATAAATTTAAATATAGGGTGCCGACATGTTATTAAGCACAAGTACCTACTCTTTTTTAAAATAACATGTTCTTAATTCCGGGACGTGAATTATTTGGAAGACTGTACTTGAATAACACAGTCATGATATCTGAAATGCATATTTAGAACAACAACAAAATACTTAATCTTAACAACATCAATCCAATCTGAAACACATATATTCATAAAATAAAACCAAATCGAAATTTTCATCAGTTAGTCTTAAAATTTAATCAAATCAAAATGTTCATCAAATCGTCTTAACATTAATCAACTTAAATAAACATCCATGTCCCTTTTTATTTTTAAATATCTAACACAAATTTCCCAAAAGTCAATATTTTTAATAATTCCTTAAATTCTTTTTATTAATGTCTCTAAACTTCAATTAAATAGTTCCTCTAATAAATTTTTCATTTACAAGAATATAGTTAATTATAACTTAACACACATTCACTGAATTTATGTTCTTTAACTTTTCTTATTATTCTAAGATTTCAAAATAATCGTCTCTCAACCATACACATTAATGCCATTTTAGACTTTATTGTATGTTTGCAATTTCTTTAATAAATACAGTTTATATTTGTTTTATTTTGTACATGTTTAGAGATATTTAACATGAAAAAAAATTAAATAGGATCCATTTTGGAATATTATTTAAAATATTAGAATTCAAAAATATTTTGAAGTAAATCTTGACGTTGTAGACAACTATCAAGAAATTATTAGTTTTGTAGTAATTATCAATAATTCAATAATCCTTTGACCTACAGATAAAATAAAAAATAAAAACATTTTGTTTGTCATTAAAAAAAAGAAACTTTTTTGTTTCTTCTGAATTTTTGTAAAGTTAATGGTTTTCGAATTATTAAATATTTTAAACGGCAATATTAAAATTTTTTGAAATATAAAATATCAAGTCTTTATTTTTGGTACACTTATAAACTAATATAAAAAAATGCATATACTAAATCTGGACTCAATATCTTTTCTATTTCCAAAGTTATAATTTTTTTGTGGAAAAAGAAAATGGCTGATATCAGGAAAACTAAGCGTTTTCAGAAAAATTTGTATTCATATTTTTTCTTTATCCTGGCCTATTGATTGTAAAGTTTGGCAGCTTACTTACGGACATCTTGTGTGTGTGGGGGGGGGGTGCACGCGTGTGTGTATTTGTATTCCAAGAATAAATTTTTAACTTTTAAATAAATTTCATTAATGACATATAGTAGATATAAAAACTACAAATTTGAATTATTTTTGAAAAAATAAATCTACCATTCAAACTGTGTGAATAAATAAATAAACTAAAAAACTAAAACATTTTTTGTTAATCGGTTTTTTTACATAATAAAATAAATTATACATCAGTTTTTATCCCATGATATCCTCTTTATACACACTTATTGTAGGTTATTATATAGTACAGTTCAATACAGAAGTTTATGAAACAAGTAAATGAAGTATGAATACTACACAAGTAACAACGTAGTGATAAATAGGGTGCCATTGCACTGGACGGATGTTTTTTAATAAGAGCATGAGAGGTAATTGTCCTTTTAATTCATTAATATTAGTTTATCATAAAATGTAACTAGCTTTAAATAAAAATTACAAATTTTGTATTCCATTATCTATAATAACTTAATATTACACTAACAAAATCTAATTGCTGTTTGTTTTTCATCTCTTATAATGTGATTTAATTTGTAGGTGATTTTACATCTTTTAAATCACTTGGGGCATTTTCCTTTGGCCATTGGTGCAGCCAGATTATGCTCTTTGGTTGTAGAACAGGATGATGTTCCAGGATTGGCAGCCGATACACTATCAGCTGAAGTATTTTCAGCACCAAACATTCAGGTATATAAATTTTCTCCAAATTTTGAATTAATTCTTCGTTAATGGTAGTGATTTAAAGAAAGTAAATTTTTACAAAAACTTTATTTCAATTGAATATTTTACAAATTATCAAATACCAGATGTTTTAATAAGGATGCAACTCTCTATGTAAATTAGTTCAGTTAACACAGAGATATATTTTATTTCATAATTTGTATTAGTTTAATTAATAAATTTTATGATGCAGGTTCTGCACATGATTTTAAGAACCCAGGCCACCCATCATTTTAAACTAGCAACGTTCTCAATAACATTTCTCAGTATTTGACTTTTCCACTGAGAATGTTATCTACACAGTCACAGTTAAAACCACATCCCTACCGCAACTGTTGTTCAACCCAACTGTAAAAAAAAAATTCTGTTTTGTCGTTGGTGTTGTGGATTTGTTTCAACTAATGAAATTGAGATAATGAACCATGTATATTTTCGTAATGAGGTTTGGTTTCACTTTGGAAATGTAAACCGCCAATACAGTTGAAATTGGAACCGTGAAAATCCTCATACTTTTACAGAACAAGTGTTTCACGCTTAGGTCTGAAATTTCCTGTAGTTGTGTGATAAGGGCTTTTATTTTTTGTTACACCATTAAACTGGCAAATATTATTATGATTTAAAACAACAGTTGATCGTTTAAAAAAAAAAAAAAAAAAAATATATATATATATATATGTTAATGAAAAACAGTGTTGGTTACAGCAGGATTATCCATACTGCAAATGAAACTATGAACACGTTGCAGGAATTTTTTGATAATCGTTTTATTTTGAAAAATCTGTCCCTCCCTCTCCTCTCCAAGATTCTTGGATTTTACTCCTTCCGTTTACCATTTTTTGGGGAAATCTAAAAAGTGTGGTATTTTAAAACGATCCCATAACACTTAAAGGTGTATTTTGCCAGAGAAATTTTAAACATAGGTGAACAAACATTACAGCCAATGTCCCAAATGTCATAAAATATGTACAAGCCTTGTAAGTCTTTCACTTTCAGCATCTATTTTAAAACTAAAGCCAACTGTTTATATCTTTTATACTAATTACATATATATTAACAATTACGAGATTACAAAATTACCAACAGGCTTGCATCCTTTATGAAACAGCCAATATATTCTATTTACTTTCAAATACTTGCAAAGTTTTTTTTTTTTTTTATTGTGTAAAGGTCTACGAATCACTGAATTTAAAAATAGGTTAATAAAATATTACCTGTTATATGTCCGTCTAGTGACCCTCTTTTTGTGGTAAACACTGCCGCTGTTTCATCGACCATAGGAGGAAATCCTTATCTGCAGTTATGACCCAGCTCTTGTACTGAAAACTACATATGTGCCGAATAAACTAATTAAATTCAATGTAACTTATACATTGTTTGTGTCTTGTATTCGTTTTGTAATGTTAATGTTGTAACAATATTTAATGTTCGGACGACTTCCTGTGAGTGATATTTTTAACACCTGATGATGGATGAGTGATATTATCTGAAACCACGGTATAGTGTTTACCACAAAAAAAGGATCACTAGACGAACATATAACAGGTAATATTTTATTAACCTATTTATAAAGTTATTTTGTATATTATAAAATCTTTATTAGATCATTCAGAACGAAAATTGTAATAACACGTGTGTGTGTGTGTGTACATGCGCATAAGAAAACTTGTTGAGATATGTATGTAACGTATGTAAGTATATGAATAATGTCTTATACTTGTATCTTTAACCTTTATCTAATATAATTTTATACAAATGTTTATGATATTTTCTTAAATTTGTTGTTTAATGTTTTTAATAAATAAAAACTCGTATAGCAATTATAATAACTACATATGAAATTTTTGACCATATGATTTTCAACTCTATATGAATGGTCACAATTTTTATCCAATTTTCATCAACATAAACATTGAAACATAAACATTTTACAAGGGTTTAAAAATATAGTTGAGAAAATATTGCTTTGTAGATGATTTTTGCCAATTTTTTCCAATTTTATATACTGTAGACACAACTATCTGGCCCTTTGTACTATCCAGTCTTAAGGTGTGTTGTAAATAATATTAATTTAGATCAACAATTGTAGTCTATAAAATAGTTAATGTGCAATTCTTTTAGGTCTTAAACACTTTATGAAATATACCCTTATATCCACATTACACTTTACATGTATAGTTTTTTATTCCAAGTAACGAAATTGTTTTATTGAAATATTATCTCTAGTTGTGAGAAGGTTACGCTCATTTTTTTTTCACATCTGTACAAAGAAATACAGTAGTTGTGTAATTTTATAACTGTCACATATTAAGTGATATATTGTAATCCATGTTCCATTCTTCAGTATTTCTACTTTTTGACCTATTCTACTGCAGATTCTATTGATTATTTGTTATTTTTTATTTTAAACTCTAGCTTTTGTGAGTAATATTTAATTATATCTCGGATCCTGGGTTGTTAGGAAAATTTACTATTTATTTTTAAAAATACTGAGTTTTGGGTTTCCTGAAATACATACATTTTATTTCTAATATATCAACCCTGAAATACATACATGTATTAGTATCATGAATACAGATACAATAATGGAATACAAACATGAAATGTTAATTATCTATTCTTTAATGTTTACACTGATGACCGGCGGTACTTGATAGAATTCCATTTTAACAAATAAAACACAATTTTACAAAAGAAAAATTGTGTTTTATTTGTATTCTTTAATGTCTTTCCTTGAATTTTGTATTACACAATAAACATAAACTTCACTTATGAAATTTTCTTAAAATAGTCAATATTTTATATTTTCTCAAGTCTTTTTTGTTTTTACTTTAAAATCTTTCTCTTATAATTGCAATCTGTGATTCTAAACGAAATAGTTCAATAACAAATTTTTATCAAAGGCTCCACAAAAAAGCTGTACTTTATTCCAAAATTCTTCAGATCAATAATTACTATTTTTTTTAGCCCAAAATTAATAATCTCATATTTTCCCCTCACTGAACAGTTTTTATTTATACTACTCAATTTGTCATTTATCAATAATTTATTATTGCGTCTTTTACCAAGGACACCCCAGACTGACTTTCTTTAAATTCAAATCTTAACATGTTTTACTTTTACTGTTTTGTAATAAAAAAGGTATTTTAAATACTTGGAGGTAACACCTTAAACTATCACTTGGTAATTTCAGTTATTATATTTTTTAATAAATATCTCAGCGAGTACTTTTACGAACACTTATCCGCAACTTGGTTTGAAACTATCCAGCCCATCATGCGAGAAGTCCATGAGAAATCTGCTATTATTTTATTCGTCTGACACTGCCTAAATTTCCCACTCTTCCCACTATTTTTGATTGGCCCATTTTTTCACACCAGTAAGGATAGTTTGCAACATTTTATTTTTTATTTGTTGCTAACCAGACTTGTCCTAATCCTAAGTATTTCATTGTTCGATAATTATTCTTTAGTAATTAATTTCTCTTACTACCAATGATAATACATAAAAAAATATAATTACATTAATATTCCTGGTTGTTGTTTTAACCTAAACACAATTTTGTTTTTAGTAAGACACATATAGTCATTACTTTTATTTCAGATCTTTCATACTCCACATCATCTGTCCATCTGTCTGGTCAAATTAATACGTAATCAGAATTAATCACGATTATGAGTTCTGATTATGTACTTCATTCTATTGAAATGAAGGCTAATCTCCCATAGAATGTGAAATATTCTTTAAATAAATGTTATGATTTTATAAATTTTTCAACATTCAGGGAAGAAAACCACTAACAAAAATTTTAATAAATTCTACTTTTTATTAAGTCTTGTGCCCATGGTTTCGACAGTGACGACTTTTACGAGGCAGCTTAACACAGACTAAAGAAAGAACAGTTACTTGACTAGCAAACAAAAGTAAACGGATAGGATGTGGAGGGGAGTGGGAGACTTCTCGTCAAAGGGCAGATAATAGCTTTAATAGAGGCGAATTTGACAAAAATTCTACCTTATCATTTAAAACATGGCTAGAATTTTTATAAAATAATCGCTTAATTTCTAATATTTTCAATGAATTTATTTTCCTACTTTTTTCATTGACATGGAGAATCTTAAAATTAAAATTACTGAAGAAATCTGACACTAAATGAATTTTTAAATGGTTAGAAAAACTAGTCATTATGGTCCTACCGCCAACTTCTTTCATGTTCACTTAACCTACATTTAAAACTACGGCCTGTTTAGGCCTACATAAGCTGCATTAAAAATATTACATGTACGTTTATAAACACCACTTTTTTGCATGTTATCTATTTTGTCCTTACAATTTACTAACATTTTTCTCTAGATTGTTTCCACAATAAAAAGCTGGTTTACAGTGATTTTTCTTTTTCAATACATTCCAAACAGCATAGCTAACCTTACCAATGTAGTTTATTCTACGCCATTTTGTTGCTATTTTATTAGAATCATCTGTTGGGAATATAAGTAATTTAGCATTGTTATTTAATTTTTTTAAACATGTTTTCAATAAGGTTAACATCATATCCATTATTTATATCAATTTGATTAATACAAGTTAAATCTTTAACTAATTCTTAATTCATAATGACTCTAGTTTTTCTTAAGACATTAAATATAAATAAAACAAAGGAACTAGACTTAGTAAAACAAATACAAACATTAAAAATTCTAATTGTACTTCAGTAAAAAATATCAATTTAATAGTAAAATATTACAATTATAATATTACAAATTTATTAAACACAGAGAGGACATTCCTCTATTCGAAACATTCACAAACAAAACTCACCTTCTGAATATATATTTCTCAGCAACAATAAATGTCTCAATTTAGCTTTAATTTATTTTATACTGTAGATATCTTTTATGGGTTTTGAAAGACCATTATAGAGTAATTCCAGCCTAAGCATGGAATCTTTTTATAGATATTCGATCTATGCTGATTATAACTAAAAAAACCCTCTTGTCGCATTGTAAAAATTAAAATCAATATTATAACCTTTATGGCTCTTAAAATGACAATACCTCAAGTAATGAACATAGATCAGCTCCTTGTCTGCGATGGATTAAACCATATTAAATAGGAATCAGAGAATTTACAAGGGTCTACTGGGATGTCAAAGGACGAATGGAATGAATCCGAGATCAGCCATTAGAAAACAAAAACTATAAACATAGCTTTAAATATCCTATCCAATACTACTGTCATTTAGTTATTACGAATTTGCATCTGTATTTGCTAAGAAAGTGATATACTTTCAGCATCCGGCTTTTTTGTTATCTGACACAGCCAACTACCACACTAGAGGCCGAATTGTCGTGACCCCTACTGTTATGTAAAATATTATTTATTTTTAAGTGATGATGTCTACATAGTGGAGCAATTGAGCCTACCGTAAAAAAAAAAAAAAGAAATGTAGCTTATTTCCGAAATTTTAAGAAAATTTTTGATGTTTTTTATGGCAATTTAATTAGAAAATATGGAAGTTAATGTTATTTCAATACAGCATCTTCTTTTAAGCTGGAAATTATTAAAATTAGTTTATAAAGTATATAATTAATATTTTTAACATTAATACCATTGTCATTGTGATGTAACAGTTTTGTATTTTAGCTGTTCGTGATGAGTAGCAATTTACTGATGTCATTGGTAGAATTACCAACTCTGGAAGTACCTGGAGGAGGTGTAACTGCAGGCTTAGTGACCGCTCCTTCACAAGTTCGCTTAATTTTACGAGATTTAGCGGGTAAAGCTTCGTGGGATGCTTCTATTTTATATTGTACACCTGAACAATATAGCCAAACTGGTAAGACTTTAACTCATAAATAAGTATAGTTAACTTTTGATTCCATTTGAATATATAAGTACTGTATGTAATAGGTTACGTTACATTTATTTATTAAATTTTCTAAAGTGTAATTTAAAAATGTTTTAAAATTAAAATTAAAATTTTAATGTTTTAAAAATTGTAAGAATCTATTCTCATATACATAAGTTAGAGAAAGTTATGTGATGGCTCAAAAAAGTTATGTATGTAGAGTTTTTCGCGGATATATCATTTTGTGGTCCCTGACTTAAAGAAAGTAGTTTTTTGTATATCTGTTTGTCTGTCATGTGTGCTTTGCTCTAGAACTCAATAGCATCGACCTATTTTAATCGAATTCTCTATATGGGTATGTTTTGGGATATTTTTTAATGATTCAAATTTTGAGGCCAGTTCTAATAAAATCAAAATCAAAATTAGCTTTAAGTGTACCCTCGTAAGAACCCAAACAAAAAGTATTGGTTCCTGAGTTGAATAAGCAAAAAAAATTAGCCATAGGGCTCTTCTAAAATATATAATATCTTAAAATTGGCTCTACAGATTTCATTCAAATTTTAGTGAAATGTGTGTAAATTAGTCACTTAAAACCATGTAAAAAAAATTATTGTGTTTCAGGAATAATTTGCAATAAACAAACTGAATCTTGTCTACTACTATTAAAACTTCAATTTTAGTCAAATACAATTTATACTGAGGACACATTTTTACCCTTTTTAAATATATAAATATTTTTGCTAAGTATGTTAAAGTTCGTTGTATGGTTCGTTTTCACTTTTTACTAACAATTATTGAACTGACATTTTTGTTTTTTTAGTTAGTATATCGATTGTGAATGGTATGTGAGAAAAGATAATAAAACACAATTTCTTATTTTGTATCATCCATTTTTTATTAGTCTAGCCGACCAATGGTTTCTCCTGCTAAGGCATTGACGAGGCTGTAGAAAATTGAAAAAACAGAGAACCTTAAAAACTAGATGGTGGGAGTTAAGATTCAATGAATGGAAGGGTGGGAAAATACCCGGCCTGGGCAATGACCATAGGAACAATACAGACTGGGAAAACCAGTTAATTGTTCTAGGTACAAATACCTTTTAAAGGTTTTACTAAGGGAGAATTATACAAATCTAACTGGTCATTTAAAACTAAATTAGGATTACAGTATCTTATTCTTTTAACTTCCAAGCTCTCCAAAGCATTCAATTTCCTACCTTTATTATCAAAATGTAATATTTTAAAATCTACACTGGAATTAAAATCAGACACTTGATGTATTCTTAAATGATTTGAAAAACTGGAATCTTCATATCCTACAGCCTCGTCAATGCCTTAGCAGGCGAAACCATTAGTCGGCTAGACTAATATAAAGTGGATGATACAAAATAAGAAATTGTGTTTATTATCTTTAAACATGGAATTCCACCAAGAACTTTCGGTCTCAACAGTAATGGAAAGTTTGTGCATTTTTTTTTTTTACCGTTTATTTATTCTGTCTTTCTTTCTTCCTCTTTTAAATTTCGTTGGAAACCGAATGTTTCTATGATGGTGTTTGTTTTTTCGGCAGAAATTCAATCGTCAAACCATTCAGTTAGAGACTTAAAATTTGGCATGAAAGTAAGTGTTGCATTTGAAACTTTTGAAGTGTAAGGAAACATTTGAAACTTTTTAAATTTGTGTTCATTTCAGATATGTATGTATCATTTAAACATCAGCATGTAACATTTTAACACAACTTTTTATATGTATGTGCATTTTTATATGAATGTTTTAATCCTAAGAAATTTTGGTATTGTAGAAAGGAGAGAAGGGGTAGATGGATTTTTAGCCTATAATAGGATGGAAGAATCCATGTTAAATTCCTGTATGGTTGGCAATGTTCCTCAACATACATTAAGGCACCGTTCTCCGCAGCTTCTACCTACTTTTGAAAATTCAGCTGATGATCTTGACAATCTAGATGATGTAAGGTTTTATTTATTATTTAATTTTCTAGAATTTTGATGTTAGGTAATAAACTATTTAGTATTACCAATTAGGATTATATACCATGTGTCCCAAAAGTCCCACCCCCTTATTATTTTTTTTTATTAATGGAAATAGAAAGATTTGATTAATTAGTTAACATACCTTAAGTCAAAAGTAGTTCATATTTCCTATTAGTAGCTACAGCTGTTTAGCCTCAACATAAGGCATTCTCAGGCTTAGCACACGTAAACAAACTAAAAACACGTTAACAACACAAAATTGTTTGTATATAAAAAAACACACACACACAAAATAGTAAACGGGGTTGGTTCTTGTTCTATTGTAAAAATAAAAAGTTATTTTTCCCTGATGTGGCCACATCCTACAACTTCTAATGCTCCTGAATGACTGAATACAGTTTTTTTTTCTTTTTTCTTTTTCCTTTTCTTCCTTTTTTTTTCTTCACAGTTTTGCATGCATATCTATAATTTGTCTATGTCTCTGCTTGTCTAAAATATTTAAGCTCATGATATTTTATTATAGAATTGATATTTGATTTTAACTTCCAACATTGTTATTGATAAAATGTATATTATCACTGAAATATATAAAAATTGAAGATAATGTAGATTCCCCCTAATTGCTAGCAAAAAAAAAATTCTAAACTGTTAATCCGAGAACTACTGTACTCATTGTAAGCCATGACTTACATAAAAAATGTAATCACATTTATTCCAAATTGTATCCATTATTTTTTCCAGTAGCCACACAAATTTTGATTAATATCTGTAATTAACTTTTTAAAATTTAAATTAGGGGCTCTGTCTTTTTGTTAAGTATTGACCACATTAGTGAGTTGTTCTAGGTTATGAAATGATCAAGCACATTTTTTGGAAAAAAAATTTTTCTTGTTATTTATTAATTTAATAGAAAACATTTGTCTACTTAAGTTTACACACATAATTATTATATGTAAAAATCATATTTAAAAGCCCATAAACATGTTCTCACCATAAGTTGTATTTTATTAAAATCAATCTTTTAATGATGATGGTCAAGGTTCATTTTTGTTTTATGTTAATTATTACTGAACTGCAGTATTTTTTTTACTTAGTTGATTCACAACTGACATTTTTTATGAGATTAGTTTTTGTTTGTTTTTATTTGGTTTTAGGGATGATCAGTAGGAAAGTTTGTGGAATTTTTTGGACCATTAATTTTGTTGTATTATTACTATTAGATATTTTTTCAACATATTTTTCCACATTTTGTTTCAGTTATTGCAGTATATTGGGGAAACAAGTCCCGAGTGTTTAGAAAGTTTGGACACGCCTCGTAATATTCCACCTCCGCCATTGAACTCAGAGTTGGAACAAGAAGCTATGAGTTCAGTGCTTAACCAGAGGTTTTTGGAACAGGATTTTAATAATCGTAATGCCACACAACCAACGTATGTTATATAACTTTATCGTATTATACTTAGATTAGAGTTTAATAGGGTACATCATATAATTTTATGCGTAGATTTTGTATGGATAGATATATATAACTGTTTATGGTTAGTGGTGTTCTTCCAAAATGGGAAAAAAAAATTATTTCAATGTTCACTATATTACATTAAAGTATATAACACACTTTTTATAATCTAAGATAGCTATTTTGTTTAAAAAAATAAATAAATTAAAAAAATTCACATTCGAAAACTGTCACTTTTAGTCCCAAGAACTAGATGAAGCTTTCCTTTTTCTTTTAGTTTTTAGAGGCCAGTTGTGTTTGAAAAAGAGAAAGTATTCTATATGAACTCCGCAATTAATTACTCCCAAGTTACAAGAAAAAGAAGAAGAAAAAGACTTTTACCCCTCTTTTTATCACCATAGACCAAGCACAATCTTTCTTTCATCTGAGAGATAATCATGGACAGAAATCTCACTATATATATATATATATATATATATATATATATATATATATATATATATATATATATATCTTATTATTATATTACAGCTTGACTCTGCATGAGGCAATCATTTTTATTTGCAGTAGTATAGCACAATGCTAAGTCATCTGCAAATGCAGTAATACTGCCATTAAATTGTCCCTGATTTACATATATTAACATCATTTACATATATTAAAAATAAAATTGGGCCGAGCACTGAACCCTGTGGAACTCCACATTTGACATGTTCTGAAGTACTCAGACTATCGGAAATAAGGACGCATTGAGATCTATTACTTAAATAACTGGAAAACCAATCGTAAGCAACACACCCCTTATTCCAATGTCCCAAATTGTATGCATCATAATCATATGATCCACAGAATCAAATATATCAATCTTCAAAAAATATATCAAGCTTTTGTTGTATCAATAAATAAACTAGCAACAGAATTGTTTGCATTTAACCCTTGAAAAAGATTTCCACAAAATCGCCCAAACGTATCTTCGGATTCTAATTTCTATCTAAATCCAAATTGATTGGCACTAAATAAGTTATTTGCATTCAAGAAGGATAATAAGCGGAGTTTAATAATTTTTTCAAATATCTTAGAAAAAGCAGATGGCAGTGATATTGGTCTATAGTTCCCCAAAGCATTTCTATCCCTTCTTAAATATAGGAACAACTATTGCCATTTTCACATGTCTTGGAAAAGTCCCAGTTCCAATACTTAAATTATAAATATAAGACAATATAGGTGCGATAAGATCCCCTATTTCTCTTAGAATGTAATTACAAAGACCATCCGCACCTCAAAGACCATATTTTCTTCTAATAATTCATGAATATCACTGGAATTTAATTTATTCCCTATTTTACTAGATTAAATTACTTAGACATAATAAACAACACAACATAACAGACTGTTATGTTATAACAGCCGACTGAAAACCTAGTTATACAACACTAACTTGATTTTACAATAGTGAATTTTATATAAAAAATCTCACTTGATTGAAAAGTTTTAGATCGAATTAATGGTTAGAATGTGCTAGTTTGAATGGTACCAGTTTCAAAGTAATCGATCGTGAATTGTTACAGATAGAGCATATTTAGTGAGTGCTTGTTTAATAGATTCTACAATGTCTATTAACATTGATAATTCTGGTTTTAAAGTTATTTTATAATGATGGATTGTTCATATTATTAATTTCGTTCAATTAGATATTTGCCATTATTTATGTAGACTATATAAAAACTAATAAACTATGTTTCGACAGTATAAATTGACTCTTGTTAACACCTAGAGCATAAAAATTAATAACATCAACATAGCCTCCTAAGGACATGTTGAAACTTAAAACTAATCTGTAATCTAAGAAGAAGAACTCAAGGCCTGAGCAGATTAAAACTAGACATAATACTAAGATTAAATGCATACATGATCAAATAATGCCACCTCACACAGGCCTACATTACACAAAAGATGACAAGAAACTGTTGGCATCATGTAATCTTCCGATATCAACATGCATCTTCTATATTCTATTAGCCAGGACTAGCAGTGATGAAGAGGTCAGGATCACCTGAATGGGAAGAGGCAGGGTTGCATACGTCTTGGAAACCTTTCTTTACTAAATTTCTGATAGTGCAGGATATTGTAAGATAAAGTTTCAGTTTCTAAACACCCTCAACCACAAAATGGGGCTTCTACCATACCACACCAAGAAAGGTATTCTTCTAAAGGGATGGGTGAATGAGATAGTTTGTGCAATATTTTTGCACAGTTTATGTCATTTCTAATGGAAAATGTAAGCACATCAGTAACTCTTGAATTTCCTATCTCGTTGCAGCATATAGTGTAAAAATTGGGCAAAATAAAAAACTACATGCTACATTGAAGCGTACACTGTGTCACTCTTAACATCCAATTACAATCCATCTTAACATGAATTAAATGTAAACCGTGTAAATTCTATAAATTATTTAATGTTTTAGTTTGTTAAAGTCATTATGTATTGAACAGGATGCAAGTAAAGTGTGCCAAGAGAGTGAAACGTAAACCTCCGACAACATCTTTCCAACATTGTCGACTGCTGTTTTCTCAGTTAGGTCTTGCCGGTTGGGAACGTAGATCACAACTCCATCTCCTGGATAAAAATGAAAAGTTATTAAGAGAATTAAGAAATCTTGACACTCAGGTTAGTTGATATTGAAGAAATATTTTTTAAACTTATATTAGTTAAATGTGACAAATTTTGCTTTCTTTATTGTAGATATTTATTCTCTAGCGTAAAATAAATATAGTAAAACCTCATAATCACATTAATTGGAAGTCAAAGTTGTTCAAATTAATGAAAGTCTGTATTTTTTAATAATAACCTAAAATGAGCCAAGGTTATGATTAAAATGCCCTGTAGAAAATAAACAGATGTTGAATGTTCAACTGTTTAAATCATCTTTCTGCTGCAACCTGAATTTCAGACTCTTGCAATACTAATCCCGAGAAATGATTTGGGAAATCCATTGATAAACAGCTACATCTAGAGATTATTTGCAGGCACTCGCATTTTTTCACAGCACTTGCTTCCTTTTCCACTTTAAATTTTAGGACAAGTTTTCATAAATCATCCTTTTTCATTCTTATGTCTGAAATCGTCTGTTTGGTATTCTCATATTCCATACAGATGCATGCTACAGACATTTACGTTCATGTTTTTCTACGATGGCATGGTTTATCATGAAGAGAGAGAGAACCTTGTGTTTATGTCTAAGTCTAGGTTCTTTACAAGGTGTTGCATGCTGGAGTTTTTGTACACATTTTGTTTTAAGTAGTTTCATCTTGTGAAACTTAGTTATATTAATGATAATTTGTCATCAGTTTTTTCTACAATTTAAATTATATTTCAAATTGTAGTATGCTGACATTTTAATAAGTACAGACTATATATTTATTTCGATTTGGAGATGTCGATTTTACTTCCTCACATATGGAGAAAGTTATGTCATGTTTTTTACGGATATATCCGTAACGAGGTCCCCTAAGTCCAAATGAGACTTTTTGTCGTAATTCAAAATTTGATTTTCTCAAAATCGGTCTTAACAATTTTGCTCAAATGTAGCCTATAAGGATCTAAACAAACGTGGTCATCTCTCCAAAAATGCAGGTTTGTTAGTTACGAGTAAAAACTCATGGTGCCGTTACAAAATATATAATTACTCATCAGTCGTACCAATTTTATTAAATTTTTTTGAAATGTTAAGATTTATGTAGAAAATCAATCACAAGTTAAAAAATAAAAATTATGATTCTGGAATATTGGCAGAAAACAACAAGTTAATTAAACCCATTGGTTCTTTAGAGGCCAGGGCGAGGGATGTTACAGTTTTTTTAGGTTTATTTTGAGCCATTTTTGATAACTTAAGATTATTTTTACCCCAATAATTCCTAAGAAGTTGGACTTGAATACGTTATAAGTCTGTGAAATAGAATTGAGCTATACATAAAAAGAAAATTGCTAACTTTACAGTTGTTACCAAGTTGCTTTTTTCTAGTAGATAATACAATATTTAATTGTGTTCCAAATTAAATTTTTTTACATGCAATTGGGTAGGTGGAATACTTCCTAACTTTATTCTTGATGAAAGTTGAATTGTTATTCTTTTTAAATATTTATCAATAAAAATAATATATTGATTGTTTGCTATAGAGATGTAGAGAAACACACAAAATTGCTGTTATCTATGTTGCTGAAGGTCAAGAAGACAAAAACTCAATTCTTTCCAACACTAGTGGCAGTCAAATATATGAAGAATTCATATCAGGATTGGCTTGGGAGGTATGAACAAGTAAACTCTTCTTATAATAATTACAGTAGAACCTCTGTTAACCGGCCTCGGATCAACCGGTCTACTTCGTAGTGTACTGGTTTGATGAGAGTTTTTGAAAATAAATTGTATTTAAAACACTAAAGCGGCGGCGAGTCAAATGACTTTGTCGATAGCGGTATCCCATTGTCGGCGGCATAAAAACATTGCGGCATTGGCACCCGTCGGTATACAGACATACACCGGCAAAAACGTTTGATGGGCCGCTTTTTTTCCACGAATCAATTTATTATACATTATGGAAAATATAACATTTCTTTTCAGTTTTCTTCTTGTCTTTGACTGGTTATGATCTACGTACAGTATATACAGTAAATAAAAATGAGAGAGTTACGAAAACGGAAGCATGTGTTGATTTCGTTTGAGACGCGGTTAAATGTGTTAAAAGGACTTGACAGAGGAGAATCTGTAAAAAAGCTTTGTGACGAGTTTAACGGCAACCTCGGATTAACCGGCCAAACGGGCAACCGGTCCGGGTGTCAGTCCCGGCTAGACCGGTTAAGAGGGGTTCTACTGTATTTTATTTTTATTTATTAGTGTGTTTATAACTTGTATGTGTTATGTTTAGTGGCAAAATTAGATACATATCAGTATTAACAAAAAACTAATGTTAGTTTATAATTTTTACAATCGATATGGTAATCCAATAAGACAATTTTATTTCAAAATAAGTTTTCCATAAAATAATATAAAACTGTCTAGAGAGTAAGTACCATTTTAGTATAAAAATTAAATACAACTATTATTAAATTTATTTTATATTTCAAGAAAGAATAAACCTTAAACTTTACATAATTTCCACTATTATTAAGGAGACACATATCATAATCATGTTACTGGCTTTTCATACCCTCTTCATAGAATCATTTTTATGGTGATAACCACTATCAAACAGCTTTTTTGACGTCATCGTCGTTAAATACTGGCTGGCTAGGGAATGCTTTAGATGTGCAATCAAATGGTAGTTATAGGGTAATTTGAAACACCCAGGTTTCATCACTGGTCATTATTTGGCTTAAAAGAATCATCTTCATCTTTGTATCAAGTGAGAATCTCCGAAACATTTCCAAGTCATTTTGTTTTGTTCAAATCAGACAGCTCTTTTGACACCCAAAGTGAGCATACTTTGCAATTACTTAAACGGTCGATCACAATTTCGTGAAAGGCTTCTTGAAATTTGAGGAATAATTCTAAATATGTTTTATATTTATTCCTAAATAATATTCTAAATTAGTTTTATTTACTTTTGTAAGTACCCTTGTTATCTAGGAAAAAAGTTCTAAGGATCAATTCTCATTCTAAATCTAAAACTTCATTAAAACTACTTTTCAAAAAATTTTATATAATGACTTAAACCATCTCTGTACGTATATGAAATATTATGTTTTAGTCATTAAAATAAAATATATACATAAATAGGCTTTTAAAATTATGACCACTTTACAAGAAATAGAGGAAAATTAATTTGTCCTAGGCATAGAATAAAAATATTTAAAAACAAGACTTTTTAAACAACCACCAAGTAGATATGTATCAACCAAATTGTAAGATTTTTTTTCACACATATTGGAAACATACAAAAGTGTACCAACAAATTTTTGCGTTGATATCTGCAATAGAAATAAAATTGCAACTGTTGACAGTAATTTATGGTTTAAAATGATAGCAAGCAATAAAATAACTTTTTATTCTTTTATAGACTTTAATAACTTTTTAATTTAATTATCACAATATAACAAATAAATAAATTTCTTTTTATGTTAAAACATGTTACTTAAAAAAAAATTCAAATTGAAACGCGTCTTCTGCTACACATTGATAGCATTGATTAACAAATATTTCAAAGGCATTCCTGAAGATTCCCTAGGGATGTTAAGGATTTCTTCTTTGATTAGCCTTTTTAAATTGTCATCGGTTTCTATGTCGTGGGTGTACTCTTTTCTTTTAGATACCCCACAGAAAAAAGTCACAAACTGTGAAGTCCGGTGATCTAGATGGCCAGTCTATAAAATCGCTTCCTCTTCCAATCAACGACCAGTTAACCGATCTGAATTTCTTCGACGGTTAAATGCGGAATAACATGAGTGCTCAACACTTTGATACCTAGGCCCAATCATTGTCCTCTCAGAAATATTGTAGGAAAGAACTCTATTAGCTGACAGTGCTGCCCAAACTGTAATGCCCTTTGACACAAATTTCTTTTCTTCTGCAATATGAGGATTTATAGTATTGTAGTAGTTAACATCGTATCTACTTACTAAACCATTACGATTAAATGTAGACTCGTCTGAAAACACCAAACAAAGATGCCACTCCATTGTCAGTCTCATAATTTTCAATCACTTTTGAAAAAAAATCCACTCTTCTGCCTGGGTCGTCTTCAAGAATCCCGTGTACTCTGTGAGGTTTTTGTAAAACTTCACACCATGTTTCTTGATTATTCAATGTACTGTCGACTTAGGCACACCAGTGCTTAAGGATACTTTCGAATCGATGTGGGATTACTAGGAGACTTTAGAATAGCAGCAGACACATTTTCAGCCTCTTCTAAGTCAGGTGGCTGCCGGCGATACCTTTTCTGTACAATACCAGTCTCAAGTAAGAGCTTCCTCCACTTTGTGAAGGACATGACTGAGGAAGGTTCAATCATAGGATACATAGCTTGAGAAATTCTGTGTTCTTCTTTGTCATTATTAAAAGCAATAGACCAAGCATAGCACAAAACCTTCTGCTCTATCGTAAACAACATGGCAAAAAGCTGGAACAACCTAGGTTATGTTTGTTGCCTAAGAGAACACAATAAAAGTTGTCAACAATGCAATGATCTAGAAACAGCTGTTTGTTTTAAAATAACCAGCTGTTTAAACATTTGGAGCTTTTATGTTATCTTGTTCTCCGGCGGCAGGCGCTGTTGTTTAAACTGCATTTCTATCAACAGCCGCCATTTTAATTCTATTGCAGATATTAGCGTAAAAATTTGTAGGTACACTTTTCCTATATATTTCCAATATATATGAAAGAAATCTTACAATTTGATAGACGAATATGTACTTGGTGGTTTTAAAAAAAAATGTAAATACCTTTGTGAGACACACTGTATAACTAAATCCGTAACGAGATTCAAAATTTACTTGATGGAGAATTTTCAAAAAAAAAGCGAAGGTTTTTCTATTTAGAAAAACTTACTATTCAGTAAATGAATATTTGAAGATTCAACTGAAGTGGTTGAATTTTCAATGTAATGATTCTGTCCAGTTGCTAAACTAATGTAATACTTTTTTAATGTAACATATTTTATAGACTAGTTTTTGGTTTTACTTTTAACTGTTAAATAAATATTATTGTGATTTGATTATTATGTGTTGAACTGTTTATAATGCATAATATTATTATATGAATTTACAAAATTAATCTAGTTTTTAAGATAAATGATTTTGATGTATTGGAATAAATAAATTTTGACGTGTCACCTGTCTGAATAGATGTTCAATGAGCACTGTGGTGAATGTGAACAATATAAAACACTGAAACACCTACCATAAGTTTTATATTTATTTGTTTGTGTGTGTTATTGTACCAACTTGCGGTAGGGGATTCAGTGTTGACCTATCTAAATGTAAACAGTTGTATTGTGAATTAAAAATTGAAATGAAATGACAGAGCGAAGAGAAAATTGCCTATAAAAATAATAATAATAATTTCATTTAAAGGCAAAAAACCTCTTGGTCATCATCACCTTATAAAAAATGGAAGTAAACATGAAATATAATATAAACACTTAGCTGTCGAAAAGCAGTCCACAGACTAAAATTTTTTGAACGTGGTATATATTACTCGGGTATTAAATTGTTCAACTCACTTCCGGAAAAAATTTTAAAAAAACGGATTCTATCCAGAGTTTCAAGAGTTCACTCAGAGGCTACCTCCTAGAAAATACATTCTACTCTGTGGAAGAATATCTGGCCAGAGGTGCTCAAGCCAATCCTGCTGATGTCGGGTGTGAATTGCGAATGAATTGATCCAGTGTCTGCCCTGTATTTATCTCAGATATAGCCTTATTTGTTGGATATGTATTTGTGTGTATGTAATATGTATATATATATATATATATATATATATATATATATATGTATATATTTGTTATATTGTATTGTGTGATTGTGTGATTGTGGATGTGTGATTGACTAGTGCAGAAATGTGAACTGTATTTAAAGTTATTTAAGTTATTGTAGTTATTATAAATTTGATTTTGTGGACTCTTGCTGTGCGAATTGTGTTTGTCAGCAGCAATAGAAATAAATAATAATAATAATCCGGGATGTATTTTGCTAGTGAAGCAATTTATTTTATATACCATACTTGACACTTTGTGTCTTTGTAATTTTTAATATATGGAATGACTTTTTTAATTAAGATAAATTATTCTAATAAGTTATGCAAAATTTGTTATTTGTTCAAATGTTATTTATTTTGTTTAATATTTCTCTATTTTATTGTTTATTCATTCTCTGATACACCTATTTGTATAAAAGAAATAATGTGTTGTGTGTGTTTTGTAATGCGTTTTATGTATTGATGTAAAGGCTTAGACTTGTTGTATGCAATTGTATTGTCAACTACAACCAAATAAATGAAATGAAAAAAAGCATCAGGATCGGAAGACAACAAGAATTTTCCAAGAGAGCTGTTACAAAGTTGAAAGAGAAGGATCTAACTTAAGACTACATGAAAGACCACATTAGGTCCTATATGGAATTTTTTTAAATATATTGCAACATAATTTAAAATTTCATCAATTTTAACATAGATTAAATTTCATGCTATGCTAAATCATTGTGTTCAGGTCAAATCAAAATTTTCCCAACACCTAATATATGAAAACTATTCATATATATAAATTTTGAGACCTGTACATATGTAAGAAAGGTAAGCTCATGAATGTCATGGAACAATATGAAATATACAAGGCATTTAAAATGAGCCTAAACAATATGTTGAACTTTTAACTGTCATTCAAATGATTTATAGGACACAACCATTATAAGACAGAACGTAAACCAAGGCCAACATCTTAAATCAACCAGTATGTTGCATGACATGCAATGGTGTAGCACCGACCCATTTTAACTTTTTTTGTTTACACGACTACTTCTAGTGAGCAAGAATTTAATGTTTAATTAATGAGGCAATTGTACAACACCATCGTCTTATAATATAACTATGTCACATGACGGACATCCAAGTAATATTTAGTATTTAATAGAGCTTTCACATTTAACGTAACATTCAAATGGTTAAATGTAGTGGATGAAACAGAAAAAAAATGCTCTTGAGAGATCTGATATCTGGTTCAACTATAACCAACTCATTGTAAACAGTGGAAAACAGAAAAATACTTTTGGTGTTGGTTCAGTCAAACTTCTTGGCAAGTATTTTGATTCAAAACTAGGCTGAAAGACTCCCAAAGATAGTCTGTGTATGAGATTAGTTAAAGTTACATTTTGATTACAAAGTTAACAAAAAGACAAACCAGCCTGGATTTGCTGAAAAATGGATATTATACATTTCTCCGTGTATATCTTTTATATGGGATATTTTATGAGGAAACTCTGCAGGGGCAAGTCAGGTTTTCTTGTAGCAAAAAACGTTTATTTAGATGTATTAAAGGCATCACTGATCGTGAATCTTGCTAGCCTTCATCTTGTTGAGCTAGGTATACTCACTGTGCCATTTGTTTGTCTTGCACTCATTATTACATATAAAAGAAAATTTGTTTATTTATAGTAAAAGAAGTAATATACATAATTATGGTACTAGAAATAATTGTTTAATTTATGCAAACTACGTTAGACTAAGTAAATCTCAGTAGACTTATAAATCTCTTATGATAAAACTGTTTAATAGTTTGCCATTAAGTAGAAGAACAGTAACTAATAAGAAGTTCAAATTAGGCATTGAAAATGGGTAAAAAAAACATTCTATAGCATAGAAGATTGTGGATTGAACGATGATACTAATTGTGTAGAATTTTAAACTGTATTAAACATTTTATAATTCTTTTGTATTAGACCTAATCTGACAATGTCTATTAAAAGAAAATGTTCAATGACAATAAATAAATAACAATTATTATTATTAATTTTCAATTCATTTTGATTGACTCTGATGTTCAATGATCCTCTTATCAATTTATTTTGTACAGGTAGAATTGGAATCCCACACAGGTTTCATGGGAGGTTTACAAAGGAATAAGACAACAGGCGTTACAGCTCCATATTATGCTACTTCCTTTACTGAGGTTATCTTTCATGTATCCACTCGCATGCCTAGCTCTAGCACAGAAGCATTATTGCAGAAGGTAATTAAATTTTATTTGAATATACAGTGAAACTTCTAAATAACAGACACTGCTCAGACCACAAAAATGTCCGCTATCGGGAGATGTGCAGTTATTTAAGCAGGCTGATTAACGTATGGTGAACCACCACAATTGCGTCTTGTTACGATATTGAACATGTTCAGAAAATTTAAATGGTGAATCTAAATTATATGTTCATTAACCTACTCTATAATAAAACGTATTACTTTAATGCATATACGGTCGATAAAAGTGAAATAAATTAAACATTGGTATTATTTCACTACTGTCTACTGTAATATCAAAGTTTTTATAGTACAACAAGCATCTGTTGTTTTAATCTCTCAAAAATACACGATAAAACAAATTTGTAAATTAAATCATATTCTTTATTTATTAATCATTTTGTACTATAGTACTGAATAAACAAATAGGCCAATTAGGAAAATCTAAATTTAAAAAGGGAGAAAATTAAACTATGTGAGGTTTAAAGTTAAACGTTTTAGTTTGAGAGACATCATAATACACAACTATACTACACCCTGTTCTCAGGGGAACTTTATTGAAACTGAATTCTTAAAGGTCACTGATTACTGATAAATAAAAGACACAAAGAAAGGAAACCTCGTTTCCAGGAAGTCAATTTCCAGGTAATTACGAAACAGACATTGCAATGTTTGTTTTGAGACATCTACAATTTCTTAGAAAAGGGTAATATTTTATGCTCTGCTGTCCATTATTCAGAAGTTTCAACTGACCCATTGGCCATCAATTTCGTGTCCGTTTTTGGGAAAGTCCGTTATTTAGAAACACTACAAAGGCCAGAAAAGCATGATCCGAGTCGGGGAATAAAAAATGTCTGTTTATTAGAAGTGTCTGTTAAGGGAAGTTTCACTGTACATACATTTTATACACTTCAGTCATTTTAGTAAATAAAACATCAAATATTTTCTTTGTTTATTTGTTTTCCAAATATTGGTAGTGAATATCTTTTGAAATGAAGATGTTAAAATAAACAGTGCAAAAAAAAAATGAAAAGTGTATGAACTTACTGACTCGCCCATATTCAAAACGAACCAAAATTAATCGTCACAAAAAAAATGTCATTTGGTTAATTGTCAATAATAAAAGAACCGAATCAATCATGGAGGCTGTGGTAAACTTGCTTTGTTTGTGCCATAAACGTTGTAAGTGTATAATCATATTCAATTAAAATCAAGCTTCTAAAGATGACGGTCAAGGTTTTTTGTTTTTTTTTTCCCAGTTATACCTTAATTGTAATATTTTGTGATATTTGATTTTTTTACGCATGTGTATCATTATTATTCATATTTCTTTACGTTGTTTTGTTTAAACACTCAGTCAACATTGCCTTATAAAAAAAAAAACCTGTTTTGTTTAAACACTCAGTCAACATCGCCTTATATAAAAAAAGGAACAAAATAAAGCCCTCAAATACTCTAAAATTTAAACAAAATCGATAGAGCCGATTTTGAAAAATTATGCCATTTATAACAGTCACATGACTGACCCATAAGAGGGCGACCAATATGTTTTATTTGGGTCCTTAGACACTACACTTCAGCAAAATTTGATCAATATCTTTAAAACCAATTGAAAAAATCTTAATTTTGTATTTTTTGCTTATGGCACTACCCCCAAATTTGATTTATAAAACTTGTCATTCCTCAGTTCACATGGAAAATTTTATTAACAATTCTTATATTAAAAATCATTCGTGGGACTTTTATAATTTATTTATATATTTTTCTCTATAAACAGCATGTACCATACAGGAAAAAATTCCAATGCCAGATGTCTTGTCAATGATTAAATATATATACAAAATTGATAATCAAATCAAGAACTTAATATTAACACAAATATTTTAATACATCTCAAACATGACAAATTGAAAATGACATACGAAAATATAAATAGAAATACAATTCCGATCTGTCACAGGTTATTTGACTAATTCAGCACAATTTCTTCATCTGAATAAAAACAATTTTCCAAAAGAAATGTAACAAATGTCTTCTTAAATTTGTTTGGGTTTTCAATCTGCCTCAAATTACTTAGAACTTTATTATACATTTCTCAATACACTATAATAAAATCGTTGTATGAAAGCTGTTTTTTAGTTAAAAGTACGAAAAGATTTAAATACAGTTGAAAGGATTTAATAATGTTGAAGCAAACTTTTCTATTCTGAACGAGTTGCTGAAATGAACTATGACTCATGGTCTGACGTCACGTTTCAAGAACACGTTTATAAAGCGGATTACTAAGTTAGTTATTTTAAAGTAAAAAATAGGTATTTGATGAATTGTGAAAATATGAAATTAAAAAGGTTAAAGGATATGTAACTGTAGTACAAACTGTATGTAATTCATATCAGTTATTGATATATCATATTAATTGACACAAGTAAAATTAGAAGCAAAACAAAAGAGAGAGAAAATTTCAAAGTTGGTCGAAACCCAAGAAACTTAAAAAAGTTGGCAGAAAAGTGTAACCTTCAAAATGTGATTTTAAGTAATAGAAAATTCAGTAAATGTAAAGTATACTGAAAGAATAAAAGATTAATGGAAAATAAAATAAAAAACAAATTTCAATTAAGAAGTTATAGTTTTCACATCTTTGTATAAAAACGGAGAAAGATACAAAGTTACAAATTTAAAATATTAAATAATTACAAGTAGTGAAAAGAATAATGTAAGTCCCAGGTAAGTTAATTAAAAGGAAATAAGTGAAAAGTGCTTAGTGATATTAGAAGTGCGAAAAACAAAAGATAAGAAAGCCAGACATTCTTTCTGTCGCGGCTAGCTAACTCATACGTGTTGCGCCACAGAACTACCGAATCTCAGTGAGAAACGAATAAAGATGTGAAAACTAGAATTATGAAATGAAGCAAATTTTGAATACTATATAACAAGAGAATGGTAACACTTAGTAATGCAAATCGAAACTGTAGGAACAGCCATTATCAAGACAAATAAAATGCAGCAATCAAAAGTAAAAAATTCCAGGAAATTAGCCTATTACAGGACCTTTTAAATAGAAAAAAAAAGGATTTGTATACCGTGTATACCAACCTAACTTGAGAGTCAGAGTCAAGGATATTTTAAGAAAAATTAATTTAAAAAGGAGTTTGAAGAAGAAAACTAATGAACAAATATGGAATATAAATAATACAGCACAATACAATTATGAAAGGAGGAATTAATAGCACTAAATAGGCAGAAATGACAACTATGGTATAACTCGACGCAGGGAAGAAAATACGATACTGTTTGGCTATAAGTAGAGCCCTATATCCTCCAGTCAGGAGCTTTAGAAGAAGAAAATTGAAAAGTAAAATCTAATAAAATCAACGTTGGTGGGTTCAGTGAATTTAACTTCAAACTTTATAAAATAAAATAAAATCCACGTCAGTTGCTACAGTGAAATTGATTTGTGAAAAATATGAAAAGTAAGTTTTAAAGTCAGTCAATTTAGTGAAGCTGCCATATAAGTTAAGTGCTGTTAGTGAGGTGTGAAATGGAATAATAAGTTGATGGAGTATAAACAATTGAAATAAAAGAAGATAAAAGAGGATGGTTTAAACGGCAAGGACCAGCTTTTCCATGGATAGGATCTGATTTCTGGACTAACAACGCAGAACTATGCCACACCACATCCTGGCAATTCAACGCATCAGTTAAGGTTTAACATTTAAATAAAAATCTATAGAAAGTGAGTTACCATTAAGAGCAAGAAAAAATATTCAAATAGAATATAATTAATTAATTTTCCTGGGATAATTTTTTGTGCGATAAATTTTGTATGTTAAATTTAAGAGTAGTTTTTTGTGTGTGGATATTTTGGGTTTTATTTTTATATAAAGAGAAATTAAAAAATACTGACTAAAGCAAAGTAAACTTAATCCTTAATTACTAATCATAATTGTAACTGAGCAATGAGTAAAAGGTTACGAAAGATCTTACAGAAAATCAAAGGTTTAGACAAAAAGAAATGTTTTAGTTATTTTGGAAGAACAACCTGTGACCATCCTCCACTTCTTTTGACCAGCTGGAAGCTACGGCTGGTTGGAGACCGCTTACACTCTAGCCGAATCTCGTCAAGATGGGCCAAGGACTCGGGTTAGGACGCTAAATAAACGCACACAACGCAAGTTAAATTAAATGTTATCCTTTATTTTAGTGCCGAATTAGAAAAATACAGTAATGAACTATAATTTATAAAAAGGACATAACGTGTAGATAAAAGCCTTAATAGTGGCTGAAAAGCATACCGATTAATTTAGATAGCATGTGGTTGAAAAATGGACTGACCTCATCCCGTCCCGTAGCAGTCTGCCGCAACCTTTTTCTCGCGGCTCTCTGAAGAGACTCTCTCCGGCTTGCTGGTTCAAGCCCTCCAGTGCTCGTCTCTCTCCCCCCTCTTACGTGATCTTGCACTGCTCAACAAAATCACGAGTGTCAATTGATATTTTATTATTGAGGATCCCTTCCCGCTACATCCTAATTTATTCTCATTCTAGTTTTTATTTGGTGGGCTCCTTGGCTGGGCCACAAACCTGTTCATAAGTATAAGAGAATCATTGGATTAGTTTTTGAAGTAAGGATTGTTACAACTAATAATCTATTGTAAATAGTATAAATAAAAAATGGTTTAAAAGATAATTAAATTTAAAGTGATCACAAATATTGAGAATTATTTCAAATTAAATTACCAATCCACACACAGGATTACAAACCGCATCGAATAAGGTAAGATAGATTGTACCAGAAAAACATTCTTAAGAACTCACTCTAGAGAACATTTTGAGATCACTCAAAAAGAAATCAAATTTTTTCGTGATCTCCCTGAACCAAGGGGTAATATTAAATACAGTTTCTGGAAGCTTTAATACGGGGGGTACCAATAGCTTAATTAAGGAGTTGACACGTCAAGATAAACGATAAAAGCCATTACTTCCAGTAAACTGTCTCAATTCGTTCGATACTCGCCGGAACAAAGATTGTAATCACAAATTACCGGATTTTAGGTAAGTGCGTTGGACAAAAATAAGGGAAAGTGCATAGCCTAACTCAGATAAAAAAAGCAGCTGAGTTTTTCCGTTGTAACACCTATAGTGTGTTGCATTCTCAAACAATGCTGTCTTATGAATAGGGTAGTTGAATAAATGTTTACCCCTAGTCAAGTATTTAGAATATCTTTTTACTATCAATGGAATCTCTCCAGAATATAATCCTATAGGAAAGCAGGGAATAAACATAGGCATAATATATACCATCATGGTTGTAGTCCTGTCGGTCACTCTCCTAATCGTCATTATTACAAAATAAAATTTTGTTAGCTTAGCAGTTAAGTCTAATATATGATGTTTCCATGAAAGAGTATTATCAATCACTAACCCCAAGAACTTTACTCTGTCTGTTGGTGTTTGTATAGTGTGCAAATATGAATCATCAATACAAGAATATCTATTATTGTTAGAATGGAAGTTAATTAAATTTGCCTTAAACCAGCTATTCATTATACTCAAAAAGTATACTACAAAAAAGTATAAAATTATTATTTCTCAAAATTGGTTCTACCAATACGTTCAGATTTTAGTGAAATGTAAAGATTAATGACCCAAATGTGTGTACAAAATTAAAATTAAAATATATATATATATATATATATATATGTGTGTGTGTGTATTACAATTTGGGATCAACATCTTTAAAAGCTCAATTTTAAAGAAATACCATTTATGCTGGCGACGTGTTTATGGCACAAGTGAAGCAAATTTAGGTTCTTATTTTATATATAAATATTTTTCAAAGACCGTGATAGTTCATATTCATTTTTTCATTACAATTACTGAATTAATGTTTTTTGGTAAATATTAGTTTGGTTAGTTTTTATTTGGATTTGGGGATGAGTGAATGAGAAAGTTTGTGTAATGTTTTTGCACTTCTTATTATTAATGTGTTATTATTTTTCTGTTTATACAGACTCGTCACTTAGGCAATGATGAAGTGCACATAGTGTGGTCGGAACATACAAGAGATTATCGTAGAGGAATTATTCCTACAGAGTTTTGTGATGTATTGATTGTGATATATCCTCTGCCACATAAACTATTCCGAATTCAAGTCTCTAGAAAATCAGAGGTAATGACGAAAACTATATTTTTTTAGTAATATATGTATCTGTGTAGTAATATATGTAAGTGTTTATGTTGATGACTGCATGAATTACAGAGTGTCTACCAGTCGCGGAAGTCCCCGATTTTCATTTTAGTTCACCGATTTTAGTGGTTTAGATAGAACAGATTCATAGAGTTGTTTCATTATATGTAAAATATTGAAAGAACAGATTCAAAAAATCATTTTTGTAAAATATCAATTCATCAAGAATTCATTCGTTAATGAAGTTTCAATCAAACTTTTCCTTTAAACTCAACGTAGAACATCAGTCTGAATGTTTGTTCCACAAACCGTATGGAACTTCGACTATGGAATAATTCTAACTAAAAATTTCTATACTGTGCCAATTAGTACTGAGAAATTAACATAATATTGAAGTATTTTATTTGGTTGCCACGAAACACTACTTAAAGATAATGAAAAAAAAGTCTGTAGGGCTACACAGATAACATAAAGTTTGTGTTTTCCAGCAGGTTGCACCATTTACTAGTAAATGACTCTAAAATAAAACCTTGCAAACATGTCAGTATCGTACCAATTGGCCGACACACCACTTTAACTATCCCCTTGCTGTCTTACCGATCAGCCTCCTCATTGTACTTAACGTGTTAAACAAGACCTTTAAATTGAGTTATAACATTTGTTAGTCGCCATTCCGAATATTGATATATTAAATAATAAATGTAAGACTTACCTTCTACAATATTCTGATTTTTGTTGTATATACGACTGCCATTTCAGTTATTCCGCCATGAGTATGTACTCAATCAATAGCCATAAATGTACTCAATGTGGCTTTACAGTAGTAATTTTCAAGTTGCCCACTCCCAAAAACCCCATTTTGGGATGGGGATAAATTTATTTTATAATGCCAAAATATGGTATTTTTACACAAAAACCATTTCTAAAATTTAAAATTTCTACTTTTTAAAGTTTAAAAATGACTTAACCATCTAAGGACTTTGTTGACGCTTGGTATATATAAAGTTTTAATTTGGGTCCATAAACATAAATATTCATTCGATCAGAACATAGGATTTCATCTTAGGTACAATACCAGAAATAGATAGAATTACAGATTTTCATCTCATTGTTCAAGTATTATTATTATTTGAAAATACCCGACAGTACATAGGGCTAAATTTAATTTTAAATGACACACAATTTAAAAATAAAATAAAAATAGAAATTATAAATAAGGTATATTAGGTATGGGATAAATGAGTATTTTAGTAGACAAATTGACATTTAGAAAGAAACAATGAAATTAAATGTAAATTGGAATAATTATGGTAAATTATGTATAATTTTAAGTTTTTCAGTGTACCTCTTTCTTTGTAAGAAATATTTTTGTGCAATAAATATATCAAATCATATTTTATATTTGTTCATAACTATTGTTGGAATTCTTATTTACAGGTTCCCTATTTTGGACCGTTGTTTAATGAAGCTATAGTTGGACAACATGTATTAGCAGGTTTGGTGAGAGCTACTGCTATCAGTGCTTCTCGAGCTAAACGAAGTATGCTGCCTTTCTACCAACAATAGTAAGTCAACTATATTTTGTTATGATAAAATTACAATTTGTATATACAAATTTTGTATGGATAGTAGACACAAGCTTATCATGGAAACTGGTCCTCGGTATTACCTAGTAGTACATAAATAGAAATACAATAAAACACTAAATAAATTATTTACCTTTGTTTTGTTCTCTGCTTACAGTCCTTCATTGTTTCTTTTTTCGTGTGGTTATGGTGTTTCGCCGATTATTCAGCTTCTTAATGTTGTTTCTTCTAGCATTGGTTAAATCTGTGTTGCTTGTTCAAAATAAAACACATACACATCACATTTATGAATAACATGTATGTACAACACTTAAGGTAAATAAGTTATTAACATAACCTGTCCAGTAGAGGAATCACATTATAATAAATACACTAAAGTTCTGAAAACACTATTATGTTTTTCTATTTGTGTACTACTAGGAAATACCAAGGACCACTTTCCAAGGTAAAGCCTGTGTCTCCTATCCATACAAAATCTAAACATAATAAGGCTATGTGCACTATCAAACTCTAACATAATTTATATATAAACATACAATAATATTTCAAGTGAGAAATATACACCCTAGGCTGGGAATTGAACCCAGGACCTTTGGCTTTACGCGCCAATGCTTTATCAACAGAGCTATCCTTAGTAGCTTCCCAGCATAGGGTGTACACTTCTCACTCGACTTTGATTATTGCTGCAATTTTTTAGTTATGAAATTAATTATCTCGTTAGATACAACATTGTAATTAATTTTTACTTATTTTGCAGCCCTTACATATTATATTTATGAATGTATTTATTCACTTAAAATATTACTGTATTTTCAATACTAGCTAGTAAAAACGTACAAATGTTAAAATCGATAAATTAAAAATTATATATAAAGTTTGTTAGCATTTTGATGCTGATTCAAATTACTTTCTTGTATAAAGTAATTTTTTTTGTGTTGTATGACATTTGTATGGCATTGTCAACATAAAACAAAATAAATTAATTGAGATTCAATAATAAACATAAAATAACACTGTAGACTTTAAAAAAATAATTAAGTAATTAAAATACAATAATAAAAACAAGATCTTTTAAAACATTGGAAACACTTTATTTACGTAGACCTTATTATAGAGACTAACAATACAATAAAAAAAAGAGATGTGATAAAATATTCATAACAAAAACAAAATAGAATCTATACATTCCAAAACCGGTGTTTATCAATAGCCGTTTATTTTTACTCATAGCCTAAATAATAAAATGCAGACTGCACTAAATGAATAAGGGAGAAACAAATTATGTTTGGCATAAACTGCTAAGAAACTCATTATTATGACCCCTGGCATGGCATTTCTTAAACCTATTGTGCAACCAAGTTGTAGGTTCTAATCAAGCAGATTAGTCCCTTTGACGAGTTAATCACTAATTAGTACATCTTGAGAGAGTATTGTGAGTTCTTGTGCTCAAGACAACATAAGTCTCTTTCTTGTCAAAGTCGCACAGTCAAAAATTACATGCCCAGTGGTTTCATTTCTGATGTTGAGATGTTGGAACCCATTTCTAACCTTATCAATTGTAAGATGTCCTACTAGAACTTCCTGAGATTGAGGTGGATCCATATGCATGTTTATTTTACTCATTGGGTCTACTTCATTGATTTTCTCTAGGTTGGTTGATTTGGTTAAATATTGCCAGTATGTTGCCACGAATAGCCAGGAAAGAATGTGGTCGACCTGAGCAATTCTCCGTTTACTCAGATAAGGCTGCATTGAAACTGAAGGTCACAACCTATTATGCTATTTCACCTTTTGGCTTGGGATGATTAGCTTCCTACCCTTCTACAGCATACGTTGCCGATCTGCTGCCACAATATGTTGTCCGTTTTGTATCAATGAGTTAGCATGTAAGTCTGCACAACCTTCCCCTCTACCTCACCTTGCTCTTAGAAGAATAGAGGACACAGGGAGCCCACCATTTAAAATCACCACAAAGTCTGCACATATTAAAATTATATTGTCATATTTACACATAGACACTTTTGGAACACACTATCCTTAATTCATCACAGCCTTAGAGGCTCACTATAGTGAATATGTAAGGGATCCTAGCTGTATCTAGAATTTTTTTATGTAGTCTTGGGTTATATATCTCTCATCTTTTCCCAGCAGATCTCTCTTGACCAACCTTCTCTTCAAAATCATCTTCTTATCGACCTTTATTTCATCTTTTTTTATATATAAGGGAATGAATGACATAGATGTTTCTCACCCTTAAGCAACAAGTTCAGGGAGAGGAATAAATTCCATCATATGGAAAGGAATTGTTAATAACAATTATTTGTGTTTATGTACAGCTATGAAGAAAGATCTCGTTCTCTGGAAACTGTTATGAGGAATCATAAAAATGCTTCAACATTTGAGGAATTTGCAGCTCAAGTTTACTCACCTGTCCAGGCTCCTTCACCTTTTTGTCAAGGACCAACCAGAGCTTCTGGTAAGAAAGATGAACTTATTTGATTTATAAGTATATCTTTAAAAGTAAGTTGAACGAGTGTGATTACATTTAAAATTGTAACATATTTTTTATAAAGGTTGTATTTGGCTCAACATTTCTCTATACTATTGTAAAGTCAGCTTTTGTGTGCTCTCAGCTAGCGTGAATGTCTTTCAATTACAGGAGTAAGTTGCCGAAGTATGGAAGGATCATCTTGTTCACAAGTAACCAATAGTACAACTCTTGCAGCTGCACTTATAGACTCCCATACAACTACCAGTACACATAACATGCGAGGACGCTTGGCAACTGATGCTTCTCGCCTCAGAGGTGTTCAATTTTACTTAATTGCTATATATCTAACATAACATGAATAAATTACTTTTAGGGCTTATTATGCTTTTGCTTACTAGTTTGAATTTATTATGATTTCTGTCTGCTTTATTACGTTATATTACTAACAAATTCTATACAGGGATGAAGAACTAGTATTTAAGAATGATATTCTAATTAGATTATTTTGCTCCCAAATCATTGAAAACTAAGTTAGTATTTAGTTTAGTTTTTTTACTTATGCATGCATTAGAAATTTCTGTTTTAACCGTCTTTGAATTTTTTTATTAAATTTTTTTTTTTTATGTCTGCCTATGAACTGTGATAAAATGTAATAATGATGGGTCAACCATTTTACTTGGTACATAACAATATTAATGCATTTTTGAGTTGATTCTGCATAAATGAATGCCCTAACTTAAAACTTACAGATACCTATTGTAAGAATAAAATACAAAATTTAAATTATTCCCAAAATTATCTTTTAATGATTTTGATTTTAGTTAAAATATTGCTGTAGACAATAATGAACGTTTTGAGTCAGGATTTATAATTAAAACAATTTATCTCAAGGAGAGATTCACTCATATGACTGTCAACAACAGTCAAAGCAAGCATTTTGTTGTACAGCTTTATGCCTTATTAGGCCTCAGAAAATAAAATCCGTCTCCATATTAGTTTCGTTCGAGATCACTAACGTACCAATGAAAGAAACCATCTCTATATTAATGAAAAATTTGAAGGAGAATAATCTCATACCAATTGAGAAAATAGCCGAGATATCTAATTTACTTAAAAATCTGCTTATCCCAAAATTACTTTAAATTCAATGATCAATATTACAGTCAAAACAATGGATTTGTTATGGGATGTCCACTGTCAAATATAAAGATGGAAATATTCTTAAACCATATTGAAAACCATAACATAATAACACCAGAAAACAAACACTTTAAGAATATAACGTATTACCATAGATATGTCGACGATATCATTGTTTTATATCCAGATTAAATGGAAAACACCTTTTCAAAATATACAGGAAGCCCACTTACACTGATCACACAATCCATGCTTCATCCGATCATCCAATATCACATAAGATGGCAGCATATAATAGTTTAATTCACAGATTAAGAAACACCCCCATGACAGAAACAGACTTTCAAGATAAACTTCAAACAATTAAATACATTGCCACCCAAAATGGTTACAGCATTTAAATTGTGGACAAATTGCTCAAGAAACTGAACAGGAAATATAAAATTAAAGAACTATCACAACATAAAAAAGAAAGAAAAATTTAGTGTTTAATTTTTGCAAACCGCTTGAACATATACTTGGGAATATCCTTAACAAACATGGCTTTAAGGCCGCATATAAAACAAAAAATAATTTGCAAGGTTACTTGAACAATAAAAGGAAATTGAAGAACAAATTAGAAGGCCAGGAGTATACCAGTTACCTTGTAACTATTGTCCAAAAAAAATATATAGGACAAACAGGAAGGTCATTTAAGAAAAGGTTCAAAGAACATATATCCCTTTGGCTAAACAAAGCGTGAACCTCACAAGAATTGAATCGAAATTCGCCAAACACATTATCCAAAATGACCATGGTTAGTCCTGCATAAATAAGACCCTAAAAATATTATATCATTGTAAAAAGAGAAAGTTTATGAATGCGTTGGAACAGTTCGAAATATACAAGAACTATAAGACAGATAGTAGTATATTACTAAATGAGAAATTAAACTTCGATTCTAATGCATTATACGACCACTGTATTGACACAGTGATAAGACATCATCCACTCATTGTGGATAAGTTAGATTGTGGAACATTGGTTAGATAAGACATCATCCACTCCCGACAATTAAATTATGCACACCCACACGCAGTATGTACCGGGACATCAAAGAATCGAGTTGACTCATGAGTCGTGTTTGTTTTAATAAATTTTATATATTAAGTGCAAATCAGTGTTTGTGTTTATGTATAACTATGTATGTGTAACTGTTTATATTTGACGAAGGGAAACCTGAATAAATTAACTTGAAAATGGCGGAATAGCTATAACGGCCATCGTATAAACAACAAAATCAGAATATTGTAAACGGTAAGTCTTACATTTACTAACTCATTAAAAATCTCAAAATTGAATTTGTATTAAGTATATCCTTCAACATATTGGTCTTGAAATTCTTCAATCTTTTCATTGAATCAATCAATTATGTAGTGTAGACAATAATTACAGTTGTATAACAAACATAAAACTTTAAAGTTACAATATTAAATGGACATTACAATAATGGCTATTTAACAATTTAACACATATTACAAATACAGATAGTCCATTAAAATCAATTACATATCAATAATATAAAATTATATAACATGTAATATGTTTTAATAAAATTATTTATTTAACATTTTATTTTAGAATTATTCAATTACAAAATATACAAAATGAGTACCCATTAGTCTGTAAATTTTGCCTTGACTATTTAACACAACACTTGTCTGTGCACAACATAAATTAAAACTATAAAAACTTGATCTAAACAATTAAGACTGCATGGAAAAAGGTATTGATCAAGCTAGGTCTCTCGGGAGATGCCACGCCCACACTCACTATAAGTGAGCCCATGACTCTTCAAGAATTGAGATTGTTTTCAATTATAAAATCTTAAGGTCTTGAAACAAGTTGATCTTCGAACAGATAGAAATAACAGACAGAATAGTTTGAAGGTTAAATTATTCACTTCTGTGTTGTTAATTTTATTTCAGTGTGAAGATACTGACTTACACAAATGTGTTCATCTTCCTGGTTGAATATGTATCGTGTGAAGAGTTTTGGATAACCTCTATTTTCAAAAGCTGTTTGTGTACTTTAAATAATTTTACTATGATGTAATTGTTACTATGATGAGAAATTTAGTTTATATTAGTCACAGTTGTGAGATAAAATTATATGATATCAGTTGCTCAATTTATCAACTTTAATGCTGAAATGAAATGAAATTAATTAATCAACATTCAAATATTTACAATACAAGCTGTTTATTTATTAAAACCTTGTAAGTTGCTCCACCCCAAACTCGGTTATCTGTAATGCAACCTTAATTTTTTATAAATATGAGTTCTTATCTCTCACTTACCTGTACTCTTATACCTTGCTATTCTAGGTGATATCAAAGAAATAAGTGTTCTCGATAATATTTTAGAAACTCATCTTTCATAATTTTAATACTTAATTTATTCAACAAAACCTCTATTTTATCCTAAATCTAAACCTATGATTAATTATAACACATCAATAAAGATCATTGTTCATTCTAAAATTGATTTTACTATTATGGGCATATAAAAAATAAAACTAATTGTCTGTTTATACTTCTGAGATTTTAGATAAATTAATTTAAATAGCTGTATGTTATTCTATAACTGTTCTTTACTTACGCCAAGTCCTGGTCTAAGTATTTTTGTTAAGAAACCATTTATAACCTTTTGTTTTTCACTTCTCGTCTTATTTCACAACTCTTATTAATCACTTAAACATTTTGTTCGACTAACTTCTGTCCATCTCACTTATAAAACGTTGATTTAAACTTTGACTAAAGGATACTTGCGTCCTCCCCTACGGAAGACTTCTTGCAACTGACTAACTTGCTGACTAACTGACTAACTGTAACATGCTCTACTTCCCTCCCGCTCCAAACACTTTTATCAGATATTTCCTATTTATTACTATATTTGGACATCGTATGATCATCCCTATTTACTTATATAGACATTGTATGATTCTTTCTTGCTTCGAGAATATTCTTTCTTTATATACTACGCACTAAATTGTTTAAGTTCATTTTTTATTTATTTCTTAATTCTAATCAATTTTTATTTACATATATTATTGTTTGTTATTAAATTTGAACCAAACTATTATTTATTTATAATTGACTGGTTGGAAAATATCCCACGCTTACAACATTTTAATTTAATATTTATTTATAGTTCTTAATCTCGAGTTTTCTTGTTAGTTGACATTTTTTAATTAACTATGTATGTAATTTTACTCTTAAATCCTTACAACTAAACATGAACTACAATATTGATCTAAAAAGCTTCTGTCCATAATTTCTTATTATTTTAAATTCATTTACTTAAAGTTGAACTAAAGTTTCTTATTTTCAACACTGTCTATTTACTATTTCATAATAAATTAGTTCGTTATTTTGATTGGCTTTAATATATCAGTTGAAAATTTATTAATGAAATCTATTTCAACGAATCATGTTACTCGTAACTTAACCCTGTTTACTAGCCTAATATTTTCATACCATTGCAGTACTCTCAAAAGCACGTTAACAATTTCAAAATTGTTTCATAAGTGAAAACAATGCTAGGAATGTCCTATAATTATGTATGTCCTAATATAAATATAAATTATGATAGTAATAATATTTTCTTAATTCACTTAAATATTAAAATTATGATGATAAAGTAGACTTTTATGCTGTTCTTATTCTCATGTTTGTATATTTGTTTTAAAGCAGTTGCAGAAGGTGGTCGTGTGTGGTTTATGGGAGGAGAAGGGGATCAACATCAACACGGCATCTCTCCTCGACCACTCAAGAAGTTAGCTTTGAAAACTGGTCCAAAACGTATGGCTCCTTCATTAACACCACCTGATAGTCCAACATCGAGGCGTTCTAAATAGAGTTTGTGTGACTCTAGTCTACCATGCAATGAAATGTTGGCCAAAGAGGTTTATAGAAGTTATATTCATTGTTATTAAGATGTGTTATTCTAAAGGAAGAACTCTCAAAAGAGAATTCACCACATAGCCTTAATTATTACATCAAGTTTCAGATTTTTAATGTAGTTATAATTACATAATCCCTTACCATTCGTGTAGACAAATTATAATATTGGATTTTAAAATTTCCAGTTTGTTCCCTACTCAATATACTTACCTTTAAGGTTGTACCATAAGTACAAGTTTATATCAAATTCCTCAAATTTTAATTTAAATAAGATGCTTGAATATATAATTTTGAGCCTCCCAAAAATATTTTAATATTTATACAGGTGAGTCACAAATAAACTTTCAGAACCCTTTACTACTGATAAAAATAAAGAAAAAGTTCATATAAATATAAGTGCTTAGTTTCCTCTCTCTCTCTCTCCATCATTTTGTTATATAAAAAGGTATTGAGTTCAGATTTTGTATGTTAGGTTTAACTAGTGTACCAAAAACAAAAAACTATTATGTATATTTTCGACAAAAATGTAGAAGAAACAAACTAAACCAAACTAAAACATCCAAGATTAGCTTAAAAACAAAATATTTTCAAATTCTAATAATTTTACTTGCAAATCTTTATATTTTAAACCTTATGAATCAGTGTATTAGAGTGAAGATTAAGAAATTTTGAAATGTCTAACCAAACCAAAAATCCCTTAATGGTAAGGAAAATAATTTTACCCTTATCGAGAAATTTAATTTTTAGTTTATTGTTATCATCCTTTGATCTACAGAAATTATATTTAGTTTGTTATTAAAAGAGGAAAATAAATTTTAAATAGACTGTATACAATAAAAAAATTGCAGAGCTCTTGCAAGGGTGTAACTTTGGTCCCAACACCTATCACAGATTCTTGAGTATCATACTGGAGCATTTATTACATTCGGCACTTTTCATATTGATGAGTAGATTACTTTTTTTTAAAGTTTTAATTCACAAGTGTAATATTTATTTCACTAATAAAATGGTGTGAACTATTATTAACTCATCCGACGATGTGTCCCATGAAGGTATGTCAATGTTTGATTTGTTGTGGACCAGTTGTTTTTTAACGGATTTGGTTAAAATTTTGTAGATATATAATATATGAAAGTATACCACAGAAGGTTCAAATAAATATTTTCCTTGCAAACAAAGTGGCGGATGTTTAAATAATTATAACACCTTTTGGGCTATTAGATTATCTCATTTTATTAACTTCATCAGAAATTTTACTAATTTTATTCACTTTTAAGTTAGTAATAAAGAAAACAATAAAATATCAAAGAAGAAACAATGGTCGCTATTCAAATTGGAAACCATCTACCATTATGCATTGTTATGGAGGACATTAATTGGTATTTATATTAAGGTTTCCGCATACAATAAAGAGATCAGTGGTTCACTCTAATATGCTTTTAATACTATCACAATAAAGTTTCTAATATCATCAGTAGCTGAGCTATCTAGACTAAATAGTGAACTTAATCCAGAGCGAAAATAATGTTGTAACAATTATCACCAAAGCTCAAACATGCAAAGTTCCGTAGGTCTCAAGTCCACGGGCTTCTGCTACAGTGCCGACTTCTTTTCATTTACCTTAGTTGCCCAACTCTTCCGATGATCTACCGTGGAGACTGTTCTTTTCGCTAGCAACTTCTCCTCCTCACCTTATTTGTGCCTCAGTCTTTATACTCTTGTCTCTTGGGTAATTGCAATTTGGCAATTATCTAACTTTCTGCATCTTATTGCAACTGTTGTTTATGCTCTAGTTGTTATCATAGGGGCTTAGAATGAAAATGAAAAATTAACCGTCTACTAACCTTATCATTGACAATCCTAACAGCATTGAATGAAAGCTTCCTAGGCATACCGGGAAAAATGTTGTGGGATCTTGAGAATTTAATTTTCAATAATTGTCTTTAGCTCTTGGGAAGATGGGTGAACAAACTTATACTTGTAACCCACAAAAGTAAGTCACTAACAGTTAGGTCTGGCGATCTTGGCATCCAGTCCATAAATTAATTTTACCTACTTATTAATTGACCAGCAAGTTCATTGTTTCACAAGATGAGCATAGTACGGAGTTGCTCCATCCTGTTGGTAGATGGAAGACTCCATTTCAAGACTAAAATGTGGAATCGCATGTTGATTCAATACATCATGATACCTAGTTCCAGTCATATGCTCTCAAAAATATCATAGAATAATACTTCATTAATTGTCCAAACCATAACACCCTTACATTTCAGTTTTTTTTCCTTCAATTAACTTGAGAGAAATAATAATCATTGTTTCTTCTTTGATATTTTATTGTTGATTATTGTTTATTTTATTATGAACTTAAAAATTAATGAAATTAGAAAAGTTTGTGATGTAATAATACAAGTAAAATAATCTAATAGTTAAAATTTGTAACATATATTTTTCCAACATACACTTATGTGTCGAAATCTCTACAATCGTTCATTCAATATAGTTACTTTTTTGTAATTTAGGATCTAAAAGGTTCATTCTTCCTCAAAGGTTTCCAGTATTTTTCAATAATATAAGATATTTTCGACTTTATATGTTTTATCTGCTACGAGGCAATTTAATTATAACTTCATGTAACTAAAAAATAATTATAAATTAAACTGAACTATCCTGACTGTTTGTTTTTGTGAAATGTGTATGCATTTTTTCAATGTTATATGTTTTTTTAACTCAAATTATGACAACTAAAAACATATATATTACGCTTTAAATGGAAAAAAATTTACTGGCTCTAAATGGGAAAAAATTTAAATTATGGTTATCCCAATTGTGTTTTTGAGAACTTTACTTGAGTACAGTTCTGATGATGGCAGCATAGACTACTGAAATCGGTAATCTGTGATTGTCAAAAAAGGATTGTTAGAAAGAAAATATAAGATAATTTTTATATATATTTTCTTTCTAACAATCCTTTTTTGACAATCACAGATTACCGATTTCAGTAGTCTATGCTGCCATCATCAGAACTGTTAAAGTACTCAAGTAAAGTTCTCAAAAACACAATTGGGATTTTAATTAAAATTTTTTCCCATTTAGAGCCAGTAAATTTATTATCTGATTCAACAATTTTAAATGTTTATTTAAAGTTTTTCTAACATGCCATATTTACATTTACTACAAAACTGATTAGGTATACTTTTATACATATTACATATACAGCATTCATCAAACATTTTAACTTAATCAAACCAAAAACAACTGTTCCTCGACTTTTTGACTTTTCTAGTAACTAATACTTTTGGTTGTTTCTTTTTACAATGGGTGCAAGAAAGTGTGTGCAGTGTTATTAATTTGTCTAACAAAATTTTTTATTATGGTGGTTACAAACTTCTTCTGATAGGCTTCCAACTGCTGATGAACCGATGTTCCCTATATACAGTTGTACCAAGAGCCCACAAGTCCTTATGGTAGTTTATATTATTTTTATCAGCTACACATATTACTCAGATGCAAATCTATCTGCCAAATTCAGCGGTGATAGATATTACCCATTTATTCACTACAAAACCTTTAATTCTAATCTCATAATAATCATTGTTGTATTACTTACTAATTATTAACTATGATCTATATTTAATTTTGAAGGCAAGATGGAGTGTTGAATAGCTTTTAAATCTTAATGAGTTTAGTTGAAAAGTATTTTGTGGTGAGCTTGTATCAATAATCAAGTATGAATCATCGATTACCCATTAGTGTAATAATCACTTAAAATTATTAATAATTGTCTCAACCCTAGTTTCCACCTTTGAGGGTGAAATAAATAATAAAGTCATTAGTAAAATTTTTTCCCTCTTTACCAACATTTCTTCATGGATAATTTATTGTTAAAAAAAAGTTTTTTTTTTATTTAAATTAGTATTTTAATTGTTTCTTTTATTTAAATTGATTCAAAATTATGACTTAATATTTGTACTTAAGTACTTTTTTCACTTTTCTTAGATGCAATGAAAACGTTGTAATGTTTCCATGTATATGCGTTCCTAGCTAAGCTTATATTTCTATGTTTATACAATCTTGTGTATTTTAATATTTTGTATTTTATGTATCGTACCTATAATAGGATATTGAATTTTTATTTTATAAACATCAGTAGATACTTTATATACTGTTGTATAATTGTGTTTAAACAAACTTAGTATTAAGTATACTGTTGAGTATTTATATACCTATATGGCCTGTTATGTACATGCGAGGAAAAGATATTTTTAGATTACTGTACAGATACCGTCCATATATTGTTTAAAATGAACTTCCTTGTTGGCTGTTTTATTTATGTATAAAGTGTGTGTATTTCATGTATAGTGTAACAAAGAAGTATTTATTTAGGTGTTGGTTTCGTTGTTTTTCTTTTTTTCATAAGCATTTCATTATTCCGAGTTTTCATTCCACATATTTTTTCTGTATATATTTACAAACATGCAAGCAATTTAAGTCTGAATCACAAAATGTCGACATGTGAAATATTTTTATACTGCAATCATTCCAACGAAAGATGTCAAAAGATTATTTGGTGTTAAGCATAACAAAAATGACTATAAATGTTTTGTAGCGTGTAAAAATGATCCTTACTTGAAGTGTTAATCGGAAATCAATGTTTGTTCTTTTATCGTTTTGTTAAATTTTATTTTATTAATACAAAATAAAAAGTATTAATTTTTTTTTAGTTTACATAGTTGAACTGTAACTGGATAGATTATTGAAATTTCATGCTATAGTTCAAATTAGTTTTGTTTAATTTTGTAATGCATTGAGTCAATATTTCGACTCAATTTATATTAATTTTTTCTTTAATGAAAGAAAATAAATTGTAGTTTACATTAAAACTGCTAAAAAATGTATTATGTATAGTTCATTTTAGAAGGTTATCAACAAAAATCAATTATGTCCAATAGGTCGTGAGTGTAACAGGTTATTAGTAAGTAGTTACATTAGTTTACCTGTATCCCCCCTCCCATACATCCTTTAAAGACCCAAACAAATATGTTGCTTACCATTTATCTTTTCATGAATTTTGGTACGGGAATTATCTGATAATGCTCAACAATACAGTAGACTTGTGTCTTATCTGGCCCAGGCTCTGGTGTAAAATAATATTAATTTGGATCCAAATATTTAAACAGTTAATTTTCAATACTTTTAACTTGTAATGTCTTACGAAGTACACATTTAATGCATAGTATTTATATCCTAAATAATTGCAGGTACTTGTCTTTGGAACTACTTTATTGACAAAGCACAACTTTTTTTTGCGAAGCAGAACCTTTTTCACATCTACAAAAAAATTACGGCTATTTTACAGTACTCTGTTAACAGAAGATATATAACATGATCAATTGTTTATGCAATGTTCAGTTTTTATTGATCCTTTCTTATTTTGATTTATGATCAGTTGTGTAATTTTATTTAAATTTACAATCTTGTTGAGCACTGTGGTGAAATTCACAATAATAATTTGAATTTGCCCCTAACCACAATCACTGGAACTTAATAAAACACAATTATCTGATTGATTGTTCTTTATTAATTATATCCACTTAATGCCAAATTCAAATTATTATTATTTAAATTTATTTAATTAAATTTGAGCGACAAATCCAGGAAACATGTTGCCCAATATATGTTAGAATTTATTAATATTTTATTTAACTTTCTTTTCATAATTAGGTCAAACTTTCTGTGATCAAATTCTAAAACGCACCTTTAAATACGCTATGCGATGTTATTGATGTTATCACAAATTTGGGTGTAGAGTGCAAAGGATGTGATTTATCCACATCTGGTTTAACAGATCTCCACATTAGTTCGGATAGGTGCGATACTGGTGTATTTTATAAAAACTAGTAAGAAATATTCAATAATTATCTCTTTTGAGTTCTAAATATGGTTACAACTTCTCTAGTATGAGGATAGTTGCTTCATGAATGATAAAAAACTCCCACCTTCATATTAGAATAGACTAAACGTGTTAGGTAAAGGTTAAATTTTACATTCCTAAAGCAATAATCGTGATAGCAGTGTCTAAAATTAATAACTTTCTCAAGAAAATCATCGATGTAAAGTTATAACATTTTTTATATCATTATAAAATTTATTTCTTGGAAAATAGAATGAAGTTAAACAGCCACTTTTACAACTAAGGAAATTTCAATAATTAATTATACCAGTATTAAATTTATTTTTAAAAGTCCAGTTATAGTGTTCAGCCTTGAAAATTCTGTTCTATTTTGGAGGAAGGGTTGGAAATACATGTTAATACAAGGTGTTCAGCGAACAGGAATTTCTGGAATAGGCTGGAATTGTATGGGAATTTAATGAGTGTATATAAAGAAAAAAAACTGGAATTTAACAATGTCCTTGAGAAACCCATTGTATTTTATTTCACGTTTATTCGCTTTTCCTTTTGTTTGTTTGCTAGACTTTAATTAATATTTTGACCAACTTTCTTAATTTTAACCAAAAAATTTATTTTACTGCTATTAGCATTTAATAAAAAGTTAAATTTAAATAAAACTGCATTGAATATTTATTTATATCATTAGAACCATCATATAAATTGAAATAAAAGCGACAAAAATTATAGAAACAACACAGTTTATTACAATACATTAGATTGTTTTATATTTATTAAAAAAATACCGCTCTTTATAGTTTTATTTCCAGATTAATTTACAAATATAATTTTTTTATTTTGTATTAATAAAATCAAATAAACTACATCAGATGTAACTGTTTGGTTTTAAGGTGGAGTGAAAATAAAACTATTTTGAACTGATTGATGTTGTTTCGTTCAATTAATCTTAATTTGAAAACTCCATTTATAAAAACTTTTAATTTACTGTTCAAACAAAGAATACAGACTATAACTTTTGTCTATAAGGGAATAAAACTGTATTTTATTTTCATTCTAACCTCAAATTAATTAATAATTTAGTTTTAACTCTACCATTTTAAACTTTGTAGTTCATTATTAAGCCTGTAATTTTCAGTGTTTTTGGACAGTTATATTCCAGATATAATTGAGTATCCAGTATAATTGTACTAAAATTGTAATGTATTAAAATAAGAAAAGAACAACTTTATATTATCAAATGTATGGTCATAATAATTATTGTATTCTTATTCATAGTTAAATTATAAATTTGGGTTTTATACAGAAACATAAAATTAGTATGATATTAGAACGTACTGTTGTCAATAGTCAACTGACGTATAGTTTATGAGGCCGTTTCGGCTATTCAGCCATTATTAAGTTTATTATTGGAGAAGTTTCTCCATTGTCATAGAACAATCAACAAAACACTTTAACAAACATTTTAATAAAATTATTCATGAAAAACTTTGATAAAAATCATATCCGGTGGCCCACTGTCTTCCACTGATCAACAATCTCGAAGTGTTTTGTTGAGTGTTCCATGACAATGAAGAAACTTCTCCAATAATAACTTGATAATGGCTGAATAGCAGAAACAGTAAGTTGTAATATTATACTAATGTAAACAATAGTCATAATGGCGATAAATAAAATTTAAAAAAAAAAAAAGATAAAATACTGACAATTGTACATTAATCAGTATTTAACAATGAACCACTTTCGTTAGATTTAAACACTGAATATATTTTATTTCTAAATAGAAGTCAAAACTAAATAATGGCAAATTGTGTAAATACAATGTTATTGTTTCGAGAGTTATTGTTAAAAAGCATTATTTTTGAAGCTGATTTTTAGAGTTCAAAATAAGAAAAAAGTTTATATAACTGTAAGTCCGGAAACGCTGTCGGCTATTTTGTGTATTTACAAAAAACATATCTTTGGAAGTAGATAAGATATTGAGGGAAGGTTTAGTATATCTTTGACATAATCTTTTATCAGTATACCAGAAAGCCAAAACTTTATTATATACATTTTCAAAATAGCAGATGTTTAAAGTGTTTAGTGTCGAATATCTTGAAAACATTACAAAAAATTTACAAAAAACAAAAGATTAGCCTACTTCGTGTAACGAAAAACTAAAAACACTATTTCTTGGTAATTGTCTACAACGCCCAAGATTAACCTAAACCAAAATATTATGGTCTTATAATAATATAATCTATTGCCTAGAATATACCAAAATTGAAAATGTTCCATTCACAGTTTCAAAATAGAGACTAGTGTTTTAATACTAGTTAATTTCAATATTTAATTGTTTTTTCTCTTATATTTAGCTCTAGTCAGCTCCCAATATAATTCTGTGCAATTTCAAATCACTCTGTATAATTATTCATTAATAAAGTGTAAAGTAGACATTTTTTTAATAAGCATGTTTAATTTTTAGTGCTACATTTAAGTACTAAATAATTCTATTCCCACTTTTCAAAGATTTAAATTTCAAAGGAAAAAATTTCTAATTTTTTGTTCCAAACCTTAAAGACCTAATTCATTAAAAAGTTGAAGATATCCATATGTGTTGTCTCTTTTGCACAAACGACTGAATCAATTCTCATACATTTTTCACTAATTTCTTACATTGGGCACTCTATTCCCCATGAAGCCAAATTGTTGAATTTTTATTTTTATACCCTTGGTTAAAAAATTATCATGAAAGAGTCATATCTATATCTAATTTTCTTACTTAAGAATTTACATGAAAAAAAAAAAATAACATTTTGTTTTTGTTTTATTTTGAGTTTATTCTACTATAAAATGATTAATATACAGTTTTTACATTATAACAGTTTGTACAGGTTAGAGTTTAATAGGACACTTATCCTATTATTGTTATTGTTAGATTTTGTATGGATAGGAACCCTCAGGAGCTCATACATAGTGAGTGCAGGTGCAGCGGACCCGATGAACCTTGCTGAATCTACACCTTTTCTATCAGGTCTCTCTTGACCAACTCTTGTTTTCTTCTGACCCTGCCGCTATTAGAGTCTTCGAAGGCTAAAGGTCTTTATATTATGTTCTTTTCTTGCTTATATTTTTATAAGGCGATAATAACCGAAGGGTTTTTCACTTTTAAACAACAAGGAAAATTTATCGATAGAAGACACAGGTTTACCTTAGATAGTAGCCAAGGTTAATACCTAGTCGTACACAAATAGAAAAATAAAATAAAACCGTGAACAGTTGGTACAGTTAGACTTGTTAATAGGTGATGACAGGTTCAAACCTTGAGTAGATATTTTATTTTTACAATACAGGAATGTTCATCTTACATACAGTAACAATGTATAAAACACTCGAAGAATATTATTAATATGGTTTTAATAAACATTTGCCATCATTTGTGTATATAAAAGCTACACGAGATTTTGAGAGTATAAATCAACTCTCGTTATCAAATGTGAAATTAGAGCACAAAAAACAAATGTCCAAATATGTCGCCCCTTATGTCCAAACGACTGAATCCATTTTCATAGAGTTTTCATTAATCTTTTCTAAGGGCAGTTGGTTCACCACGAAGCCTAATTGTTGAATTTTGGTTTTATACCCTGAGAAAAAAAATAAAAAAACTAAATAGACATCTCTATATCTAATTATCTTACTTAAGAATTTACATGGAAAAAAACTGAAAAAACAATGTTTAAACAACATTTTGTTATTTGTTTATTCTATTACTGAGCTACTCTCTCAATAGGAACAGTTAGTACAGGTTAGAGTTTAATAAGGCAAATATCCTGTTCTCTTCTGACCCTAATGCTATTAGAGTATTCAAGAGGTAGGGGTCTTTATTTTATGTTTTATTCTTCTTTTTTGTTATAAGGTGAAGGGTGACCGAAAGGTTTTTTGCCTTTAAACAACATTGGGGGGGGGGGTAAGGATAGGAGACACAGGCAGGCTTACCTTAGAAAGTGCTTCTTGGTATTACCTAGTAGTGCACAAATAACCACAATAAAACAGTGAACAGTAGGGCCTACAGTTAGACTTGTTAATTGGCGATCACAGGTTCAAACCTTGAGTAGATATTTTATCTTACACACAGTAACAAGTAAGTGTGTAAAAATACTCGAGGAATATTTTTAATGGACAATTTCCCATCATTTGTATATGTAAAAATTACACAATGTTTTGAGAGCATATACAATAAAGACGCAAACATATCCTCGTTGTTGTAAGCCTAGGAACCGTGTTAGAAACTAAAATGAACTCAATCTTAAAATGATCAAACAATGGTGCATCAATATGTAGATGGATGTTGTAAACAGTTATGCTGAACAACAAGACTAAATATTCAATACAGAATTATTTTTTCTTCAAAAAAGTATAATAATAATTATCTAAAAGCAAAAGGATAATAAACAAATACAAAAATAAATGGAAGACCCTTAACTAGATTATCACTTGTATAGAAATTTGCAAAACATAGCCCAAAAAATGTATAAAATGTGAAAAATAAAATAACCATATATAGAATGGGAAGTAAAGGTACCAAAAATCATGTAGGATCAAAGGGTGAATTTTTTCAATGACATTTGATTCAGTAGTTTGTTGCTCTCGTTTCATTAAAGTATTTTTTCATCATTGTAGTAAAATTATAAATAAATCAAATACACATTATAAATTTACAGAATGTCCTTTGATAACAATACCATTTCAAGATCATTACAATGATTTTAACATATAAACAAAATTACTGTTTCTTCAATAAATTGTAAAATACCAAAATGAATTTTATTATTTTCTAAATTACTTATGAATCGAAAATTTGTATACATTCAGATTATCACATTTGTTTAAGTCCTAAATCTTCCAACTCCATAATTTGGCAGTATCTATGACAAATCATCATGTATGGTTGTGTGAGAAAGTTTCGTGCAATGTGTTTACATCATTTAATTTTTTGAAATATGATATTGACGATATCTACTAGAACTTGTCTTTTTATGTTTAAACAATTTGGTATGGTGCTTTAAAAAATATATATTATACACTTTCTTTTGCAACTTCCTAATATGTTGTATTAGTTTATAAAAAACTTGCTATATTTATATATTGTACTTAATTATGAACATATTTTTATTAAGTGCTTTAGTTTGTTTTATGAATCTTATAATAATTTATTTAAAGTCAAATATTTCATATTTAAATTATTATTATTTTATTTAAGTCACCATTTAACTTATTATTATCATTATGTTTCACTTGTTATAATATTATTTTATCTATTTGTTAATAATGTACTTAATTTGTGATAGTAAAATGATTTATTAACAGCTCCATTTCAGTTTTCTACCTTATTTTCTGACCTTTTGTTTCAGGAGAGAAATTGCCAAAATTTAAAATAGAAACTTATAGTGTATAACTTTTAATGCATGCTCTTGAAAGTTTTTACACAAGATTGTTATATTAAATTTCTTCCGAAGATATTCTTTAATTTACAAATGAGTTAAAAGAGAGACTGCTAGCCCTTAAATACTCTAATAGCATCAAGACCAGAAGAGAATAAGAGGTGAGGTCAAGAGAGGAGACCTGATAGGAAAGATATTAGTTAGGGATCTAATTCAAGACTAGATGGAAATCCAGTTTGGGTCCCTCAGGATGTTAGTCTTGCATAGAAGTAAGTATATTGATGCAATAATAGTGTACACCTGACATTCAACCATGAACTTTGTTTGTTAAAAATTTTGTTGAAAAAGTTTGCTGCTTAAAAATATTTAATAACGTACCCACATGCTAACTAATGTTATTACGTTTTTATTTACCCTTTGGTGTAGTTTGATGATATATAGACATAATTTGTCAACACTTTTCAAAAAAGGACTTTTTTGTGATTTTCAAATTTAGATGCTATGATGCATCACACACACTGCCCTGAAGTCTCGCATGTAGCATTCTCGTTAATTATACATTTTGACAATAGGATAAAAACACATAATGTTAGTAATAATGTTTTAATAATAATTTAGAACAGTTTTGCACACCTAAAATTTAAAGAAAAGTTTATTTATAACACTCTCAACCTTGAAACTAGTATTATTTAATGTTTCATAAAAATCTTAGGCAATATTAAACTAAAATTTTAAAAATATATAGTTACAATCACAATAAATTATGATGAAATTTTTATTGCCTGCTTTTACTTTCAAATCAGGAATAGGAATGTCTTTCTATTTTGTTATGCTGGACAGAGGACTTTTGATGGGCTGCAGAAAAGATCTAGTGCATAATGGTTACTGCAAAAGATTTTAAAAAATATTTACAAGCACAGTAAATTATTACAATGAAATTTATTGTCTGCTTTTACTTACAAATCAGGAACAGTAATGTCTTTCCATTTTGTTATGCAAGACAGAGGACTTGTCAATGGGCCTCAGAAAAGATCTAGTGTATAATGAAATCTAGTGTGGTTCGTATACTCAACCACATTTTACAGGAAAACATTGTCAATAAGCAAAAAAATAATAGTTTTGCTTATTATTATTTAAAAAGTCCACTTTCTCAACTGGAATGTGATGGATACCAGATGTAGTTGAAGAGCAGACAGGTGGATCGACACCGTGGTCAAATTATACTTATTGTCATATTTGTTACTGTTAAAAAATTAAGAAATCATTTTCATTAACTAGGTCCTGATTGGTCGATATTCTCTGTTATAATAATAAAAAACAATGACAAAATATGTACACTAAACAAAGAAATTAAAATTAAAAACTAACGGCAACACATGGTCAACTAACACTTCACAAAAACGCTGGCAAAGAATCCACTTCTTTTAAGAAGTGCTGAAAGTGCACTAAATTAAGAAAGAAAAATTGGTTCAAAGTGCTATATAACATCCAATGCATGGTATTGCTGTGACCTGATCTAGTATCTTTCGCAGCCAGTATATAAATTGTTTCGTTTAAATGTTTTCATGTGTTGTGTATTTTAATGAAGCAATTGGACTAATTTGAATATAATTAGATTTAAACTAAGAATTGTGACTGACCAATAAAAGATAAAACTTTAAATTGATTATACAATCCCGATGGCTAGAAATATAAAATTACTTCAAAAGCACCAAAAAAACAGTGGCCGATTGTTTGAAAAACTGCTAAAGCTGAAACTGATCTTACCACAAAGTAAGAAATGTAAAATATGAAAGCTAAGAAAATATTTTTTTGCAATATGATTAACAGAAATATTAAAAATTGTATCTTTGGCCTAATTAAATTTTAAAACCTGACTTCCAATTTTACTCTCTTTGAAGTAAATTAAGGTATCGAGTTCTTAGGACCCTAATTCTGATATATTAGTAGGAACCTCTCTTCTTAAATTCAGTGTCTTCAAACTGGTATAGTTGAAAAGCCAAACTTGAACAGTCAAAAAGCTCAAGAACTTCATAAATATTAGCCATGATGAATCTCAATGTATGGAAACCCCTAACAAAGAGGAAAGTCCAATTATATTGCTCAATATTTAATATCTTAATCCTATTCTATGAATTTGTTTAATATAATGAACAGATTACTAAAGAAGTATGCCGAAACATAGGCGGACATATGATTTTTGGAATGATCTCCAAATGCGTGGACCAATTTTAATCAAATTAGGTATGTGGGCATATTTTTTACATAGATCTCGAATTCTTTTTACAATTTTCGATAACTCAAAATTTGTTATTAGTTTTCATAAGAAAAATGCTCAAATTTAGCCTCTAACAAAACTTATTGGTCGCTGTCAATAAAAATAAAAAATGCCTGTTCATGAATTATCCGTAAAAAACTAACAAATAGGCCATATGGATAGTAAAATAAATAATTTCTCAACATCAGCTATAACCGATTTTGTTCAAATAATAGTAAAAAGTGAAGATTAATAATTCAAATCCGTGTTAAGATTGCAATTAAAAAAATATTAGTAATTGGTAAAAAGAACAGATTTTAATCAAATCCAATTTACACTGAAGACGTGTTTACGATACAAGCTGAGTAAGTTTAGGCCCACTATCCATTTCACGTTTTGACTCACAGTTTTGGTGTTGAGGGAAAAGTTAATAAGATAGTACGTGCAATGATTTTACAGTTTATTTAAGAATTAATGAGTTTCTTCGTTCTGTCCTTTTAAAATGATTTACAGATAAAGGAATAGAGTCTTCTGTTTTAATCAGTGATCATTCCAGTAAATCTACAAATTAAATAACAGTAGCCTATAATTTGTTTAGCATAAATATAATCTGAGCAAAGGTAAGTCAATATGCGAAAATGGTTTCATCGCACCACGTTTGAAAATCGAAGCATCATCAGCCCTATTTTGTCACCCACCCATTTTAATTGTTATTTTCTATACACTGAATTCTTCTTATTCCTTGTGCAATTCCAGTAAAAGTAAATTTATTTCTAGACTTTGTATAAGGCTAACCTTATTTTTACAGAATAATAAAAGAAGGTTGAAAACAAATAAATTTTTAAATAGTTGGTACATTAATAAAAAGTTTTAATACATTGAATGTATATACTTAATTTTAATTGTTATAATTAATGCAAAAAATTTATTTTATATAGGCGCTTTTGGTTTAAAATAGCATATTGTATAACTTAATCGTTAGGTACGTGGCAACTCTGAAGGGAGGAAGATGACAATAATACCCAACCAACAAGCGATGTTTTTTGAAAGCTACGGAAGAAGAAGAGTGAAGGATGAAAGGGACAAACAATAAAGAAACTTATAAACCAAAACATTCACTAAACAACACCCTCGAGTCAATACTATCGATTTTTTTCTTTCTATTTTAATGAATTAAAAAATATCTTAAAGTAAACATACTATTAAGAATTAAGCTATTTTTTATGCAAAGACCCTCAGGGGTTCACTCTAATGAGGTATGGACTTGACAATCAATCCCAAGAATACGAACTGCATCGATATATTTTTTCATTTAGTCTTAATGTCAAAAATTGACCAATTGATTGCTTAATCTTCTAAACTAACATTATTGACAGGACTGCTTAGCTTACTAGCTTTTATGTCACACTGCAAACACTCTAAACTTAGTGTAAAAGGCCTACCTTTTTGGGAAGTTGTCAATGACAAACAACCATAACAATATTTACAAACCGCAACTTGTTTAATAAGTTCCTGAAAAGCACTTACATCTACAATGTTGTACTCAAACTTGCTGTTTTCAAATTGCTCAAATTGCTTGATTTATTACCTTTAGCAATAAAACCAAAGGCTATCATCTTTTTAAAAATTCTATTTTATCTTGGCATTTTTTTTTTTACTAGGTCTTTTTACTATATCAAAACAATCTGGAAACAATTCACTTCACACAAAACTTTACAATTCATACACTACAAATAAAGAATATTGATAATTATCATTTCATAACCTGTTACCTAGCTAGAAAACAACACCACAGCGGGCACAGGCACAATGTCCACATTCCACAATCAAGAACATCTGAAATGTAAACATTAACATTGTAAACAATCACTGGTCACAGCCTTCAAAATAATATTGTCATTCAAAACAAATGCACTAAATGAAGGGAACCTTATACTATAATAGACGTGTCACTAAGGTAAGCATCACTCACGAAATGTAGCAATATCTCGCTTACATGGTTTCAGAAAAACATTTTTCTCTTATCTAATAAAAATGAAATATATCTTATTTTATATATAAATTTAAAGAGCAGAAAAAAAGCTACAATAATCAATAAAAAAAATAAAAATAAATTTTTTAAAAATGTTTGGGTTATTATTAACTTTATACCAAGTGTATTGTTAAATATTGGTAGTGGCAACACTGGTTTGAGTTTCTGTATAACTAATTAAGTAAGCTAGACAATAGACATATTGTGTGACCGACAGCCTACAGCTAACAGTGACATATTAACATATGTGACATGTTTGTGTTTACAATAACCTAACAGAAAAGTAAAATAATGTTATTTAATGACAAAACTGGTTGCATAGATTGAATGGTATCATCCAATGATATCAGTTTTAATGAAGAGCTAAGGATTAAGTTTGCTCTTATAAGCAATGGTACATAAAAAATCTGAGTACAAGATGCAGTTTAATAATCTCACCAAAGAACTTAGGAAACAAATATGGCAAGATAACATTAATTTCAGGTAGGCCTAATAATTCGTTAATCAAAAATTGTAGCACAAAATTTAAGTTGATACAGTAGTTTGTTTTATCTCCCTATTATTTTTATTATCAGGACTATCTGTAGGCATATGTTGAAACTATGTAGTCTAGAGGTTGAGGGGGGGGGGGGTTGGTAGGCCTCTTTCTTTAAATATCAAAACTTATGTAAACATTTTATTTTCCTTTAGTCTATTTTCACATGACCAAAAATATGATGTTAGGTGGTCATGGAGAAGTTTCATGAGTTATAAAAATGTTTTGATTTTAATGATGTATTGGGTCTGTTCTATGCTATTTATTATTTTTTTTTTACGAACTTTTTGACACAGTAAGACGACTTCTAAAATAAGTATCCCACTTTTTTTACTTTTCCCGGTCATAATAAATGTTACTCCTTTATTTACAAACATAAATATGTCAAATGTCTTCATACTAAAGAAGTTAGAGATGACAAAGTAATTGTAAACAATTACCCGTCTTTAAAATAGCGGTTTTCCCATCATTTTGACACTTCTTTACAAAGCATTTCACTTTTTATCATTCACAATTAAATATTTCTGTCCGAAAAGAGCGATTTAAGATTAGTATTTTCTCCCATTTTGAAGTTATTTCGACAACTATTTCATCAATTTAAAGTAAATTTATCTATCGATGTTTTGTGGGTAAATGTTTACTTAAAGGTAAATTGTAATTTTTGGAGTTTTTTATTGTACACTTTATACCTTACTTCTTAAGAATAAATAATGTTTTCCTTGCGCAGGTCACTATTTTTCACTGAAAAATCACAACCTAAAAACTACCAAATCCTATGTATTTATAGATTAAAACATAATTGCATAATTAATTGTTAATAGGGTATGGTTTGACGCATGCGCATTACACAATGACTACGTCAGATCGCTATTTCATATCACAAGAGGTATACCCAGGTGCCTTTTGTACGTTTATTGAAGTTAATAATTTGCTTACTTTACGATATAATTATATTTCGACAGGTATAATAAGCTCTTTATAAAAGCTAATCTAACTTATTCATTGTGTTGTAACCAACTATCTATTATAGACCGTGTTTTGCTCGGATTAGAAATTTATAACTGGTAGCATGTATGGTAATTGTATGTCATATATTCTTTAGAATGTCATTGAAATACATATATTTTGGTCTAATCACTGACCTGGGACGTGTAAATCCACATCACTTTGATTATAAAAAAACATCCATTCCTTCAGCAATCAATCGAGAGAATAACGAACAAATTTTATGAAATTTATTTAGTACCTTACAACTTTGAAAAGGAAAATAGAACTTTAGAACGCAATTAACTTTTTCACAGTTAAAATTGATAATGATAAAAACCAAAGACACATACACTACATTTAGGTTATATAAAGTCTAGTGAATTCCTGCCACTGAAGTAATTACAGTTGACGATCTACTAGGTGATGTACAACAAGGTCAGTATCTACTAGTATTGATTATCAATCAGACTAATTACTCATATGATACATGAATCTTGATGTTCAAGGTTTGAAATAAATATAAAATAATTTAATCTTACCTAACCTGTCTTCATTGCCTGGTTAGGTTAAATCTATTATATTAACATAATTCAACTATTATTTATATGTAATACTGTTTACTTATGGTAATACTAACTATCAAAATCATACATATAATGCTTATTGTGCATAGGCCTATATCATATGATGTGAATCTTGATATTGAATTTTCACATCTGTGGTTAAAATGTACGGTAATGAAAGTCTCATTTATTAATAGTGACCTATAATTTTATATTTGAATTTAATGATTACATTTTTTATTTTTATGTTGAAATTTTATGGTGAAATATTTGTATTCTTTATAATAGGCTAAGTGTTATAAGTGACCATTTTAAACATTTTTAATTAGGGTTAAAAGGTGAACTCTGCTCTTAAATACTATTTTAATACTGAATAAGTTAAAATAATACTAATAATAAACATTAAAATAATACTGAATGAATTTCACCATTTTTTTAATATTTATTTTTATGATCCCTTTTTTTATGACTTTACATAAATGTTCTGATGACAATATTTAGTATTGAAATGTATTTAACATTTGATATTTTAATGAAGTATTATTTTTACCAGTAAATCATTTTTATACCATGATAATTTTTAATGGTAATTCTGTGCAATTACTTGGTCAACCCCAAACTTTTTCATATTTTACTACAATCATAAGGATGTTCTCAGAAAGCAAGAAACATATAATTCAAGGCCCGCAAGGCCATCGTACAGGTTGCCGAGCGATAAGAAGGTTCAAAGTCCACGCGATAACAGTGGCTTGCGGGAGACGCGCGGAAGGCCTGTAATGACAGGTTTGAAGGCCTATAATGACAGGTTTGGCCAGGTAGCTATATATATGGCCAAACCTGTCATTATATATAATTATATAACGCTGCTGTCACAACTGGCCTTCCGCGCGTCTCCTGCAAGCCACTGTTATCGCGTGAACTTTGAACCTTCTTATCGCTCTGTACGATGGCCTTGCGGGCCTTGAATTATATGTTTCTTGCTTTCTGAGAACATCCTTATGACCGTAGTAAAATATGAAAAAGTTTGGGGTTGACCAAGTAATTGCACAGAATTACCTTTTTAATAAATATCGCAGGAAATTGTTCTAGTTTAAAGTAACTTGTGTTTCAAATAGGCCTAAAATATTTGAATGTTGATCTTGATATATATATTTTTTTTTTTTTTCAGATGTAATCGAAAATCTTCAAATCAAGCTCACCATTATTGGGAGTTTCAGGTTACAGATGATAAATGTGATTGTGATGTTGCTGATGATGAGGATGGTCAACAGAAACCGGCCCATCTTAGGTAAAATTATTATATACCATTTATAGCAAATTGTTTGACAGCCAATCATTCACTTGAGACTGTCAAGCAAGTTACCACATAAATTATTCAATTACTTGTTTTTAGTTTCTAAGTAAACTATACAGTACCTATAGTTTTTACACAATATAATATCAAGTGGGAATTTTAGTTTTTTTAGTTGGTATTAGTTTAAACAGTCACATCTTGTTACTATGGAATAAATGGTTTCAGTATAGCAACCATATTTTGTTTGTTTTTATTTTAGTCTTTAAAAAATTAACATTTTCTAAGAGTTAATTTTATTTATAAAAGGATTTTATTTTTAGTACATTTTATCTAATTTGTAGGCCTATGTTTATAGTTAATAATTATGTGTAATGAAGATGGCGATTTTGTCGTTGAAACTCGTTTGAATAAATAAACGACTATTTGTGTGAGAGTTTGTGTTCAAATATTATTCTATCAAGTATACCATCTCATAAGTCAAGCTCATTATTTATTTATCTGTAATATGATAGTGTTATGTGCTTATTAATAAATTTATGACATATCATACCAAGTGAAATTTATATTTACCAGGTATACGCTCATTTTAATTCAAATAATTTCAATAATATAATAATGTGGTTCATAAAATTATTTTTAAGTTTTAATATTAAAAAGAAGAGAAAACAAAGTACAACATATGATCAACAACAAAGTAGAAAGTTTTTTTCATTTTCATTTTGTTAATTTAAAAAGAGAGAAAGAAATCTGTTGATTATCTGTTTCATATTGTGCAGATAATGGAGAGTAAAAAAATATATAATATGATGATTTAACTAACAGTAGTATAATTTTTGGAAATTTAAAGTATGCAAGCAAAACATTAAAAACGTGTAACAGTGAGGTAAGCAGTTGGCAGTTATAGGGTTGAGAGTGGGGATAACATAAATATACCATTCCAATTATTTTGTATTAGTACATATATTTCTTTCTGTTTTTTAATGTTCAGTTTTAGTTACAAATTATAAGTTTAGTTTTGAATTTTAAAATCTCAGAAATATCTAAATTAGATTTAACCCTTCAACGCGGTGAACCGTCTATAGACGCGGCCAAACTTTTACCTTCTGGCGCGGCCGCCCGTCTAAAGACGCTAAATGTCGCTGCGGTACGTGCTACATTCTAGCGTCTAAATAAATAACTTTTATGAACTGAGCGTATACCCGGAACATTGCCAAGAGAAATGCCATCTGTTGAGTTATTGATTTTTATTTCTAGACCACCGTGACCTTCAGAAAAGGAAACAACACGTGGCTATATACAAACAGCTGATTTACTCAGTCTGTGTAGCGGGTTCGTGGAGGGCTCTCGTGTGTTATAGGTTATTATAACCTCATTTATTTATAAGTGTATAATATTTTTAACAGTTCGACAGTAGATCGTGTGATTAGTTCTAGTGTATATTGTGTTTTAGTGATAATGTGGGAACCACAAAGTGATAATATTCGTGAGTTGTTGGCGGCAGAATGGAGTTCCATTGCGATCCAAATATTGAAGGTAATCATGATAGTGGTGATGAAGTTGTAAATATATGCAATGTGGCTAATGATACCGCAATAATCTTAGGTAATGAGGAAGTTACAGTAAATGTAAATATGTATAATGTCCCGCCAGACAATCCACAAGAGGAAATATTAGTCGACGTTTTTCACTACCGCACCAGAGGGTCTAGCGCTCGGAACTGCTTACCGCGTTGAAGGGTTAAAAAATTAACTGTCCATAGTCCAAACAAGTGAAATTCTCAGTAGAATAAGTTCATTTTTATGGCGGGGAGCAATTAAAAGACCAATTGTGACATTAAATAAAGTAGATTATCGGGTCAATACATGTTATGAAACACTCAATAGACCTGGAAATCCTCTAGCTGGACACTCTACCTTTCTTCATCTAGTCATGGATTAGATTCGTCTCTTTCATCTTTTCTACTATCTGACTTTGTTCTCTTCCGACCTTGACGCTATTAGAATGTTCAAGAATTGGGGGGGGGGGCTGTATTTTATGCTCTTTTTTTCTTGAAGGTGATAATGACTGCAGATTTTTAACTATTAACTCCCCAAAAAAGGAGTCTGTAGTTGATAGTTGCAGTCAGTATTTGTTAACATTTATTAATTGCTGGGAATTTTTCACTATTTTACTTCAGATAACTTAATAATTATAAAAATGTGAGCCTAACATTTCAAAGAATTTATAGTTGTGATTAAAATAATATTGATTTTTTTTTTCCTGTAGCACTTAGTTTGTGCTCAAAATTTTTGCTACAAAATATGATCTTACAGATACACGTTATGCACGCTAATGTAATACACTTCACATTGAGTTACACTACAAACACAAATACACTAACTATTAAATTACTTTAAACGCATATTATTATTATTTAGAACTCTGTACACATCAATGTTGAAATGGTTAAAAAGATATATCCCAGTGTCTATTGGTTTTCTGGCAGAATAGTTGAAATTACATGTTCTTATCAATGCTACTGTAAATGATAAGAACATGAAAATTCTCCACGAAAGGGGGAAAAACTGAAATTTAAATATCATAGAGGTATATGAAATATATTCATATTTTAATAATAACTCTGAATAACAAGATAATTTACACCTGGAATTGTATATATGATACAATTATAATGTTAAACGGGTTAATCAGTATAGATAAAAACTTTGTACTCTTGGAGTCTCCATCAAAGTAAACATAAGTCATCAATTATCCAGCCAGTAAACCTAAAGGCACAGTAAAGATGGGTTGTGTCTTTTTAACAATTGCAACATTGACGTTTACAGAGTACCTAAATAACAATAAGTGTTTTAGTGTATGTAATGTATTTCAAATAATTTGATATGTGTCAGCTTCAAAAGGCCACCAATAAGTGACAAATCCGCTGTTACTAGTAACCAATTAGCTAGAAAGGTATTTATATAATTAATATTAGTAGGAAATAAGGCATTAAAAAAATTAGGAAATGGGATGAAAGTTATTAAAATTATAATGTGTATTAGCTAAAAACTGGTATGGGCTGCTGACCACAGTCAAATATCTAGATCAAATTTTGATTAGGAACAATTTTGTCATTTAAACAGTTTGTAAATATATATGTATTATATTTATTTTTGTTTAAAACAAAAAAAAACTCGGTAAGAATATAATTATATTCTGTAGAATATTTCTTTAAAAATGGCAATAAATTGATAGTTGATTCCAATCATCATGTAGTATTTGCACATAGGTCTGGGTTAATTGCCCTTGCTTACTGCTTTCTTTTCTCTAGGGCCTGCATATATCTTTGTTATTTATTTATTTATTTTTTTATCCAGGGTGAAACATCAAAGTTTATTAGAGAAACATGAAAGACAAAATGGTTCAAATAACGATGATGGAAGTAAAAATAGTAAGTTACAAATAGAAGAAGAGAAGTCTCGAGAAATCGGAAGTCAGACACCAGAATGGAGAAATGAAGGACTTGACAGCAGGTGATTAATGCATAAGTCATTTTGTGGGTCATTCTCTTAAAAGTATTGAACTTATCTCTCCTTTTCATAAAACTTTTATTTAACAGAAAAAGTATTTTATTCTGTGTGAGTGTGAATTAAGTTTGTAAAACTACGTCATTATGAAATAGGAATTTGTAAAAAAATTTCAACAGAAATATATGAGATCATAGACACTTCTTGATACGCCCAATTCACCCATAATTGATTATATGATGTATCTCGTACACTTAAGCAGCCAACAACAGTAGTTTTCCATTACAATATAAACTTTAATTTTCTCCTGCTCTGTGACCTGGTTTAACTTGAGAAGATGTTCTCTCAGCTTGATTTTGCTATAAATCCGGCAATGTGTACACCACAACAATAGATGCTCCTGGCTTTCAATTTTAGTGTTACTTTTTTTGCACAGAGGGAAATTCAGTCAGATTGAATCTATGCAGGTACTGTTCTGTTATTATGTGTCCTGATTTTGGTCTCGATATGAAGCTTCGGATTTGTCTATGGGTTTCTTTTGCATATCTAAAGATTGTTGTAAAATACTGTATACTTTATACTTTTGCGAGTAGCCTTTATTTTTAATCTTATATGTAATAAACTGTTAATGAGAAGAAGTGAATATAATGTGAACTTTTCATACTCAATAAGGTTTATTTAGTGTTGTAGGGTAATTTATATGAACACCAATGAAGAATAAAAATCTTCACACAGTAAGTTAATGTAATATTTTAGAAAATTTATAAATAAATGTTTTTAGTAAGGAACCATTCAAAATATTCAAGAAATACAGAAAAACACTCAAATTTATGATAAAAATAAGGTTATTAGCCTCATTTTTGTATTTATAATACTTCAAAGTTAAATTGTATGTTGTAAAATATTTGAGTTTAACCCTTTGTGATCGGAAGGCCAATAGGAATGGCCACAACACAGTCGGCAGCCAGTCGGAATTCTTTCCGCATAAATTGGTTCCGGCGGTTGGATGGCCAGCTGTACTGACCACGCTCCACTCCGGGTCACCTCGGCATTCATAATGGCGGATTACTCCCGGCAGCTCGGAATTGTTTTCACTGAAACCTGCAATGTTAGCATAGGGGATTTAAATTGTAATAAAACAAAATTGTAATTTTATACTGACAGCTGTTTTATTGAATCTCAAAAACTAATAAGATATTGAATTATGACATACATTTGTTTGAAAATTGAAAGTGAAATTAATTAATTATTTACTAAACGTGTAAAACGTACATATATTTGTCACTCATACAAACAATAAGTCAGTATTCTGTTTTAATCTTCTTTAATTTTTTTCACTGAGTGGTATTTTTCAAAACATTCACCCATATGAAGTTCAGGATTGTTTGAACAAGTTTTTCAAAGAAACTTTGTCCTTTTTCTTTCTTTTCCTTGTCTCCTATCGCTACACACCGTGCAGTCTTTTGTTTTACCTTAATTTACCACAATTTTTACGATATAATGTTGCAAGGATGCTGATCATTTAGTTCAATAATTCCTCACTAGGTTGCAGCACTCTACAGGCATCATACCACAGTTTGAATATTACAAACGATAATATACGTTGTCAGCCAGTCCTGCTGAAAGCCCGAGCGCTCGTTAGATTTCATGTTAGCCACTAGCCGTCTGATCGCAAAGGACAACTGCTGTGGAAAAAATCAGACTTGGTGCGCGAATGGCGGTAGCCAGTAGAGCTGGCCGCGCGATCGCTAAGGAATCGCGGCAAATATCCATTCCGATAGCAAAGGGTTAAAAAAACATATCAACATATTTGCCCAAACAGTGTATTAATAAAATTATTTCAGGGATCTTTAGGAATACAACAAAACAGTAATTAAATTTTATCTTCAAATTTGAATATTCTATGAATTTAAAGTTTCACAAAAACTGCTTTTTTGGCTTGGTGGTTTGTGTATACCCAGGGGCTTAGTAGCCCTGGAATTCACTGGGAAGTGTGTGAGTTTTTGTGAAGTAGGTTTTGGATGACATAATAATTGTACATAATAAAAGTAGGGAGTGGTTTATGAGATGCAATCACCTGCAAAGGTGATTTGGAATCAGTAAGGATGCAAATCTGCATGATTGACAAATATCTACAAAACTGAAGAGCTATATAAATATAAATAAACGTTTTCTAAATTTAAAGTTCATAAATAATAACTTAAACTTCTAGAACTAATTTCAAAATGACATTTTAGTGACTAAGACATCATCTTCAGCTATTATTTAATAATTCACAAAAATGTAATTGAAAAAGATTATACTTTTATAACACTAATATATATTATATACTAATAATATTATACTAAATATAATACTATAAATAATAGTTGTAATCATTTCGTATTATATATGGGTTGAAATCAAAGAAAGTGGGGTTAATGATAAGTGGAGTAAATGTAACAAATATATTTTATCAAATTACTCCTAATGTTATCATAAAAGAGATAAAAAACAACAAATTTGTAGGTCTGATAATAGAGTGTGGTCTAAAATGAAATGTCGGTACTTACGTATTAACGCCACCGCAGCAACTTTGCGCATATATGCCCCAATATTTGCTTACTTTGCGATATAATTATATATCATGACAGGTTTGGCCAGTAGCTATATATATATACACACACATAAACACCTGGCCAAACCTTATATATATGCGCAAAGTCGCTGCGGTGGTGTTAATACGTAAGTACCGAAATGTCCATATTGACACCATGTATGAACATTTTTCTGGTATTTTTTTTTTTTTTTGTTTAACTTTTTGTTTTTAAAATTTTACACTAGATGCACACTTCTTACATCCTATTATGGAATTATCTATTAAATCTAAAGTATGGAGATAATTACATGGGGTGACTCAAACTTACAAAGAGTGTTTGTTATGCTGGCAGAAAAAATGCAATTAGGGATAATTATAGCTGGACTAAAAAAACTAGAGTCCTACAGGATTCAAACATTTGGAAAAATTAACTTTTCCAAATTTGTACATTTATGAGACCAATTATTATAAAAGTTTAACAGGAGTGATCACAATTATAATATCAGGAAAGGGAATTCTGTACAGTACAAGATGTCATAGGCTATATGTTTATAGAAGAAAGTTGCCCTCTCAATTAGATTACTTTGAGCTGAAGATTGGAAAACACTTTAAAAATAGTCTAAGACAACTTTTACTGTCCGAATCCTTAATCAATGGGTGCATTTCTTATTGTGTATTGGTAGCATAATTTTTACTCTTTTTCATTCGGTCAGTACGGTCTGCATTTTTATTTTTAGACTGGGAAAAAAATTTTAAAAAGTTTTATGTCTTATTAAACACGGTTTTTGAAATGCATAACTTCTTTCATTATGTTATGAATGTTTTATTGGATCCGTTTTGTTATTGCATATAAATTAGTTTTTTTTACGTATTTTAATTAATGTTTTAAACTTTGTTATAAGTTCTACTGTGTTTTTTTGTGTTTGTTATTGGATCTCAATTAATTTACACAACTAAGCCATACAAATGTATTTTTGTGTACGGAGGAAAAATAAATTAATTGAAACTTTATAATTTATGTAAATAAGAAGATGTTGAAATAATAAATAATTAAGTACTAAAAATTCTTTAAACAAACTTTCAGGTCCGGATGTTTTTTAACAATTAACAAGTGGACAACAAAATTGGTTTACCAGATTTAAGGATAAAGTTGAATGATAAACATTAAGAAGGCTTCAGGTTAGATTTGTATATTACATATCTATATAAACAGTTGAGAGTAGCTCCTTCAACCTAATTATTTGGCAACATGTTATTTTGCTGCCACGAACATCATCATGAGGCCAGCTATTAATAGTTATGTATTACAGTATTGTACATTACACATCACACATATACACAAAAAATTTAACACATACTGTGAATGCCAAGTCACTTTAATAAAATTTTCTAAATAACACAGAGCTCTGTGGTTTCATATTGAATGGTTGATTTATATTAGTGAACTCTAAGAACTTTATATAGATATGTAATATATTCATAAGTAGTTCGAAGGCTTAATAATGATTATTAGATTTGCAATTCTGTAAGAGCAATGTTATCTTATTTCACAAATATATTCTTTATTAATTACCCTAAAAATATAAATTATATTTTATTTTAATGACAATGCAATTTGTAAAACCACATCATTTGTAGACATCATAACATGAAAAGGTTGTCCATTATAACCCCAATTCATTTATTAATTATAGACTTTTAAAATTGTGAGTATAAATTATCCAGTAATAATTCTTACAAAATGTATCTATATGACCATTTCAAAACAATCATTTCATCTTTTACTTTTATATAATTCATACAGGGTAAAAGTATGGAAACACCATAATATCTCGGGTGACCCTGATGCTATTAGAATATTTGAGGGTTAGGAGTTTTTATTTTATCTTCTTCTTTTTTTTAAATAAAGCGATGATTTAAACAACAGGGAAAAAAAATCTGACCCAGTATTTCAAGGTTGTCTTTATTTTTACTTAATTAAAAAAAAAAAAAATTATTAAGGCGGTGATTTAAACAACAGGACAAAAAATCTAAAGGTAAAAAAACTTGTGACCCATCATTGGAAACATCTGGGCTATTTCCTACAAGTTTTATTCTCTTTGACATCATATGAAAATCATTTTTGTGTCTTATATTTTAACAGTGAAGGTCTGTATTTCTACTTGTGAATATAGAGTCTTTTTCCACTAAAAATGTCATACCTAAAAATCTTCACAAAAATGTTATTCACATTTTATGAGTAACCTAACTTTACTTTAGAGGGTAACCTTAAAACACTTTGCTATGAATGTAGTTCTTCTTATGAAAATGTTTATAAGGTAGCCATTCATATTAGTGCTAAATCCCCAGATGTGGTACAGTGAAATTTCCAAACTTATTATCACAGTTTGGACTTTCGGTTAAAAGGATAAACAGTCCCCTAATTAAAGGATTAAATGAAGCAATAAAGCTAAAGTTTCAAAATATTTTAATAATATAAATTTGCTACAATTGTTTCGCCTTGCGGCATCATCGGTCCGCTCTTTTATATTATTAAAATATTTTGAAACTTTAGCTTTATTACTTCATTTAATCCTTGAATATGGAGTTTCAACAAGAAATATCTAATGTTACATTAAAATTAGTCCCCTAATTTATTCTTAATTCTTTTCTTTTTAGATTGGATAAGTCAAGTGAAAAATTGTTACGTAACTTCAGCTCACCATCATTGCAGGTTACAAAAGATTCTTTAAGTAGACCACCATCACCTGTCCCACCACGGTCACCATTACAACGCCCTCATACTGCAATGTCATCGTCTATAAAACCATCTCGAACTACTCGGAAAATGCACTGCGAAGGCAAGAAAACTCATTTTGTCCCGTATGGTTGGAATGAGGAACATACTGATGTTGGAAAGAAAAAGACATACAATATTTGTGCTCCTGAAACACAAGTAATATGGAACATTTTTAATAAAACTAGTTATAAAGTTACACTATAGATTTACACTGGTATTAAATTTAATTTGGTATTAAAAAAAGTGATTTTTGGGATGATGTCTGTTGTAGCCCAAATGCATGGAGCGATTTTAGTCAATTTTGGTATGTGGGTAATTTTAGCCATATCTTGAGTAGTTTTTAAAATTTTGTTTATAACTTAAAATTTGAAGTAAGCTGCCAAATAGAAAAAAATACCAAATTATGATTTTTCAAAATTGACTTAACGATTTTTGCTCATGTTTATCTTCGAAGACACAAACAAAACACATCGGTCAACTTCTCTCCATTAATACCAGTTTGTAAGTGTAAAACAAAAAAATTAACCTGGGGCTGTCATAAAATAAATAATTTCTCAAAATCAGTTCCATCAATTTGGTTTAAATTTTAGTGCAATGGGGAGATTAATGACCCAAATCCTTGTGCAAAATTGCAAGTTTAAAAATAGTATGGTTTAGGAATATTGACTATAACAAAAATAAACTTTGATCATCATTATTAAATGCTCGTTTTTAATCACATATGATTTACACTGGACATGTATATGATACAAGGAAAGTAAGCTCAGGCTCTCATTTAAATATACAAATAATTTATTTTTAAACTGTGTCCATTGTTCATTTTTATTTTTTGATTGACAATTACTCAAATAACATTTATGGTAATGATTGGTTTTGGTTTATTTTTATTAGATGTTGGGGATTGTGAGTGAAAAAAATGTGTGCAATGTTTCTTGCACCATTTATTGTAACATGCAGTGTGGTCAATCGAAATTTAGCCCCCAGTTCAAACTATAAAATACAGTTCATAAAACCAATAGACATGTAAACTATATTTACTTGTATGTCTCATTTTGTATAATATGTGGATCTTCAATTTGATTTTTAGTGGTGTGATAAAAACTGGTTTAAAACTAAATAGAATGTTTTTAATTTTACTTGTTTTTAAGGTTCATGAAGTTGCAATATTAGCTTCAAAAAGGCGTAATGCAAGTGTTGAGAAATTTCTGGTTGAAGAAATGGAAGGAAGAAAACATTTATCTAAGAAAAATACAGATGTAAGTAAACCAAATTAAACAAAATTATGTAGTAGTAATTAGATATAAAAGCTTGTTCTTTTTTTTAGCAATTTTGGAAATGTTAGTCAAACATTTTTGTACAATCAAAGTTTTATTTCAACCAGATGTTGTTACAAACAAGTAATTAACTTGAATTCACATCCTCAGGGGGTATGTAGGAGTGTTTGACCAACTTTTGTTCTTTTCTGACCCTGATGCTATTATAGTTATTTGTGCACCTAGTGAGCAAAGTGGCACTTTTTTAAACGAGAGGAAAATGTTGACGCACGAGGCTTGCCGAGTGCGTCAATTTTATCGAGTTTAAAAAAGACACTTTGCTCACGAATTGCACATTATACTTTGTCTACAGCTGTTATTTTGTGACAAATAATAACATAACCTACAAATAAAATATGTGCTCCAATGAGTAGAAGTTCTCACGTCAAAACTGAGGTTATTTATTTATGAATATTACAAATAACTTAGGTGTATTGTTGAGGAAACGGGATTGCCAACTTCAAAACTCGGCAAACGAAAAATACTCTTCGTGTACATACACTGTCAATCATCTTCATGAATAATTACTTCCTTTTTCAACTTTAAAATGTTGTTTTGTTGTTTATTTATGTTATTTTACATGTGAGAATTAATCTAACCTACATACGGGACATTTCCTGTATATTATAAATCAATTCAAATAAACTTAACCTAAATTTCGTTTTGTTCGGTTGCCATTCGGAGTGAACAAAGTAGTGGGCAAAGTGAAACTGTTGAGAAATCAGCTGTTTTGCAAACTAATTTAAATTAACAAGATATCATTTTGTCAACAGCTGTAGACAAAGAGTATTTCTAGGGTTAGGAGTCTTTATTTTATGTTATTTTCTTCTTTTATTTTGAATGAGGTGACCAAGAGGTTTTTTGCCTTTAAACAACAAGAAAATAAATTTCAATTGGCAAAATCATGATGTTTGCATTTTTACTCTCATATAATATATATATATATATATATATATATATATATATATATAGAGAGAGAGAGAGAGAGAGAGAGAGAGAGAGAGAGAGAGAGAGAGAGAGAAATTTTTGGGTTAAAATATCAATGTCGAGTTTTTTGGGGATATTTATAATTTGAGGTCCTCCGAGTTCAGTGATTTTTTGAATCTTTAGCAGTTCTCCACAGCTCAAACACATAAACTTATTTTAATCAAATTTGGTATATGGTAGCAAACACTATTGAAGGATGTGATGGACCAGATGTCATGAATACCGAATCCATCTTTACCCGACCTTTCTCAGTAAACCTTGGATGGAGAAATGACGGGAAAGAGAAAAAGATACCTGGAAATACAAAAGGAACTATAATCTAGTACACAGACAGGTGAAAAACACCTGAATACGGAGTGTACAGTGTTTCTCCACAGACAAGCATTGATGCCAGTCTTGGAAAGTACTGCACCATCTTCCAGACAGAAATCCTAGGAATAACTACCTGCAATTATCTAGGGTTATCCAAAAACTACAGAAATAAGAAAATCCTAAACCTATTTGATAGTCAAACAGCTCTCAAAGTACTCGACTCAGTTCAATCATTCAAACTTTTGTGGGAATTGTTCTCTGCGCTATCCACCATCTCCACTTAAATAGAGTGCAACTCAGATGGGTGCCAGGATACCATGGCATACTTCTAAATGCTACCCTTACCAAGAAAGGGGGATAAACACCCTTCTTGGAATCAGAACCAATGTGTTGTATCAGCCACTCCATGGCGTGAAGCACAGTAAAATATCTGGGCCAAAGAGGAGCATCGATGTAAATGGCGGCCAACCCCTGGCCACTTACTCAGCAAACAACTAATCAAAGGACCAAATTCACAGTTAACAAGGTCCATGGCCAATTTAGGGAACATCTATCAACAGTAGGCCTGTATACAGGAAACTAAAACTGTTGACTCTGTGATCGGCCAATAGCGTGTGCTAAGTAATGTTGGAACAAAGATGCAAAAGGCTCTTTGGAATCTGACAACTAGGTGACAAAGAAGACACCGAAATAGATAGAAAAATCCTGTACCTCATAAGAGGGAAGCGGTTTTGATTGTCTAAGACAGGCCAATAGAGGGGGCACAATAAACCTACGTTTGACGTTCAAGTGAGTCCCACTCTACGAGACTTTGTCCAAATACACTCTAATTTAATCTTGACAGCCGTTATCAAAACTCGAATTTAATCAAATACGATTTACACACTGAGGACATTTATGGCACAAGTAATGCAAGGCCCTATTTAAATATATAATTTTTTTTTCCAAAGATGGTGTCCATGGTTCATTTTAACTTTTTGATTGACAACAACACTACCGAACTGAGATTTTTAGTGATAATTGTGTTTTTAGTTGATTTTGGGGATGAATGAGTGAGAAAGTTTGTACAATAAAATGACATAAGTGATATTTTACTTTCTGTTTCCTTTTATTAGTATTTAAAATTTAGTTACAATTTTGTATATTTGACTGTGTGTAGGTTACAGCAAACCATAGCAGTATATGGATGAGTGAATATCAGGAACAGTATTCTAGACGAGTAAGTTTGCCTCAAAACAAAACAAATCAACGAAATGCAAGACCAAGCTCAGCGCCTCCTGTCACAAGACGTACATCATCTTGGCGGTATAGTTGAACAGATTAATATTGCAAGCAACAAGTTTCTTAAGTTAGTAATAATGTATAAATAATTTAAATGTTATATATCATTTTCATTAAGACTATCCATTGATTAGAATCACAAAAGAATTTTTTTTTTTTCCACCTAACAAACCTTTATAGCAAGACAACTTATTTATTGAAATATCATAATACAATTAACTACTCATTGGTTTCTGTACAGTCTAGCAATACCAATTTTTTGTTTCTTCGAGGATGCAGGGAATTACACCCATAAGAGGACCATTCATGTCTTTCCGTGTGTAGGGCTCTCCAGTTGTTTACTAATTCTACTAGATATATTTATGCTCATTTTACACGTGTCTCTAATGAACATTGATTGACATCATTAGAAGCTTGATTTTAATCACGTACGATTTACACTGTGGTTGTGATCATGGCACATGAGAAGCCTATTTAAATATTTTTTATGACAGCGTCCATTATTAATTTTCAATTTTTAATTTGGTTTTTTCTAGATGGATGATTGAGAAAGTTTGTGTAATGTTTTTCTATGCTGTAAAAAGATTACTGTTTACGACTTTTAAATTCTTGAAAACTTGATATCTTGAAACAATCCAATCATTTTGTATATATGTTAATGGTATATCATTTAGGATGTCCTTAATTGTCAGTTTTGTTGATGTCAATTTGTTTGCTAATATTCCTGTTCTTTCTTGAGGCTCGTGGTCTAAATCAACGTTTGTTACCTTCCTGTTATTGGTAAGTAGCAAGTCCCTCTATTACTTTATTCCATTTCTATGAAAGATAAATATATATATATATATATATATATATATATATATATATATATATAATAATTTGTATGGATAGGAGACACATGCTTAGATTGGAGAATGGTCCTTGGTATTACCTAACAGTACACAAGGAAGAAAAGACACACACAATATTTCGTAAACACTTTCTCAATGAGTGTAGTATAAGAAGAAGCTATATAACAATCTAATAGGCTATGTGCCATATTAAACTCTAACCTAAAACATTTATATCATTATAAATTCTAATTTATTTGTTTGTATTTTACAGATATTACTAAAACCTAATAGCACAAGCTACTGTGGATGGACAGATATATTATGTACTACTAATTTAAAACAAATTTATGAATATTGTGTTGTTATAAACATTATACCCTATTTGTTGAGGTTTTATGCTATGTAAATAATGTTTATTATAGTGATTGTACTATGCAAATGTATACATCGTTTTCTCATTATTGAATATTTAATTATAGTATATCAAAAGTAATGAATACCTTTTAATTTACATACAAAAGAGATAGGTCATCCCCATAGTATAGTTTGAAGCTCAGAAATTATATTGCTGTCAACCATTTCCGATACTTGAATTTTTTGTGTTGTTTAAAGATAAAGAAACATTAATAGTCATATTTTCCTTTAAAAAAAATCATTAAATGAAGATTCCTAACCCTTGAATACTATAATAGATTCAGGGTGGGAAGAGAACAAGAATTAGTCAAGAGAGATCTGGTAAGAAAGGTGAATGGAATGGATTTAATCCAATACTAGATAAAGAACGGTGTAGATTACGTTAGGATACTTTGGGGATTTCATACCTGTACTCACTATAAATGAGTCTGTGAAACACTTCAAAGATAGCATGACATGCATGCTCCAACCCCTCTCATATAATTCTGAACTGAAGCCACAAAACTCAACTTGTTCGACCCACATATTAAACCCATCATTTTTCTTATGCTATGTAACATCTCCCTTTAGTTAGAAATTTAATGTTAATAATGATTTTGACATGTGTGGTAACTAGATCTAATAATTAATTGAAAAGTGGTATTTACTCCTCAACTTGGTTTGCCGAGCAGTACTTGCATGATTTTACCCGCTCTATTTGTGGATTGCCGAGCACTGCTTGCATAGCAGTAGTTTATCAGGGGACTATTTGAAGAAACTAAAATAAAAGCACACATAATAAGTAGAAAAGCTATTTTTGTCTTTATTATCAGTCTAACTGAACCCAGTGAATTTTATTACTATGAAATAAATTCTGAAATCAACTGTTTGTTTGCTAATCAGCTGTAAGTTGCTATATTACTAAACAGGTGTTTTTATCTTTTACACTGTGTTTTTATAGTATTTTCCCTGTGTTTTTATAGTATTATTATTGTGTTTAGGGAAAATTAAGTGAATCGTTGCATTTAAATTATGTGTAAAGATTGTTTTGTCATTTTGTTGGTATGTTTTTATATTTTTTTAAGATAAGTGAATGAGTGTTTATTGGTTAATATTTTTATAGGTTATTTCTGTGATCTTTTTATGTAGTTGTTTCTTTTGATCTGTGATTTCTTTTGTTTATAATTCTTTTAATAGTTTTAAATAAATTCGAAATATTTTTAGAGGTGGAGTTTTATAATGACTCATGTTATAAATGAAATATACATATTTGAATGAACACTTGCAAGTGGTTACTAAAACACCTTCAAAAAGTATCGCAGAAATTATTCCTTACTGTGAAATTCTCGTTTTGAGGGGTTAATCAGCAATTATTAGTTTTGATGAGCACTGAGTTTCAGCAGAGAGGAAATAGTTTAGGGTTAACTGTTATGAAAGTTTTACTATTTGATACCACTTATTGTTTGAAATTGCAATGTACTCCAACTGTTATTAGGCCATATCTTAAATCAATGATTTTATGACAAATTGTCAGAATTTTACATCAACACTCCAACCAGCTTTTGGTAATATTTTAATAATAACTAAATTAATCTAAACACCATTATTCACACTAGTTTTATCAACTGTTTTCCAGGCAGTCATTTTTAGTAAATACTTTCCTAAGCTATAATTAACTCTGTACTAGTAATATATTACCAGATTCATTCCATGAAAAATCATACTCCAATTAGTGGGGAACAGAGAGAGGGCCAGCACTTTTTAATAACACCTTTCAAATCTCTACTTGAAGAGCGAAAGACAGCAGGTAGGCAGAAGCTGAGATTCGGGAGTTTTTGGTAAACAAATGTAAATTAGATTAATGGTTACAAGAATCATTATAAACAGGTTAGGTTAGGTTATAATATATATATACACTAAAATAGGACATTATAACAATAATAAGATCAGATTGCAAGAGTCACTACAAACAGATTATTTCATAAATATATAATAATATTAAAATTGGACAGTATAACAATAATGTATTTTGTCCCAAGCTTGGGTTTCTATTTATTCTATAGACAAAAAATGTGACTATTATGAAAATCCCTTGTCTCCCCTCTTAAGACTAATGTCTTTCCTCAACTGTTCATAACTCCGCCAAATGCAGATTTATCTGGATTACCTTTGTTAAATTTTGGGAGTGTTTCCCCTCCCTCCTACACTCGCAATGAGTCTAGGACCTTGTATTTTATATGTTAATATAGAAACAACTTAAATTAATAAAACTATATCACTGCTGAAAATACGGTTGTTTACAGTATCACACTGAATTACTCCATTAAGCTTGGCAAGTGATGGGAGAACCTTGTTATTAGTCGCATGTTTTTATGTAAATAATATTAAGTGCAACGAAAGTAATGAATTTAATTATAATATAACTTTTAAGAGGGCTTCTGCTTCTCCCTATTGTTTACTCCTTTGTTGTTTTCAATGATTGAATTTGGCAATCAAGGAAATGATAAAGTAGAATAGGTGGGAGCCATTAACTAGTTCATGAATATGTTAACCAAACTGTGCAGTATAGCTCTACCAGTGAGCATGAATATTTCTTACTAAAAATTAGAAGATTCCTAATTAAAAAGGCCATTTCAAAAACACTTGCCTAAAAACATCAGTCAAATATCCATTAACATTAATTTTTTGCACAAAAGTCTTTTACTGAACAAATATATAAGTAGTGATCAAAGGCAAACCAACTCATAATCTAAACTCGGGACATTTTGTCATTTCCAGGAATTCAGTTGGACGTAAGAAAAGTCTGATGTTTTCAGTTTCAACATACAACAGCCCTGGGTGTTAAGGAGTGATGACTCCACCGGCACAGCTACGTTGCATAAACTGTACTCAATTGTACAAACAATATCTCACAGATTTGCAATACATAAAATGGATATAAATTAGAACAGTTGAATGAAGATCTTGTTCTACCATAACTCACATACTACTAAATAAAATGCCTATCTTCATGGTATCAATTTGAAGCTTTGACATTAGAGGCTCTGGTGTTGCCATCTAATGGCTTATTTCTGGTAACTTCAAGGAAGTTATTGAATGCTTTGAGTCCTCCCATATGCATTTCCCCTCCACGTATTGAGCCTCTCATTATCCTATATTATGAAGAATTCTTCTTAGATATACATTCAAATGTTTTACTGAAATTAAAATCATTTTCTAAATATTATAATTTTAATATTACAGTAGAACCTCTGTTAACCGGCCTATATCGTAGTGTACTGGTTGGATGAGAGTTTCCGAAAATAAATTGTAATTGAAACACCAAAGCGGCGGCGAGTCAAACAACTTTGTCGATATCGGTATCGCATTGTCGGCGGCACCAAAGCAGCGGCGAGTCAAACGACTTTGTCGATAGCGGTATCCCATTGTTGGTGGAATAAAAACACCGCGGCATTGGCACCTGTCGGTATAACAGACAAAAACGTTTCATGGGCCTCTTTTTTCCCACGAATCAATTTAGTATAGCCTACATTATGGAAAATATAACATTTCTTTTCAGCTTTCTTGGAAGCGTGTGTTGGTTTTGTTTGAGACGCGGTTAAATGTGTCAAAAGACTTGACAGAGAGGAATCTGTAAAAAAGCTTTGTAGTGTTTAATTTTTTCATGTTTGATGTATAATATACATAACATAATATATACGATACATTTATGTACAATAAAATGAGTTGCAATAACATCTTTATTGCATAATTTTTAGTGCTACCTAATTAAATAAGCTTTCTTTGAACGAAAACCGATTTTTCACGGGAACCTCGGATTAACCAGTCAAACGGGCAACCGGCCCGGGTGTCAGTCCCGACTAGACCCGTTAAGAGGGGTTCTACTGTATACTAATCCATCATGAGAGAAATCCAATTAACGAAATTGCTACTATGAACATTATACCATTTTAAGAAATGTAGTTTGGAGCCCCCCTGGTTCGCAAACTTATTTTTATCAATCTACATACTTTTTACAAATTTGGCTAGTCATTGCACCACTTAATGGCTTTTGATATATTACAGTATTACAAAAACAAAAGAAATGTTTCTTTTAGAATTTTGTCTTTGAAATATGAAGTTTTGATAAGTGATTTTAAAGTTCATTAAATTTAAGAGGAATGAAGAATAAAAGAAAACTGAAGTAAAGTAATAAAGATAAGCTGTAGCTTGTAATCAACTGTTCTAAGATTTTGTAAAATGAAAATAAAATTACAATAAAAAATTGTTTTATTTAATTCTTGTGTGACGTGTACATTTAATCAACCTGTTGCTGTTATTATAAGTTAATAGATATTCAGTTACAGTGATGGATATAAAAACAATGGAATTAAAGTTGTTGAAAGGAATAGTTGTAACTTGGTATATACATCTATATAATATGAAATTATGCCTCTTAGAAAAGGATAAAAGAAGTTTCTTGCTAATAATAGGAGTAACAATTCTTTTTAGTATGATAGAATAGAATAATTTTGTGTGTGCACAAGCAGAAAGCCAGTCTAATTAATTAATAGTTGAAATAATAATAGATTTTGTTTATTAGATAATAATTCAATTAAAAGCTTTAATAACAAAAAAAAATATTTTAAAACATGATGAAGCTAAAATTCTATCAAAAAGCTTTGTGGGAAATTTGAAATATATAATATAAAAAGTGCAAAAAGATTACAGAAGCTTTCTCATTCGCTCTTACTCCAAAAAACCACATAAACTATTTGTCACCATAAATGTAATTTCGATAGGTATCGGCCAGAAAGTGAAACATGAATGCTGTCCAACTACGTAGTAGCATGTCATTCCTATGTGGATGTAGGCAAGGCTAAGTCACAATACAATTTAACTGTCATTATATTAGGCTACCATCACCATAACTGGTTAAACATATTTGGAGACATACTAAAAAGATAAAACTCATACTTGTTTGTACTCTATCAGTTATTTCATGAATCAATTTTAACATGTTAGTGCAAGTTTTGTTTTTGTGTGGTCTCCTATCAATGAGGGTTTAAGCAATTAAATACCTACGAGTGAAATCACACCACTAACATTCAAAGGGTTACAGAATTTGCAATTGATTATAGAGTTGACAGTTGAAAACTGGCGGTGAAACAGAAATAAAAATGAAAAAATTTCTGTTGATGCTAAAAAAAATTTGGCCTGCTCAACATAAATCCATAAAGAAGGCCAAATATGAAGGGGGGAGGGAAGAAAAACATAGAAGTGAAACAGTGTTCATAATATGGTTTAGCCAACAAAGACATAAGGGAAGTCCTTTCAGAAATTACTTTCTACCCCATATCTCCTGAAAGGGTGTGTTCTTGTAAAACTAGGGAAAAAATTGGTTGCCCTATCTTTGTTAGGGAGCTGGCAGTCACATTTCCCGCTAAAAACTAAAAAAAAAATATTTCGTCACAACCTGTAGGCTACAGTAATAAAAAGATAACAAATATTGTTTTGCTTCAAAATGTTCAGAAAAGAGAGACCTTTAAAATGAGGTATCAAACGACCTATGTTTCTATTTGAAAATTTTCCAAAAACACCACCCTGCCCCCCAAAAGTGCCCTTTTGGATCATTGAGGAGCGTCGAAAATAATTTTCCTGAATTCTTTGGAGTCGAAAAAGGGGGGGTTCTAATTGGAAGCTAATATTTATCTGATTTCGTTTAGGCACTACAGATAGTGTCTTAGTGTCTATAAATATGAACATTGTTTTATTTAAAATATCTAAGAGAGTTCTTTGTTTTAAAGATGATGTTCCTTTTCACCCTTATTAGCAAGCAGTTGTTCAGAATGCTACTTCATCCATCATAAGACATTCTTTAAGTACGTAAATACGTTCTCAATAAGCAGGCCTAGGAACTAGTTCCGTTTCACCACTGCTTTCATTGTCTGTTAATATCCTTTATCACATTTCTTTTAATGTCCAAAATGGTCGAAGTACCGACATCAAAATATCTCAGGTTAAGTTTTCCAAATCCACCTTTTTCTTTATGATTTATACACAGTCAGACAACACAACTCTTTTACGTTATGTAGTTATACAACACGATACTGAAGATATACATCTGGATACATCACAGAAGATCAGTTGTTACTGAGGAGAAATGGATTGCCAGACATAAGAAGAAACAGGTAGAGGGGGGTAAAATCAAGTCATAAATATGATGCCATAACTACAGTATAAATAGGAGAAAACACCAAGTTCGCTGCTTTGTTTGACAATTTGCACTACATTGTTGTCTACGAATTCCCAAATCTACCCACAGTTCGAATAAATGAAGTTTTACGTACGTTCATGAAAATTATATATTTTTAATAAACTGATATTAAATTTCATAAACATTATACGATGCTGGTATATTAGACGTAAAAATAAAGGTTATTTTCTTCCTATTTTACATTGAATTTATTTTTAACAAAATATTATGTATTAAACTATAGTATATAGAAAGTATAAGGTTGATATATAAATATAAATATAATGTTATTTGTTTTTGTAAAGAAAATTTGAGTAAGTAGATCAATAAAGAGTCTGTCTCGTGTGGAATGTTGGTCCCAGTTATCGGTGATAGGCTATATTTTCAGGTCATAATTCGATACAATTAAATACTTTTTATATACGTATTAGATTACAAAATAATTCTAAAAAATCAATATACAAAAACAATACCGGTAATATTACTTTATTTACTAAAAGGTTATTTCAAATTTAATGGTGACCCATTAGAAATGTATATGAAAAAATCATCTTTTTTTCCAAGTTTTGATTTTTAAATAATAATCACTTTGTATTATATTGAAATTCTAAACAAAATATTAATTTCTATCTCTTGGAAATCTTTTTTATTCTATTTGAAAAGACTGGAAATCCAATAGTTTTAAAATATTAAACTTTATTTTAGTGTGATTACTATGTATGAAACGTAAGTATTTATTGAATTGTATAGTTTATTTTATATTCATGGGAAAAATAAAAATAATTGTTCTTAATAAATGTATATAAATTCTTTGAAACAATCATTTTGGTTCGATGCAACTACTAATTTGTGGTATGGCAGATATCCCATTTGAAGTCAGTTTCTTGCTAATCTCAATCGAGCCTGTATATCAGGCATCACTTCTGTAGGTACAGGCGACCAAGAGTAACTTGTAAACTTTAATGTGTTTTGTTTTAAAATGACAACTCAACCAATTTTTGTTACTTATCTGATTTTTTGAAATCCCTGTATAGTAGACAGAAAATCTTTGATCGTAATAATGAGTTAACTACACCATCATGAAAAATAATAACTAGCCTAGATTAAAGATTTACAGGAAGACTTGACCACACAATCCATTCAACTTCCAATCACCCCATCAATAGTTGGCAGCTTTGGTTCAACATACCAAACCACAAAACAATATTTCACCAAAAATACATCTAAATATAAAGAACATCTAATAGATAAAAATGATAGTTACAGTAATATTAACTCAAACCTAAAAATCCTTCAAAATGCAAAAAAAAAGTAAACTGCTCGATGTTTTGAAAGAGTTCCAAATTTATTCTAACCACAAACAGAATCCTGTCAGCCAACTGAATGACAAATTGAACTTTTCCTCCAATGTAATAGTCGATTTACTGAGCAAGAAAACAATTCATTCAGTTAAATGATTGTGATCAAGATAATATGCCATGTTACAAATAAAGGAATAGATTATTTAAACATTATGACTAAAGTGTGCCACTTGATATATATCTTTACGTTGTTTAAGTGTTGAGATAATAATTGTTAAGTGTAATTTGTATTCGTGATAATGAGCAAGCCTGAAGATGTCTCTTGAAGACGAAACGGCCGTAGCTACGTTGTAGAATATTTTTTCTTTTGAAAAAAAAAAAGCCACCATCTCAGAGGATAATCTTGAACGACTCGCAGCAGTAGCTGACAAAATCCTTGAAGTCAGCGGAGTCAGACCTCTAAGTGGTCTGTCGGCTAATCCGGACAGCACCTGATTCTTTGTCTAAGGGCTGATATCTTCGGGACGAACTCCTACCTCTGAATACCCACATTGTCGAAGCCCTTTTAGTACCTAAACGGTAGAACTTCTATCCTCATTCTAAACCAATCTCCGACAATTCTAAATTTTATTATTAGAATTTTTATTTTGGTAAAGTGAAGGTTGTAGAATCCAAAATGTTCCAACAGTTTTTGGGACAACGCCATTTTAAGATAGAAAAAATTGTCTATAAGTTGGGCTTATCTTGTTTTGTGAATATTAACTCAATTGACCATAGAAAAAAAAACAAGAAAGCAAACTTACCCCCAAAATACCGAAACAACCTAATAAATACTTTATTTACTTAAATATGTTTGAGAAACGTTCTTTAGTGTTGATGAAGTGAACAAATAAATTTCGGGCCCAAAAGTAAAAAAACGTGAAGTGTATAGGCTAATTAGTGCAATACTCAGTGTAAAATAAATTTTATATATTTTTTTCATTGAAACTTGCAGATTAATCTTTAAGCTGTATATAGGCTACTTGGAATCTAAATAATAAAAAAAAATTTTTTTGATCAAAGCCGTTGTTATTGTGAACTATCTAGGAGTGTGTTTGGATCCTTAGCCGTTTTAGAAAATTCAAGTCATGCCCTAAATAATAAGTTTAAATAACGTTGTTCGTATTTGGAAGTGCATATCTCCAAGATACACTGATAAGACTGTATGGAGCAGACGAAATCATGAAATTATATGTTGGAGGGGCATAATTTTTTATAAATGTGTATACTGTACAATTAGCAACCTTTTATTTGAATAATTTTTAATAAAGATAAAGTGAATCCATTTAGGCCGCTTTACTCCAGTCACGTTATACTTCCAGTCAGACATATGTGTATAAGTATTTTCTACAATAAAGGCATTAAGTGGATGTAAGTTGTCACTTCTGGATATAAATGCTCAAATCCCAGACAAAATCTAAAAAATTTTAAATCCAGTTCATATATAGCTCTAAAACTATGTAAGTTAATAAATTATCAGATTATTTAAAACAAAATAACTCTCTTCAGTTTAGATAAAATCGAGACATAATTTCCATACTGAAGTTTGAACTATCTTAATTTTTTTAGTACTAAGGGTTGCAATCTAAAACAAAATCATAGGGTATTATATATAAAGCTAATCTATTAGCTTCTCCTATTTATTTGTAAAAACTACAAATTTATTTATTAATTCTTTAATTTTGTGTTTCGTAAACAAGAAGTGTGAATAACTATTATTGTGTTATTAAAGTACCCACTCTTTAAAGCGGTTTTACTGTTTATTTTTCACAGTTTCATTACAGACTAATCACCGATGTAGGGTGTTTTAATTTACTCATGAACATGTTAGTTTAAAGCTTTTGCGACTAATGAAACCACCAAAACAGTTTAAACTTATCCAGATTAATTTTATATATGAAGGAACGTTTGTGTACAGAAAACTTCATTATTCAACTTTGACCTGATGGGTCACGTTTAATATAACGTGATTTATCACATTAACAGCTGGTGAGATTCGAATAATTACGACTGTCCATCTGCGGAACAAATCGATTAAATTTGTATGTATATATTTGGATTCCAAAATTGCGTGGAAATGTCACATTCAAGGTGCCCTTGAACAGAGAAATATGTTATTTCTTTGAAAGTTGTTTTTGTCTTCTTTTCAAATTGTAACCCAAAGTACGTTTTCTGTCTATATGCCAAATTTCAAAATATAAAAACACTTAGTTCGCCAACAATACGCCTTTTTATAAACGCGCGTACTTGTGCAGCTAAATACCAAATTTCTATCTCGTGATCTTTAAGTTTAAATCTACTTTACAAAAATAGATGTTTTTTGTCATTTTTCAAATTGTAACCCAAGGTAGGTTTTTGTCTATATGCCAAATTTCAAAATTTAAAAATACTTATTTCGCCCACAATACGCCTTTTTATTCACGCGTGTACTTGAGAGATTAAATATCATATTTCAAAAAATAGTTGTTTTTGTCTTCTATTCAAATTGAAACTAAAGGTAGGTTTTTGTCTATATGCAAAATTAAAAAATGTTTAGTTCGACCATAATACCCCGTTTTATTCACACGTGTACTTGTACGAATAAATATCATACAAAATAACTATAGGGTCCGTCGCGTCGCCTCGGCTCGCCAAGCCCAAGTGCCAGCTTACGTTTGGCCGGCTATACCCGTATCTCTCTGGTCTATAGTGTCTTGCACTGATTCTACTAGACTCAAAAAAGGTGGTTGTATAAGTGGATTTAAACGGATGTAAAATTTGTACCTAACTTGAACGATGGCTCTGGTTCAGCATCTGTAGAAAATACCGTTGATGCATGTGTGTTGTGTTGTGAGAGATTGGGAAGTGGTTTGTAAGTTGGACACATGTTTAAAATTAATGTTTTTGAGTGTAAATGATAAGAATATAAACATTTTAACAAGAGAATTTTTGTTCTATTTAAATAATGATGATACATATAACATTTATGAATCATGTCTTGTCATTACTTAGTTGAAACACTTCAAGGTAATAGCTAGGTTCTAACCTACAATTTATCAATTAGAAGGGTATTTAATTTGGTTATTTATATATGAAGAGTAAAACTGCACTTTTAATCATTGTTTATCTTTCAAATAATTTTGGAGCTTATTATACTTTACAAATCCTAAAAAAAAAGACAAATTTGAAAACCGATATTTACCAGAATTATTGCAGGTTGATCATAATGTACCCTTTAACACAGGTAATTGTTTACAAAGAAAGTTACCAGTATTTTTGGCGATAAAAAAAAAAATCATGTTCTACATACCTTATTTCTTAATAATAAAATAAGTTTTCAATGCTGAGCTAACTTTTTCATAAGATATTTATATCTATTCACACATCTCACACTCCATGTTGACTGTTCAATAGTTTGAACAACACTAAGCCCATGCACAAATTATGAAAAACTATCACCCATCCAAGTAAAAATAATGCTCAATGTTGCTTGACTTTGGTGATCAGTCGAAACATTGTGTTTGCCATATAAACTTAACTCACAAATATGTCATTGAAATATGTCAATTTCAAAGTAATAACTCACCAAAATATGGGTAAATGTTTACTCTAAGGTGGCGCCTTATTTTTCGTAATTTTATTTTTATCATCTACTACATACCTTACTTTTTAAGAATAAATAATGTTTTCCTTGCGCAGATCACTATTTTTCACTGAAAAATCACAATCCAAAAACTACCAAATCCGACGTATTTATAGGTTAAAACATAATGGCAATTTAATAGTGTATGGTTTTATTTATATAGTATGAGACTACGCTAGATTGCTATTTCATATCACAACATGTTTGTTTTGGTTGCCTTTTGTATGTTTATTGAAGTTAATAATTTGCTTACTTTGCGATATTATATATCATGACAGGTTTGGCAACGTAGCTATATATATAAACACCTGGCCAAACCTTATATATATATATATATATAAAACCACCTGGCCAAACCTTTTGTAAGTTTTTGAAGTTAATAATTTGAAATTAGATTATTAATATGGAGGATTCACAGCATTATATTAATTATAGATTGAAATAACTTTAGTAACATATGAGACGTAAATGTGAACATCTGCTATTATAGGCCTATCTAACCTTTATTTATATACGTCGGATTTGATAGTTTTTAGATTATGATTTTCAGTGAAAAATAGTGATCTTCGCAAGGAAAACATTATTTATTCTTAAGAAGTAGAATTATTTATGTAGGCCTAGTAGATGATAAACAAATAAAATCCGGAAAATAAGGCCCCACCTTAAAGTAATCATTTACCAAAATATGTTACTATTCTTATAAAGAGAGGTATATATTAATGAAAAAGAAATATATTAAAAATGGGTCGCTACAGTAAACAATTACCACATGATGTTAAGGTATATGGGTAAATGTCCAGTTATGATCCCGTTGCGATTTAATATTGAAATTTAATGAAATTATGTTTTACATACCTCATTATTAAACAATTGGATCATCCTTTAGCTGGGAAGACCCTTTTCAAGTATCAAAATCCATTATTTCTGCCTAAAATAAGCAATTTTAAAATATGAAATCCAATGCTTTTGAGGCTAAGGCATCTATCTACATTAATTTCTATGGCAAATTAAGTGTTTCATCGCTCGATATTTATGTTTATCTGCACGAATAGGTCTGGTTAGGTAATTAGGTATATATATATATATTATAATACCAGCAACAAATATATAATACCACAAAACTAACAAACAACTTAGTTGGTGTTATATGCTTTATATATGTATTTATATATGGTTACCTAACCAGACCTAGTAAAGGAACTGCAGGTCTGCGAAGGTCAATATATATATATATATATATATATATATATATATATAGGTAGTAGTTACCTTACCAGACCTTTAGTTCCTTTACTTGGTCTGCTAGGTCAAATATACATATTGACCTCCCGAGACCTAGTTCACATGATTCTGAAAATACAGCATAGTAATATTTACCTGTTATAAAATTTAATTATTCGTCCATTTAACTCTGGGTTATCCACCGTACCCAGGGTTAAATGGCCTATAAATAAATTTGATTCATTTAAGTCCCCAGGAGAAGATGGAATCGTTCCGGCTCTAATCTAAAAGGCTCTGGAATCACTTCTCCTTATACTTTGCGAAAACCTTCTGGGCCTTCTATACCAATAACATGGAGGTGTAGTAGAGTAGTTTTCATACCGAAACCAGGAAAGGGAAATTACACAAATCCCAAAGCATTGCGACCAATATGTTTCTCTTCCTATGCTCTTAAAACAATGGAAAGAATAATACAAATACACTTACAGAATGGAATTCTTATTAAAAATCCCATTCACTGCAACCAACACGCATACCAGTCGGCTAAGTCCTGTGAAACAGCCTTGCATCAACTGGTGAGTATAATCGAGGAATCAATACATAACAAAGAATTTGCATTATGAGCATTTCTCTATATACAAGTACCTTTGATAATAGTCCTTATCAATCAATAATAGCAGCAGTTAAATATCGAGGGGTAGAAACACTATTAGTAATAGGTTAGAATCAATGTTAAGAAATAGAATAATATCTGTAAGCCAGTACGGTGAGAAAGTAGATGTGATTAACTGTGAGAGGTTTCCACAAGGAGGAATTCCATCACCGATGCCATAACCATTAATCGGTTATGGGACTGTCAAAAAATATGTAATCTCTCAACAGGCTATTGATTTCTCTCAAATTTTAATGACCTAAACCTGTGTTAAAAATGCAAGTAAAAAATATTATGGTTTAGGAATAATAGCCAAAAAAACAAAGATGAACCTTGACAGCCTGAAGGGTAATTTTAATCTTGAGGCTCGATTTTAATAAAATTAACTTACAAAGTAGGTTTAGGCCTTATTTAAATTTTTTTTTTTTCAAAGGCATTGTTTATTTTCACTTTTTTACAGGTAACAAACTGACATTTTTTGCTACAAATAATGTTGTTTGCATAGTATTTTAATTGTAGAAAGTTTGTGGCTTTTGCAGTTTATCTAATGCTGTTTCTACAGTTTATAACTACCTTTACTTTTATATAACTTAAACTGATATTGGTTTTAATATTTTTTTTCTTTTGTTTTAGAAAGAATTTAAACAAAAATGAGTTCAAGAGATAGTCGTGGAAAATATCCCAGGTTACGTGGTCGTGGTTATAGAGGAGGAAACAAGATTAATAGATTTCAAGGCACACAACATAAACCATGGAAGTATGATAAACCAAATTGGGACGAAAGGCAATGGTCAAATAGGAGATCCTTGAACAATCTACCTCATAAGAAGCACCATTCGCATTCTGAAAATAGGTCTCATCATTATGAACAAGATTTTGCAAATAATTATTATGAGTATAATTATGCTGAATCAGAACGATCAAATAAAGAAGCAGAAGAAGACGGTCCTCCTCTTCCTGGTTCAGAGGCAGATAGAAGTAATAAAATAGAGTTAGACAAGAAGCGTATTCGAGAAGCTTTATCATCAGCTACTGATATAAATCAACCGTTAAATTTTAAAAATTCTACTACTGATAGTAGGTCAAAAGAAAAACTACCAACTGCAAAAAAAATTAATACAATATCAGAGTTGCGATTAACAGCAAATGATTTAATGGAAATTGGTTCTGTCGCAGGAAAACCGTTAGAAAATAATGATTTAGAAGATAATGGTGACATAATGGATATTAGACATACATCTCAAAGATTTCATAATGTATCTAATTCATCTGAAAATGTTAAGCAACAAAATTATAAATCGTCTAATAAATCTCAGCCCGGAGGGTGGAAACCTTTTCAAATTCCAACTGAATTTACAGAAGTTAATTTTCCTGATGCTCAAATTTCAACTAATACTCCAAATCAATATCGTAATATTAGAGAAGAACGTATCTTAGGTGATATAGTAGTTTCTAATGAAGCTAGATATATTGAACCTAAATTTCTAAATATGAATGATACTGATAGAATTGGGCGTTTGTACAAAAGCTTTCTGAAAGCACGTTATTTCGGGGGAAAAATGAAATCATTAAAAGGTGACGAACCTTCTAAGCAAAAACTTCAAAATCCTCTTTTAGATACATCAGTTACAGAAGCACAAAATAACAACAATGAAGATCATGAAAAAAGAGTTAAAAAACATCAAGATCACGACGAACCCGAAATGCCTTTACCAATGCAAATCAAAATGGAATCTAATGTTATGGCGGTAGAAATAGAAAGCAAAGAAGAATTGGAAGCAGATGAATTTTTAAAAGAGTTCAGTCATCTCTTAACCCCTAATTTAAAAATTCCAGATGAAACTTTAGAACAATTAGGCTTAAGTCATTTATTAGAAGACTATCCTTTAACAGAAGAAGTTCATACTAAGCAAAAAAAGGGTAACAACTTTAGTGATCAAAGTTCAAGTGATGGTGTTCTAAATAAATCAGATAGTTTGTTGCGGGTTAAATCTCTAAGTACATTAAATAGTACACCATTTATTGATAATATACTTTCTCCTGTACAGACATCCAGAAGAAATGAAATTATTAATTCTCCTTCAGAACTAGTAAGCAGTACACTAAGATATAGTTTGTCACCTGTTAGTTTGAATTCTTTACCAAGTGCTTCGCCTACTAGATTGTTATCTAATCAGTCATTTTATATTCCTACTGAAAATGAAAATAGTGTACAACGATCTGCAGCTGAATCTAGTGGATTAAATGGTAAGTTGAATACAAAACTATAAGGTAATTTATTATAAATAATTTTTCAGATCATATTCGCATTGTAATTTTTGTTCCAAACAGATGGGGTTATTGACGAGAGCTTCCCTAATCAAAATTATAAAAGGAATAAATTGTTTTACTTAAAGTGGGGTAAAAGTGAAATCAAAAGCTCTATATATATTTTTTTTTATTTATTAGCAATTGATTTATTGCTATTGTTCACAAACTGTAATACAGTAGAGTCCCGCAAACTCAGCGTAATGTGGACCGGAAGTGTGCCGAGTTTGTGAAATACCGGGTTATCAGGAATAAGGGCAAAAAATAGATTGTAATTGAAACACCAAAGCGGCGGCGATATCAAACGACTTTGTCGATAGCGGTATCCCATTGTCGGCGGTGTAAAAACACCGCGGCACCAAAGCGGTGAGTCAAACTTTTGTCGACAGCGGTATCCCATTGTCAGCGGCGTAAAAACACCGCGGCATTGGCACCCGTCGGTATAGCAGACACACCTGCAAAAACGTTTGATGGGCCGCTTTTTTTCCACGAATCAATTTAGTATACATTATGGAAAATATAACATTTCTTTTCAGTTTTCTTTGACTGGTTATGATCTACGCACAGTATACACAGTAAATAAAAATGAGCGAGTTACGAAAACGGAAGCGTGTGTTGGTTTCGTTTGAGACGCGGTTAAATGTGTTAAAAAGACTTGACAGAGGGGAATCTGTAAAAAAGCTTTGTGACGAGTTTAACGTGGGAAAAGTACCATCAACGATTCGAGCGATCGAAGTTAATGCCCGCTTTGGGATCTGCCGAACTTTTACGCAATATAATTTTTTCCCGTCGGAGGCGCCGAGTAATCCGGACTGCCGGGTTATCGAGTGCCGAGTTTGCGAGACTCTACTGTATTTAATTTTCCTTTTCCTATGTAGTCTGGTTTGTGTATTGTAAAACTCAATTTTAAAATTAAAGCTTAATAATTTAGGCCTATTATCTAAAATCTGCCCTATATATAGAGAGAGAATGTAAGAATGACCTCTATTTGCTTTACTCCTGTTTGCACTCAAATATCTGGCAGGTAATTGTTAAAATTAGGTACAGTAGAACCTCATTTTCGGTCCGAAAATCACAAATTTAATTGGGAAGAGGCAAAAATCATACACCGGGAAAGTAACTTATACAAACGTAAAAATAATTGAAGCCTCATATATAAAACTAACGGACAATCCTATCAGCCAATCACGTATAGAAATAAGGCTATTATGGCTCCCATTATTAAAAAAAGAACTAAAATTTGATTATAATACCAGTACAACTAAAAAATAAGCTGAAATTTTACCTGTTAAATCGCCACAAGGGGTGGTAACCCGCTCTCTGGCTAAGAAGCTTAATATAACTAACAATAGGCCACTACCCTAATAGTTTGTCAAGCCTTCTGGACCACGTCACTTGTTGCTGTATCTTTGATACAACAACACGTATTTGACGTTAGTTGTGTGTTACTGTGTTTGTGTTTTTTGACTTCTCAGTTTTAGCTCTGAGATGCATGCTTAGATATTAAGGTTGGTGGTATTCTTATTTAATTTTACTTCTTACATAGGCTTAGTTTTTAGTTTCATGTTTCTTTAATTTTTAGTCACTTGATAACGGGAATTGATTCTTATTCTTGAAACGTCGTGTTTTGATTTTTAACACACAAATGATGGCAAATGTCCGAAAAATGTATAATAATAAAAAAAAAGTAAATATAATAACAATAAAAATTGCTGATACAAGATAACTTACAAGCATATAATTCCTTCTACGCACTAGTGGCGAATTGCAGTGGCAGGCAGTTTGTCTACAGTGACTCGTCCGGTTTGACTACACCTCCCTCTTTGTTTGTGCGTGCCTGCACAGTCAGTGGTTCTCTATGTTACACTGCACATCTAAATCTTGTATTTCATAGATTTATTTCATTTGAATCTTTTACATATTTTCTTTTAGTAAGCCTGGTGAAGACAATAAAGATAAAAACTGATATATAAAATACTGATATTGAATGTGGAAAAGGAAATAAGTGAAGTGAATATATATACTTACATTCTCTGAGTGAAGCTGTTTATAAATGGTTTTCACAACTTTGTTCAGATTGGTCATGTGAGGGACTTAAATTCAGACTAGAACTGAAGGATTATCTAAACAGTTGTGGATTTAACATCTCTTTCTTTTCTACAAAGTACTTTAATCATACCTGAACTCATTTATGTTATTTTTTAAATCTGAACTTTCATTAAGTTAAAACTCCAATTAATCTGGATTAATAAGGTTATACTGTATTTTAATATTCTCGATTCTATAATGTATTGTTCACCCCTTATAGACCTCATTGTCCATGTTTATTTTTAAACTTGTTTAGTACTTGACAGGGTGAACCTCTGATGCTTTCTTTAATAACACCTCTACTCTTATCAACAACTTAAACTGTTCCTGTTAAAATAGAAACCCATATGCTTCACTGTTATCAGAAACTATCTTAAAATTTTCGTGTCTCAAAATTGATTATACTAAAGTTTTTAATGACAATGGTAAATATTAATGTTTTTTATTATGAACGGATTTAAACCAAACATGCCCATCCCTAACTGTTTTATATAAAAGTAATATGTATAATATTATGTTTTAAAATCAGCTGTTATTTAATATATTGTTGTAGTTAAAGGGAGGTGATTGTTGAATTAGTTTAATAATATAGCTTATATGCAAACTAACAACTTCACCTTGTTGGAAGTCACGCTAATTACATTTTAAACGTATAAAGGAATATCAATAAGCCTTTAATTTTCTAAACCAACATATAAAATAGATAGGTCCCCTATAATGATAAAAAATATCAATTAAAAAAAGATCGCTAAATGACTGCATGAATGCAATAGTTAAAACGTCAGTCGCAGCCGTTAAGAATGATTATCACACTTGTTTTTCCCGTGAAAGGAGGAAAATCTTCATAAAGAATTGGAAGCCCTGCTCTGATCATACTATTTATACTTATACTGTGTTAATTACAAGAACTGATTGAAAAAAAATATTATTAAAACTCCATTTATACTGATATAAATATAGTTTAATAATTGGAAATTTGTGTATTAATTAGAATGTACATTAACCTTTTTAGGGTTGCAGTCATTTTTATTGTTTTCAGATGTTTTACAAAAATAATCATAACTTATTTATTTCAATATATTTTGTACCAATTTGTTAGTAAAATGATAAGCTTTTAAATCTATGTAAATGTAGTTAATTTGTATTACAAATTTTTATTTTATATTATTTTTATTTTCTGTGTGAAAATGTGTTATAATGAGCAAAAATAATTTTACTGATGAAGTGAGTTAAAACATTCTAGAGCATGTTTACTAAATGGACACCAATTTTTGATTTGCTAGGCAATTTCTAGTTTTTTTTACACGTTGCAACAAGCTGGGCTCTAGGAGTGATTGTTATCAATTAATTAACTAATACATGTTGGAAGGTTCTAAACCCAGATTTCCGTGAATCTTAGTATTATCACAGCTGAGACCTTAAAAGCAATCAAACATAACACTAGCCATCTTTAATGAACTAAATATTTATAATCATAGAAATGACACTTTAAGCCAAGTCTATACTTAGAATTACTAAAGATCTGCCAGTTGTAGTTTAGACATGAACAATCTGTGCCTTTATATGCCAAAGTCAAACTGCAGACACGATTCCCGAATACGAAGCTTTATTAGTCCTACCGAAGTCCTACACCTGACCTTTAAAAGGACTTAGCCGAATATTATGAGGGGAAACAGTTGAAATAATAAAATTCAAGGACAGTGGTTAAAAACGTCAACCCAGTACGATTGTTGTACTCGCACTGTCTGTTGTGTTGGGCTTTGAGATGATGCAACTCATTTCATGCATGTGTGCAAGTTCAGCCATGAGTTTGTGGGACCAACGATCCATAAATTATCAAAGACCTACTTGGGCGGGTGAAATAATGAATTTGCCATAACAGTTATAACAACAAACTTACAAAATTGGTAATTTCTCGTGAATTTTTTTTCAAACTAACCCCTTCAACTTCCACTGAAGCCAACCACAGTTTATTTATAGTGGGCACTTTCCACCACTATACCACAGGTTGGAGTGAACCAAACTGCACAGAAAGAATCTTGTGTCTTAAGGCACCAATCCTTGATCAAGAGATTGCCGCCTTACGCTTCTCAACCACTAAAACTCTTAGGTATAGTTAGTCATTTAACTTCACTTGAGTGATATAGTTAGAAAGTACCTATTCTACACTATAGTTTCACTAACAACAACGGTTTATCCACTAGGGACAACTAAACACTGCTTACACAGTTCTATACATTACAATAATAATAATAATTTTTGATTTTTCGCTATAAATTAGTGATAGAATAACTATTTTTATACACTTATACAAAATTTGGATTGAAAAAAATAATGTTTTCTACTACCCAAAAACTAAACTGATGATATATTGTTCGTATGACCGTAAATGAGTTAATAAATCTATAATTTTAAAATAAGCTTTAGTTCATTTACATATTGTAAGTAAAAAATATATATATATAATTTATTTATATTAATATTAACGTAATTTTTATATTCCAGTGGAACACGTTGTAAATGAAGTTGTAGAGAAAATTCTAAATACATCTAGAGTAGCATCTCTTAAAGCTGCAAATGAAAGATCTTTAAATCAAGCAAAAGAAACGGCTTCATTTCCAGAATTTGAAGACATTATAACAAAACTAAAAATAAACGTTAATAAAGCTATAGATAATGAAAAATCTTTTGAAAAACAACCAAACTCAAAAGAATTAATTAAGTATAATAGGCTTGAAAACATAAATATTCAAAATGATTATTCAATTAACAATAAACCATCTACTTCTAATCAATCTGGAGATAAATCAAATATTACTGGAAAGAGTGAAGGAAAATGTTCACAGAGTTGTCATTCAAGTAATCAATTGGTTGATGTTAGTGATAAGATATTAAAAATGTTTCTCATTGACAAACAAATTCAAGAATTAATGGAAGAAAAAATAAAATTGTACAATGAATTGATGTCGACAAAAGAAATTGCATCAAGATTTTTTAATTCATGGGCAAAAGATAAACAAGGAATGGGAATTACACATCGAATGGGTGTATCAAATACTTCTGTACCAACCCAAACAGTTTTAGAGCAAGGAATCAATCAAGAACTGAATCTTAACAACGTACTCACTCAAAACATGATACAAAATGTTCAAGATAAAACTGTGAATATGAATAGTAATAGTAAGCCCTCATCATCAGCAATTGAACCGAGTGGATTAAATGATCTCGTCAATAACGTTGAAGCAGTCAAGCAGTATTTAATGAGTTTTCAATCAAATACAATCGCTGACGCAGTGAATGCGTGTAAAGAATCTCTGCTTGAAATTAAGAAAGAAGCAATGGTTAAGGCTGAAAATACACTAGTTTCAAATGAAAATAGTCTTCTGACTCTAAACTCAGATGTTCAAAATGATTCAGAAAAAGAACAAAGAAATAATAAACGTAAAAAGAAAAATTCTCCTTTTGTTGGTAATAGTAATTCAGAAAAAAAGAAACGTAGAGATGTTATTGAATCTACTGAATCTAATAATCAAAACAAACTTGAAAACAGTGTAAATAAGATGCAAAATTTAAACATGGATGATGATATTATAGAAATAAATTCTGATGAAGAAAATGACAAATTTGAAAGTCTCTATGAAACAAAATTTGAACCTAGTAGCTTAAATATAAACAACAAAGAACCCAAGAGTAATGAAGTAAACATTAAGAAGAAGAACAAAAAGAAAGACAACAGTATTTTGCAATTCAATCACCAAGAAGTAACAGTTCTGTGTATGAAAGTAAGTGTCAAATTTAAATAAAACTGATTTTAATAAACATTAAGGCCTAGTTACATAAGCATGCATTTAATAACAGTATTTTTTTATCCAAATAACCAATAAAATAAACAGAGCAAAACACTACATAAACTTTGTCACGCATCACTCCCCAAAACCAAATGAAAACATACCAAAACTAATCGTCACCAAAAATGTTATTTCTATAGGTGTCCTTCAGAAGTTAAAATGAACAATAGACTCCATATTTGAAAAAAAAAATGTAAATAGAGCTTAAAATTCTGTGTGAACTCAGCATAAATCCAGATTGTTTAATATCAAACTTTTAATGACAGCAGGTAAGGTTTGTTTTTTGCCAATTATTCATGAACCATAATATATATATATATATATATATATATATATATATATATATATATGTATATATATTTCACTTGCTATTTTGTACTTGGGTTTGGCTCATTGATATTCACATTTCACTAAAATTTGAATGAAATTGGTGAAGCTGATGGTACTTGTGTACTATAGGACCCCAAATGGACCCTAGCTTGGGTGCGCCAAATACCCTTGTAGTTTTAGGAATGTCCTACCTCAATCTAGTGATCATCTTGTTTTCTTCACATATTAGCTTAAAGTTAGCAAAAATTGTCTCAAGACACAACGCTTTGTTGCATCATTGAGGCAAGTAATAACAAGAACTCCTTTTTCCATGTAGCTCTCTGAGAATGAAGGAAAATTTCCGTTTGCCATCAAACTTATCCATTAGCGTGTTTTTGTTGTTTTCACTGTGCTTATCAATAAGTTTAGCTTCAGGTAAGACATCGAGAACAACAAATATCTTCTTGTGAGGATATCCCTGTAAGTGAGACCTTCCTACAAGATGGCTCCACATGTCAATGAGTTTTTTTTAGATCAGAACCTTGAGTTTCACCTCTGGCCTTCAGTAGAAGGTAGAGTGGCCGAAACACCTCTAGAGCGCTTATCCATACCCATCCCCACCTCAGAACCACCATTGGTGCCTAAAGTGACTCCTGACTATTTTTCCCTGCCCCTTCGTCAGTTGTTAGGCCAAAAGACTGATAGGCTGATTGTGGAGGATTGTCCACCAGGCGATGCGATGTGGGCTGTTATAAAAGATGTAATTTCTTTAAATTGACTCATCCGATTTCGTTCAAATTTTAGTGAAATGTGAAGATTAATTACCCAAAGAGATTAATTAATTTTCTTCACACTCGTAATGTGAAGAAAATTACGAGTAATCTTGTAATCGTGTACAAGATTACAATGGAAAAGAAAAAAATATTACCATTCAGGAATAAATCTCCAAAAAAATGAGTCATTGTCAGTTTTCTGTTATATATTGAAAATAATTGATAATTCTTAAATTTTTAGAGGTCACAGAAGGGATTTGCTAACAAAAAGGATATTATAGTGTCAAGGAAGATTTAAATGATAAATTTATGTGAATAGTTGAATTAAGATATAATTATTGTGTTATGAATTTGTATGTTTAGTATGTTTTGATTTGTATTGTTCGTTATTTGTGTTTAAGACAATGTTACCAGTTTTGTAGCTTTTGCTATTTTTGTAAAATGTTATGTGACAATAAACTAAACTCTAAGAGCATATTTTAGCACAAATGAAGCAGATTTATTTGCTATGTATTTAAATATTTGTTCAAAAAATATTTAAATATTCAGGATCAATTTTCTTTTTTTAGTTACAACTACTGAACTGACAATTTTATTATTTTTATTTTAAAGGTGAGGGAATGAAAAATTATGTATAGTGTATCATAGTGTCTGGGTATATGATATGAATTTTTTTATTATTTATATAAAATCTGGAGCATAAATAAACATTTATTCTATTACTCGATAATTTGTATTGTATCTATAATGATTGCAAATATTTAAATGAATGTGGGAGCTCACTGTTATTTCGCCGCAGACAAAATCATACAGATATTTAATGCTCAATGTAAGTAACCTTACTCTGAAAATCAAATTAGATTAACAAATCATTATACAACATTTACAATAGAAAATTATTTATTCTCGTTAAATTATTTTAATTTAATTTTACAAACTTTAAATATTACTATTTATTTATGACACTTTACCTCAGGTTATTCTGATTCATTGGGCAATTGTTACTTTATTTTTAAATACTTATAACTAAATATTAAATAATTAAACTTAATATCTCATGATCTTAAAGTTTCTGTCCAAATTTCTTATTATTTAGAATTTAATTTATTAAATGTTCAAATTAAAGTTCATTAATTTCAAACCCTGTCCTTTTAATATTTGATAGTAAATTAGTTTGTTATTATTTGAAATTTTATTCTTCTTGGCTCTATTTAATTAATTTGGTTTTTTTTATGTTGATTTTAATACTAACTCTTACTTTTCTGTGGGTCTTCGATGAAATTTAAATTATTGACTCTTCTTGTAAATTTTGGTCCTTACATTATATACTTTAAAACCCGCTTTTCAACATTTTTTCTAGCATTGCCGATTTAGCAATTCTCTCTCGTTGACCATTTTTTAAGAATCCCATCTTCTTTCAAAGTTAATGTTACTTCGGTTTTTTAATCTCATGTGGCTGTCGCAGCATATGAATACTGTAACCACAATTGCACTTTTTTTCTTTTTAGTCCAATGAGAACACAGTATTTTCCTATTTCTGATTTTTTTATATTTAACTCTATTAAACAATTTTAAACTAACTAAACATTTATTTATTTACTATTTTATTATATTGTTTATTAATTCTCCTTTAATTATGTTTTTCAAACATTAATATCTATATCACCCAATCATGATAATCTCTAAGCTGTTCCCTATGAATTAATTCTTTCTAGTTCATTAAAACATTAGTCCATATCTAATCATGGCCGCTGTTACACAAACCCCATTTTCATCTTTCTCGTGTTTACTTAATAGTAAATAATATTCACTTTACATATTATTATTATTTCACTTTAATGTGAATTTATAATGAATCATGTAAACATATCCGTATTCTCTTTATGCCTACAAATGAAATATTATGATGATTTTTTGGATTCCTATATCAGATTTGTTTTAAAAAATGTAGGGTAAATGTGTTTTTACATCTTCGGTGTTATGTCATATATAAATAGTGAATTTCTGTTTACGAGTTTTTAAGTGAAATTTTAGTCTATTGGTTATATTTATTTAAATTTAGTGTTCTTTTAATTATTACTAATTTATATTGATTATTACTTCCTTATTTGCATATAACGTATTGAATTTCCTAACCTAAGCTTGTTTACTAACCTATCATTGTCAAACTGTTACACAATATTTCTATATTGTTTTATGAAAATACAGTTAAGTTTTTAATGTAAGGATTTAATTTTTATAAACAGATTTCAGAATCGCAACAAGTATGTGTAACTGGTTGTAGAGATGGCCAACTATTAATATATTCTTTATCGAGTGGAAAACTGAAAGGCAAATTGAAAGGTCACAGTGAAAGCATTACATGCCTTTCTGAACACAAAGGTCTTGTTATTTCTGGCTCTACTGACTCCACATTACGTTGCTTCCATATCAAGGTATTTTACAAATTTTAAATGTTTAAAATAAGTGAATAAAATTATTATTATTATTATTTATAGTTAAACATAAAAAAGATAATACAAAGTTGTGATTGGATTTAGTCTGTCTATGTATATTTTTAGTATTGTACTGTCTCTTATAATATTTCCCACATGTGTGTAAAATAAAGGAAGGTCGTCATCTGTTAAAAAATTCCTGTTCGTGAGTTATCGGTAAAAAAAAAAAAAAACCCTTCAAAAAATAGTTAATGTATTAAAAAGTTAATTTTTCATAATCATCTTCACTGATTTCATTCAAATTTTAGTGAAATCTATGTGCAAAATCGCAAGTAAAAATGTATTACCATTCGAGAATAATTTTAAAAACAAAAATGTACCTTGACTGCTGTCAATAAAGCTTGATTTTAATTGGAGTTGGCAACTTTTCCTGTCCTTTGTTAAAAAAAATGGGAGTAAATACTTTCCTTTAGGTACCATTATCTCTGAAACCATTAGTGCTACAGGCTTGAAATTTTTGGTACCTATTTAGTAAATATTAAAATGAAACTACCTTCCCCCCCCCCATTAAAAAAGAGATGTTACAAAGAAAATCATGACTTGTAGCGAGGGACCAACCCGTACCGGCACTAAAGAATCCCCTTAGCTTGCTTTCGCATCTCTCCTCCTTTCTGACCACCACGTGATTCACGCTCCAAATAGTGCAAGTGAAGCTTTTTAGCAGTTTATTCAAATGTTGTTAATTTATTGCGTTATATTTTTTTCCTTTTTCTATTATGTTGGTATATGTTTGAGTCCCACTATGCTACATCACCCCCCCCCCCTCCGCTAGAGCTGTTTCGAGCGACTGATGGACCAAGAAATAGCAGACAATGCAAGAGGGGTGATCGAAGAGCAAAGTGAAAATGAAAAGGACGAAAGAACGAACGCACATGCGCGAATGACAAACGAAGTGGTCTTGCAACACATTAATGGACTGTTTCAGTATTTAGAGGAACAAGACAACGGTGCTCAGTTAGTTGAAAAAATTGTGCTAAGAAAAATTCAGTCAAGAATCTAAATACGGTGTTTTTTCAGTAAGGAACAAAAAACAATGTTTGATTTTTTGGAAAAAAACATCAGGTAATTAAAGTTGCAGTACTGTACTAGTGTAGGTAATGTGTTTCCTGTATTGTTCTTTTGTTTTATTACACTTTTTATTTCATATAAATTGTACATTAAAACGTTTTTATTGTATGTAATTTATAGCTTTTTACTGTGTATTATGTGTGTTTATGTATATTAAAAATCTTTTTATGTCAAAATTATTTTTTTAATTGTTTTCCCTTTATTTTTAGCATTTTGCGGATTATCCACGATTTTCATTATCCATGATGTCTGTGCCACCCAATTTCGCGGATAATCGGGAGTACACTGTTTATACAAAATAAAACAGTTGATATCGTACAGTGTGAAGAAGCTAAACAATGTTACCAACCTAAAACGACTCAAAAATAAAAAATAAACATGGAGTATACAATTTAACAAATCAAGAAATATATAACTAACATGTAATGTCTATATATCTATCACATGTAAACCCAGAATACTCTGTTACTTATACGCTTTATATAATTATTTTCGTATATATCAATTATTATTCATATATTTTATTAAACAGGATAAAATTGAGAATGTTTTAGGCTAATTTTTTTTTCTATATTTTGAACCAAAAATGGTGCCGACTTCCCTTAATCAAACGTGATTTATTCTGAGGGCATGCTTATGGCACAATTAAATTAAGTTTAGGAGGGCCTAATTTAAATCTTTGTTTTAAAGACAATGTCTCTGGTTCATTTTTACAGACAACTATCGAAATCACATTTTTGTTGACTTTTGTTTTTATTTGGTTTTAAGGATGGGTGAATGGAAAAGTTTGTGTAATGTTTTTGCACCATTTCTTTTTTTTATCATTTTGGTACTTATATAATTTATATGAAACTCCATTTACTCATGAATTTTTGAGACTATACACTCAATTTTAACATATAACTTCCGAGAACTTATACATCCGAGATTTGAAATTACTGGATGAAGTTAAACTGAAAATAATTTTGAGAATTACAAACAGCTTTTGAGAATGGGTTCAATTGACTAAAAGAAAACAAATAACTGAGTTGTGATAGAGTGGAGGCTCATTGGTCTCTCAGCAGAATTGTACAAAACTCTTGACATATCCACAAAACATTCGATATCGATTTTTAAACCTTTCACATAACTTTCTGTATACTACGTACGTGTATGTGAGAAAGTAATATTAAATGCACTATTTGTGTTTAAATACAAATGTGTTATTTTTCATTGTTTCAGTCAAAAACAGAATTGTATTGTGTTGAAGTGGGGCATGCAGTACAATGTATGGATTTAAAGTATGGTGCTCTCTTTGTTGGCACAAAAATCGGACTTCTATACACCTATGCTGTAAAAGTAAGTATTAAAAATTTAATGCTCGAACATATTTCTTCCTTGAAAAAGTTCACTATGTAGAATTCAATGCAATTAGATGTCAAGGTTTAGGTACATATTCTTGGACCTCCATAATAAAAATTAGGTGAATTATTTATTCGTTTGAAAGTAAATTTTATTTCATTTTTTTAAAAATAATAATAGAACAAAACAAAATTCTATTGCTAGGTGTGTCCACAAAGTATGCATTGTTTAGCTGCAGTCAAACATTACCGTGATGGCTACACTCAGCACATAGAAGCTATTCTCTCTGGTTCATTGGCTTTTCACAGCTATCCAGATTGTGTTTTCAGTTTGTTTTGATCATATAAAATGTTTAATTCTATTAAAGATCCTGCCAATCGTGAAATACTGCCTGTTATCCATTTTTAATCACAGGAATGTCTGATCCGCAGAATATATTCATGAGATTTGTGAAATGTATGTTGAAAATGCAATGAACAATGGAATGGTGAGGGAGTTTTAAATGTATGAAGGAAATGCATGATGATGCTAGGTGTGTGGCAACCTGCTGTTAAGAAGATATTGAAAGTGGAACATTTACCAGGATCAGTGGTTTCTTTACTTTCTAATGAGTTTTCTGAAATTTTAAGAAATGTTTTTCTTGAAATTGTAACAAACTGTTTAGGTTATCGGAAACTGTACTCACGCTAGGTGATGAAAATGCTGTCTGATTCACACAAAATCAAATTACTTGGAAATGTTTTGTAATTTCTCATTTGATACAATGATGAAGATGATATTTTTTAAGCTAAATAGTGACTAGTGACGAAACTTGGATTTCTCACATCAACCCAAAATACAAGCAGAATTTAGGTTACAAAATTCTCAAAAAGATAGAAATTCAATACCATAATTTCAACACAAAATATCATGTCCACTATGGTTCGGGATAGTATAGCTGTAAATAGCGTGATCGATACAGAACTTTCAAATATCTTTGAAGAATTTCACAATAGTAATTCTAGTATTAACTGCTGCGACTGACGGACATGTTTACCTCTAGTGTTTGTTTAGGAATTTTTTTAAAATTTTTGTTCTATCATTATTTATAAGGTGTATTTTGTATGTAATATAAGGTGCAATTTATAAATGTAAATTGGCAATTCTTTTGCTTACAGATATGTTTTAAGTTTGTAAAATATAATCTACCTACTTATAAATGGACACATAATAAGATAACCGTAACTTAATTTTCAAATATATCTTTTCTTAAATTATTATTATTGAATAATACCTGTTTAGAAAAAGCACAAGATCTTTTACAGGTAGATAGTTTCAATTGTATACAATTTAAGAATAAGTATAGTACATAATTAAAAAATGTACAATACATCAAAACACAACAACTAAAAAGGATTTTTCTTTTGTAAAAATTCAAAAGATCCATGTAGCATTTCTCTAGTATTATTATTTTTAGTTTTTGTTGTAAACATAGTTTCATCCATCATTTTAAAATCACTCACTAATTAATAAATTATGATACATAAAAAGGACTTTTTCCATCAGAGCTAGTCTGTGGATTGGGTACAACGTTTTTCTCTATTTCTTATATTATAATTATGCTGCGCATAGTTACTTTTAAGTTGAAAGTTACTGATATGGAGCTTAAACATATATAGAGAAAATATAGATACATATATAGCCTAAAAATTAAACTTTTCACAAAAAGTAATATCTTTAGGCTATAAAATACTGTTTTATTTCGATAAGATTCTGATTTAATTAATACAAACCTTTTTTTTCTTTTCTTTTTTTCAAAATCTGTTTTGCCTCTTTTAGATTACGCCATAACATTATATCATATTTAATTTGGGAATAAATATAGCTATAATAAACCACAGTCGTTGTTTTCATATCAGTTATATTTAAGAAAACTATTATCAGTTAATTTAACTGTAACAGCAGTAACTACTTGTTGAAACTCCATAATAAGGATAAAATAAGCACTAAGCTACAGTTTCAAATGTATTTATTATCTTATTTAGGCTTAGTTTAGGCTTACTATTACCATTAGCCCGTAGATGCCGCAAGGCGAAACAATTGTAGCTAAATAAGTTAATAAATACATTTGAAACTGTAGCTTAGTGCTTATTTTATCCTTATTATCAGTTATATTTAAATAGGTTATATTTTTAAAGTTGTAATTTCTTATGTATGATTTCCAATTTAAGTGTCAGCCAATTTAACAGCCTAAATTCAATTTCAGTATTTTCTTTCAACGATTTATTTTTTAATATTATGCCAGTGGGCTAAGTTTTTGTTCCATATGTTTTATTTATATTTATAGCCTCTCTGAAGCAGCAGTTTATTTTTTTTAAATTAAATTTTTCCATGCTTCCTGCTTTTATCAATATAGTATGATGAAATAAATATTTATCTGTGTTAATGTCTTACTGTTAATTTGTCTTTGTAAAAATAATGTTGGACCCAACACCATTCCCCATGGACTCCATTTTGTACACATATCCAAGATTAAGTAAACACCCCCATCTATATTTTTAATTTTTGTTTTTGTTTTCTCTAACTCAAGTAAGACCTAAACCAAGCTAGATTATTACCATTTATTCCAAAAATAACCATTTTTTCATTTAAGATTTTATGATAGACACCATCAAAAATATTTGATAAATCACAAAAATTGTAGTCAATAGCATCGACCTGTTGAGGGATTCAGACATGTCATTAACAAACTATTGCTAAATCAGTACTGTAACCTTTTCTAAAACCAAATTGTTTACAATTAAAATAATTCTGTTTATTTAGAAAATTTAACAATTTATAATTTGTGATAACAATTGATACAGAGCAATCATTTTCTACACATATTCTAGATTAGATCTTTTTTTATATAAGTGTTTTATTATTGAATATTTTAACTTATTCAAAACATTTCCTTCTTTAAAATATGTATTAATAATTTGTCTAATTGGTTTATTTATATCATGCTTTGCTAGTTTTAAAATTGAAGTGAGAACTTCATTTCAACATACTTAGATTTTATTTTTAATCCTTCGTACGCTGAATAAAATTTGCCTTATTTCACCTCAACGCTGAAATAACTTTAAATTTTTTTTTTTTTTTTAAGTTAATTTTTGTTTTCGTTTTGTATGTGAAAGGTTAATTTTTAAAAAATGTCATCATTGGTTTTCGGCTGCATTTAACATTTTTTTATGACATACAACAAAATAGTAAAAAATTGCAAAAAAAAAATTAGTTTTTATTAATTTTTGTAAATTGGAACAGTTATAATAATATATAAAAATAACATATAAAAAATATGTGAAATAATATATAAAAAATACAAGGTAGTGTTTAAAAAACAAAAAACAATACTTCTTCAAAACAATGCTCAAATGCAAACACGGAGGTCGTCGCCTATCGGACTACGAGTATAGCCGTTATCCGCTCTGTAGAAGCTATTTGAATCCGTGCGCCGCCGGGCATTTCCAGACAAAATAGCGTCCCCCTCCACTGCCTCGAGGCGTAGAACTGTCAACAAAACATTTTTCTATTCCTGAATAGACAGCGGACATGCCTCTGCATTCTACCGGAACTTTGGTGAACTAATTAACTAACCATAGGCTAGAATATATTTTAGCGACTTTAATCGTCATTTGCGTTGGGGTCAAAGTCTACCATTGCGGCTATACTCGTTTGCCACGTGGGAAGGGTTAAGATTTGAGAATTTTACGAACATTTTGGTAGATACCTCTTGAAAATAAAAATCATTTTATTTGTAACTTGATTTTGATTTGTTTTAGTTAATTATGTTTGTATACATGCATTTTCTTTAGAATACTTGTTCTGTAAAATACTACATTGACAAATTCCGATAACATTTGTTTTGAGTCATTTACTAATACATAATTTACAATCAATTTGTGCAATAAATTTTTCTATTTTTAAAATTTATACCCAGTTTTGTTTTTATTACTTTTCATGTTGCATAATATTTATTATGATCATTACGTAAAAATATATTATTTGCTAACTTTTTAGCATTACTTACAACTTTCTAAAATATTTTCTTGTGGTTTTGATAATAGTCAATAATTTGTTTGTCTTTATTCCATTTAGCTTCTTTATCAACTTTCTTTTCGTCTTACTTGATATTTGTATTGTCTATGTTGACCATTTTATTTTATTTTTCTCTGCTTCTTTGTTGATAATAATATTGGGAAACATTTAGTAAAAAATTTTTTTTTTTAATGTATTTCAAAAATTGTGTATAACATTCATTTACTATCCCTGTTTGAGGTAATTCCCAACTTTTTTTTTTTTTTATAAATAATACATTTGTTTTATTTTCATTATTTTTATAATTTTACGTTTTAAAATACTGGTACCCTCTATGTGCATTCATAGATGAATATTTGATAATTCTATGAATAGCTTGATAGTCTGTAAACCCAACATTTGGAAAAAAAAAATTTTGTCTGAACCAAATTAAAATTTGTTTTTAATGTTATCTATACATTTTGCTGAATAATTTGTAATTTTTGTTGAGTTGTTTATTCTAATTTAATTGATATCCATATGAATTTAAAATAGGTGTCAGTTTTAAACTTGCTTGATTCTTCTGATTGGTTTGTATCAAATGATATTAATAAATTTTTATCTTTATTCTCTGCTGACAATATATTTTAATCATAAACATTGCATATTTAAAAAAGTATTTCTTAATTTACAAGGGATTCTTAAGTATTTGATCTACCATATTTCATACAATTTGAAATTAATTATTCAATATCAAACATTTCAAATGGTAATTTTTGAGGTCACTTTTAGTTTTTGGAACACCCTACCTATACGTGTTTCATGTGTAAGTACTGTAGGTATTATCATCCTACAGCTTAGAGAAAAATAGTTATTTTCCTACAGTTACCTAACAATGTACATGTTCTCTCACTGATTTGAGAAAGCAAAGTGGCCAATTCGCTCATCAGTGAGACAATGTTAACATTGTCTCACTCTAATTACTTTGTCTCACTCCAGATTTGCAACGTGAAGGCACGAAATAGTGAGCGCGTAACATGCAGACAAGATCGTATGCGCGCGAAATAAGTTGGCAGCACTGGCTGTAAATCAGCTGGTCAGCTGTTGTACTGTTGTATTTGTCACAACACTTCCGGTCACGGCAGAAGCCACCATTTCATTGATTTGCCATTTGTAAACATTGAAGGTGGTTTTGCTGTCGCAAAATGGACGTTAATGACGATTTTAGTAATAATAGTTCACCAGAAGAATCTTGTACTCCAGAAGAAATAAAAAATGTGGCGAGGAATGTGTCTCTAAATCTTCTTCCAGAGAAATTAAAACATAAATATGAAAAAAGGTATGAATTGTTTACTTCCTGGTGTGAAAGTAAGAATGTAAAAAGCCCAACGGAAAATGTACTTTTATCATATTTTGCTGAAAATTCAAAGATTAATAAATCTTCTACTCTTTGGGGCGTTTATTCAATGCTTAAATCCACAATTCAAATCAAACATAACATTAACATTGGCAGTTACAAAAAACTTATAGCTTTCTTGAAAAAAACGTCCGTAGGGTATGAACCTAAAAAATCAAAGATTTTGTCTAAAGATGAGGTTTTATGGTAACTGTAGGAAAAATATAATGTGCAACTCGAGTGCAAAGTGCAATCGCCTCACTCGAGAAACCATTCCTCACTCGCCTACGGCTCGTGAGTAAGGATTTCTCTCGAGTGAGGCAAATGCTCACTTTGCTCACTAGTTGCACAAATAACTATTGTGCAACTAGTGAGCAAAGTGGCACTTTTTTAAACGAGAGAAAAATGTTGACGCACGAGGCTTGCTGAGTGCGTTAATTTTATCGAGTTTAAAAAATACACTTTGCTCACGAATTGCACATTATACTTTGTCTACAGTTGTCCAAATTTTAAAACTATCAACACTGAGTAGAAGTTCTCACGTCAAAACTGAGGTTATTAATGAATATTACAAATAACTTAGGTGTATTGTTGAGGAAACGGGATTGCCAACTTCAAAACTCGGCAAACGAAAAATATTCTCCATGTACATACACAGTCAATCATCTTCATGAATAATTACTCCTTTTTTCAACTTTAAAACGTTGTTTTGTTGTTTATTTATGTTATTTTACATGTAAGAATTAATCTAACCTACATACGAGACATTTCCTGTATATTATAAATCAATTCAAATAAACTTAACCTAAATTTCGTTTTGTTCGGTTGCCATCCGGAGTGAGCAAAGTAGTGGGCAAAGTGAAACTGTTGAGAAATCAGCTGTTTTGCAAACTAATTTAAATGAATAAAATGCCACTTTGTCAACAACTGTAGACAAAATTACTTTCCCCACCTAGTCCATTGTAAACGAGTATACTATTGTAATAGTTTTAATGAAATATATCTTTGTGTCTTTTATTTATATAATCATGATAAAGTTTGTCTACTCTTTATATTAATCGATCTTTCTTGGTGTTTTTCTACTTATGATTTCTCCATTTCATCATCCATTATTACATAATAAATTATATTATCCTTAGGAAACTCTAAATTTGATTGATGATCCTCTGAACATAACAGAAAGTAGTATTTTAGCTGTGAAGGCTGCTAAAGAAGGTGTCAGGAATATATTAATTGTAGCAGCGAGAGGCCAACAGATCACGATAAGAGATGCAACAACAGGTATTTCATACATAGGATATATTGTTTAGCCTCTAAAGAATTTAAACAAACTTAAATTTTGTGACAAATCCTTCGTATATTTTTCAGCCGAAATATACTAAAATAATGGATAGTTGTTAAACTTAAAATGACTTGTTTGTAAATTTTTATCTGACGGTGTATTTGGTTACTTCTTGGAAACTAAAATGATGGATTATGATTTTTTAAAGATGAATATGACTTTTTCTTTTTTTTTTTTGCTTTAAACCACACAAAAATATAATGTTTCGTCCCTCAAATGAGGTTGTCTTATACAAGGTGTTTCCAAAAATTGTTCCAAAACTTCAGGCGTTATTCTTCACATCAAATCAATGAAAACTTTTATATAAACATATTTTATAAAATGCTTAGATTTCTCTCTAGCCACCATTTAGTGTTTAAACAAAAAAAAAATGTATATCTTTCTAACTGTAACTGATATGGTGTTGAATGCTACTTAGTGTTATACAGACGCAATTTGAAAAAAATAATCAACTGATTTCCTCTACTCAGTTCAAAATGGCGGTTATTTAAACTGTGTAACGTTGAATATCTGAAAACCCATTAATTGTTCAAACTGATTTGTATTATTTCTGTAGCTTAAAAATAATAATAATATTAGTTATTGGTAATTATCTACAACACCCATAATTAGCCTAAAATCAAAATTATAGCACGAAAAAATAAAGAATCATTTTATTTTCAATGGAAATTTCTTTTACAAAAAAAAAATAATAATAATAGAAAACAAGATCTGTATGAAAGAAACTAGAGGAGCTCTTCAAAGTTGTGGCCTTCATTCAAATCAAAATACATGTATTATGCATTACTATAAAACACAGAAGTTTATGATATTAGTTATTACATATTATTACTCAGTGTGTCGATAACTTAGTTGTCCTTTAAGTTACAGGAAGAATTAGAGATAAAAATTTGCAGAATTAAAAAAAAATTGTTTTTAAGCTAATCTTGTATGTTGTAGACAATTACCAAGAATTAATGTTTTCAGTTTTTTGTCGATAACTCAGTTATCCTTCAAGCTACAGAAAGAATAAAAAAATATTTTGTTTGTCGTTAAAAAAAGGAAAATATTTCATTTCTTGTAACTTAAATGTTATTTTTAATAAATGGTTTTTGAGATATTTGATGTTAAAAAGTTTAAATAGCTGCCATTTTAAAATGAGAAAGGAAATAGGTTGATTATTTTTCTCACATTGGGTCTTTGTAACACTAAATATTAGCCCTATGCAAAATTTCAATTCCATATCATTTACTTTTAGAAAGATATGATTTTGTGTAAAAACACAAAATGGAGGGTACACAGAAAACTAAGCATTTTAGGAAATATGTTTATATAAAAAATTTTATTAGTTTTAATTTAAGGAATAAGCTACTGAAGTTTTGGAACAATTTTTGGAAACACCCTGTATATCTGATTTCCTCTTGCCACTACCTGTAGGCTTTCCCCTATTCTATGATTGGTTGACACCGTGCATATGTTATTAGATAGTTTTTACAGTTTAAAACAGGTTGGCAATCCTGAGTTACTCCAGCTGTATCTATACCTTTCGTTGTCAGTCTTGAGTTAGACCCTTCTCTTTCATCTTTCCTATCTAATCATTTTTGACTAACTCTTCTTCTCTTCCGATCCTGATGCTATTATACAGTATGCGCCAAAATAATCAGTACTGAAATTGTAAGATTTTTTTTTACATAGTTTTACCAACATATACAAGTAAATGAAAACAAAATCGGTTAGATTCGGATAATAACATGTTCAATATGACCTCCGTCAGTTTTAGGCAACACTCGTACTGTTTTTGAAGGTTTTGCATCATTTTGGTGAAGAGGGGTTTTTCATGCTCCTTATACACATGGTTATTTTTTCCTAGAGTTGGACGATGGTAGCTGGTGGCTCTTCACGGAAAATCTTCTCCTTCAACATTTCCCAGACTTAGGCGTCAGGTGGTGTAAGATCGGGGTAGTGGGCTGGGTAAGGAAAGTTTGTTCTGAGAAGAGGCAGTTTCTTGAAGGAAAGGAATGTTGGTTAAGGCATTGTGGCTGGCTGGTTGTGCCATCTTGTTGGAACCATTGTGAACGAAAAGACAGGTTTCGGGCACAACGAAATCTCCTGAGGTCTCCTATAAAACTATCAAGAATGACCATTAGGATTTCCATTATTGTCTTCAACAAAGTATGGACCAATTATGCCTCTCCCTGGCACAGTGCACCAAATGGTTACACGCTTACTATGCTGTGGCCTCTCTACAACACTGTCAAGGTGTTCAAAACCAAGAAAACGTGTATTTAAAATAGTATACAACTTAATTTAGCTTTTGAATAAACTGATTTTAAATATTCTCTTTCTATCATTTTCAAATAAATAGACTATCATTCTAAAAGTATACTGTGTTTTTAAAAGAATTAAATATTAAATTTATTCCCTATTTTGGCTACTTATTATTTATTGATATATTAGATGTCACAGTTTAATATATTTTCCAAATTTTTTAGTCTCTGCCATTTTTCAATATGTATCCAATTTTTTTTTTTAATATCTACTTCATATTTTTTACAATGTTTTTTTATTTATAAAAATAACCTTGTGTATTAGGAGCATGAAACAGCTCCTCTTCACCAAAATGATGCAAAACCTTCAAAAACAGTACGAGTGTTGCCTAAAACTGACGGAGGTCATATTAAACATGCTATTACCCGAGTCTAACCGATTTTGCTTCCTTTTACTTGTATATGTTGATAAAACTATGTAAATAAAATCTTACAATTTTAGTACTGTTTATTTTGGCGCATACTGTATTTAACATTTAAGTCCTACCTTAATACAATTGTAATTATGGTATACATTCTTCAGGCTTGAAATTAACAGTAGTTTGAATAAGACCAATATAACTGTTTTTGGTAGGACCTAGAATTAACATAATTTACTAAAATACACTTCCGCACAGTTAAATATCCTGTCAGTCTTATATGCTGTAGGGAATTTTTTTTTAACCCAAATTTAAGAAAAAAATAATTAAAACACCCACTAAAAAATCGATTAAATAATAAATATCCAATCTTTCATAGGCTGTAAATTCTAAACTGTTGGATTTATCAAAAAAACTCCTAAAAATAAAAAAAGTTTTAAATCGCATGTTCCATCTAAAAATTATAAAAAACATTGTTACTATTTAAAAAAATTGAAGTGGCTGTCAAATTGGAAAATGGCAGTAATTTATCAAAATTTCGATTTTTTGTATCTAAAAGTTTTAGATATCCTTTTGGTGACTTGATATTTTAGATATCTTGACTTGATCATTCTGTATATTGATATACGAGTAGTAGATGTCACAGTTTTACAGAATATTTCAATACAATGTATTTGATACTCAGGGTCTTGTTATTAAATTTAATAGGATAATCACTTTTTGTGTTTATATGCGCTTGTGAAACTATACCTTTTTTATGTTTTTTGATTTAAAACAAAACAATTTTAATATAATAATGTGTAGTGTATAACGTTGTCCATGGAGGGGTGATTAAACTTTTCTTGTATGGATCTGATGATGACAATTGACTATCGAAAGTAGTAATTCAGTTCGAAATAAAGAAGGATTGCCTGATAAGATGAAAAAAAAGTAATTCTGTTTAATTTAATTATATTTCAAGTGTCGAAACTCAGTTGTCACTTCTCTTAAGAAAGATACTAGTAAATTTTTACCATTATACACATAATATATTAAAAAACTTACATTTTAATTCAAGTTTTTGTATTTCGTTAATCATTGTAATTATATATTCTGAAACTAAGAGGTAACAAAATAATATAATTTCTATTATACGAGGTATGGCTAGGGGGAAAAAATGGGATTTTTGCTGAATTTTTTTAATTTTTTCCCCTTAACAACTTCCATATTATCTTCTTCAATATACTCCCCTACACCGCTCCATTCGAATTTTCCATTGTTCTAAACAGTGTTTCAGATCATTTTCTGAAATCATTTTCATGGTCGGTCTCCGTCCCTTCTTTTTTACAGCTTCAACTGTCTCAAACCTAGTTTCTTTCAATACTTCCTTCACTTTTGTGAACATAAAAAAGTCACATAGGGATAAGTCTAGTGAGTAGGGTGGCTGTTCCAACACAGGGATCCCATGCTTAGCCAAAAATGACTTAACAATCAGTGCAGTGTGGGCTGGATCGTTGTCCTGATTAAGAACCCATATTTGTTCTTCCACAACTCGGGTCACTTTCTTCTTAGTTGCTCACGGGAAGTAGTTAGAACCTCAAGATAATATTCTTATTCACTGTTTGACCTTCAGGCATCTAATTTACACAGAATCCTACGGATGTCGAAAAAAACAATCATAATGGCTTTGGATTTTGATTTGGATATTCGAGCTTTCTTCATTTTTGGTGAATTGATTGGCGCTTAGTTTCCGGGTCATAGGTAAAAAACCACGATTCATCAAATGTAATTACTCTTTCTAACAGTTTAGGATCCTTTTCTATGTTTTTCAAAATGTCAGAACAAATTGTCATCCGTGAGTTCTTTTGTTCAGGCGTGAGGATTTGGGCACCATTTTGGAAGAAACTTTCCTCATATTATAATGTTTATGTAAAATATGTCAAACTGTTTCTTTGTGTCAATTCCTACAGTCTCAGCATCTGCACGGATACTCAAATGACAATCTTAATGGATGAGATTACCGATTTTTTAAATTTTCGTCTATTGTCGAAGTGGAAGAACGTCCTGGATCATGTTCGATTTCTTCTCGTCCTTCTTTGAACCATTTATGCCACTCAAAAACCTGTGTGTCTGACATACACTCATCACTGTACACTTATAAAAGAGAATAGATCTCTGTTGCGTACTTGCTGAGTTTCACTAAAAATTTCACGTTAATACGTTGATCTATTAAGACGCCTACCATTTTCCCGACGAGTGGCAGGTACACAATCCGACGTGAACAGGCTACAATCATCACACCAATTGAATGTGAAGGGGGGATGTCAGACGACTCGACAATAAGGCTTTTGACCTTGAGGCTCGTGCTGTTTGTCTTACCAAAAGTCAGTCCCGTTATTTTCTAGCCACACCTCGTAATCGTGTCAAGATTATATCTACATAGAATTAAATGAATAATAAATAGTTGATGTGAAGAGAATATACTTTCCAATATTGTAGTCCACAACAAATTAACATTTTTGTTTTTTGTTCGAAAATTCTGAGAACAAGGTATGTAAAAGCCATGTAAAATTTTAACAGCAGTCCCTAACTACGAGTTTCACTAAAAATGAGTAAATAATTCAGTTTTTTATAAATTTTGAGTTTATCTGTATTGTTACCAAGCTTTTAAGTGTGAAAATTAAAAAGTTCTTTACAGGTTTATGAAGCAGCATGTTGTCAATGATTTAAAAACATTCAATATTTTGCTTCAAAAGTGTCTGCTTTTGTAATATTTTTATCAAAAACACCAAGAATTTGAGAGAGGTGTTATTTATGCTCTGAAACACAAATTGAAAAAGAAATTGTTGCTGTTTAGTTTTTGTAACCAGTATTTATTTATAAACTATGCAAATATATTTGTTGAAAAAACATTAATGAAATAATATTTTATTCAGGTTTACTGATCCGCACTTTTAACTGGTGTGACACTGTCTACTGCCTTGAAATTGCAGGGGAGAGTCCAATAGTCTATTGTGGAACAAGAACTAAAAGTGTTGTTGCTGTCGACTTTATAGTAAGCTATATTAAGTTAACATTAGGATTTTTTTTCTCTTGTTGTTTGAAGGTGAAAAATCTTGCTGTCATTATCACTTTGAGAAAAAGGAGACACCTAGTCATTGATACTTTAATTGTATCAGGATCGGTAGAGAAGAAGAGTTGGTCAAGAGATATCTGATAGGAAATATGAAAGAGAGGGATCTAACAGAAAGAGAGGGACTGTATAAAGAAAGGTGTATATTCAACTATGATATTTGATGGTATTCTATCAATATTGACTTTACATTTCCTATAAGAGACAAAGGATATTTCTAAACTAAAATTTGTCATTTACTCTCCTCGGGTTCAAAATGATGAGCCCATGTCTCATCAACAGTTATGACCTGGTTTAGAAAATGAGTCTTCTTCATCTTAGAAACATTTTTATAACTTCTGTAAGATTTTTAATAATTTTGCTTTGTGGATGTCTATCAGCTGATGTTGAACCCAATGAGCACAGATTTTCTGAAAGTTTAAAGAATCATGGATAATTGAAAATACTGAATCATGGCTTATATTCAAGAATTGATTGTATGTACAAAATAGATGACATCTCCACAGTATGGTTTAAAGCTTATGTAGAGGCTCTAATGCTTCCATTGCATGCATACTCATCACTAGCACATTCTGAACCTGAACTCACAAAACTATTACTGTTCAACTCACATATTAAAGTCTCACATTTTCATAAGCTATAGGACTTCTTTTTAATTACCATGAGTCAAATCTGAAAACAAGAGTAGCACATGGTTGTGAGTTCTAACAGTTCCCTGCACAAGGGTAACCTTCGAGTGAGGCTACCGATAATAGAATTGTGTAAATAAGTAGTTTTATTATCTTTGCATAGTTTTTTGTTTTAATAATTTAAACATGTTCAGTCTAACAGATACATCTAACAGTTTTGTTAAGTACAGTAGAGTCTCGCAAACTCGGCACTCGATAACCCGGCAGTCCGGATTACTCGGCGACCCCGACGGAAAATTTTTTTTTCTAAAAACAGCGATGTACGTAAAAGTTGACAGATCCCAAAGCGGGCATTAACTTCGATCGCTCGAATCGTTGATGGTACTTTTCCCACGTTAAACTCGTCACAAAGATTTTTTACAAATTCCCCTCTGTCGAGTCTTTTTAACACATTTAACCGCGTCTCAAACGAAACCAACACACGCTTCCATTTTCGTAACTCGCTCATTTTTATTTACTGTATATAATTACAATTTATTTTTTGCCCTTATTCCCGATAACCCGGCATTTCACAAACTCGGCACACTTCCGGTCCACATTACGCTGAGTTTGCGGGACTCTACTGTACTGACATTTAAACTTTTTTTTTTGCTTTAACAGTAATGATTATTTCCTCTGTAATAATAGTAATAACCCAGTACAAAACTAAATATTAGTTTTTAATTGAAGGTTCTTGCAATTTAAGGAGAAAGAATTCTATTACATTTATATACTTAGTTGGAAAAATATTATTTTCATTGCGATATTTCTGATGATTTGTTTATAAGGCAGGAAAGATGCTACGGATGTTATTTAAAATAATTGTTCATTAAATTTGCAACTGTGATATCGAATTAAATGCTGTACCGGTATCTATACTGTCACAGAAGGGAGACTAGTTTGCAAACGCGCATAGTCCCTATTCGTTTCTTCAAGGTTAGGTTATCTATTGACTCTTCCCTCAATGGACTTAACTCGTGGCGGCTTCTATAGATATAATTTCAATATTATAAATGAACTCCTAGGAATGTTTTAATATTAGAAAATGATGTTATCATTAAAACAATTCAAAGTGTTAAATTTGAAATTAAAATTTGATGAAGGCAAAATCTTTGTTTTTAAAATGTAACTTTTTCTAAAGATGAGTATAATCTTTTAAGAAATGATGTAAAATTTTAAAAGCCATGTTCGAATTTATTAAAAACTCATATTCTGGAAAAACTGGTGACATAATATCTCATAGAGATTAGTAAGTCTATATGATTTGAGATATATCAATTGGTTAAAGAATACACACTTCCGACGAACTTTTAGTATGTAATAGATCTTCCCTCACCCATAAAGAGAGACCTCAAAAGAGAAAAATTGAAATTTTCAAATATAAATTATATGTAGGTTAATAAGATTGTTCCAGGCATTGATTCCACGTTGAGGCCTAACCTGGTTGTGATCAACGAAAGGGAGCACCGCATTTCAATCGTTGATGTTGCCATACCCATCGAGAATCGCTACCAGGCTTTTATTAAGTCTTGGGCGGAAAAAGTGTGAAAGTACGCACAGTGGATGAGATACTCCGTGGACAGGGTTATGATGTGACCCTGGGATGGCTTTGTCGTAGGATCTTTCTTGGTGCCTGGACAAGAAAAACGAAGGAGCCATCAATAAATTGAGTATTTCTCCTCGTTATGCGAATGCCATACAACGCCTTATGGTGTCAGACACAATTCGGTGGTCAAGGCACATCTACGTGACTCATGTAACTGGGCTCCAACAGTAAATCGTCTTTGACCTGGGTGACTTTTCTTTCTTGTGTTTTTGCTTTAAGATAAATAATATGGAGAGATTATTCTAGTGCTTATTTCATCCTTAAGGGTGGGATATTTATATAAATATTTTTGTTTTATTATTATTCTTGTTTATTGTTTTATAGTTTTGTTATGTTGCTTTCTACTCTCCAAATAATTCCTTTTTTATTTTTTTGTTTGATTGTTTATTTTCATTTTATTGTTTTGTAATAGTTTTAAGTCTATGGGCAAGTCACATAAGGAAATTTGTAGATTGCTGTTCGTAGCAATGAATTGTTGTATGTTATATATTATTATTATTATCAATTTGATTTGTTAACACGCTGGAGCTCGTTAAGTATCGTGTTAGACATTTGAACTTTTTTAATTAAAATTTTTGTTGCTCCAAGGAATATTACTGTAAACATGTTAAATATATGATATTATTTGATAATATTAGTCATTCCTCATTTCTCATGCTCGTTTAATAAGTAACTCTTTGTTCTGAAATCCAATTATAACTATTTACAAAGTGTATTAAAATCAATTCTACACTGTAACTATACTTGAAAAATTTGAGGATTCCAAAGAAATTCCTAACTAGAATCATACTCACAGATACTTCATTTACTTGGGAAATTTATATTCTACTGAGCCCCCCTATGTCTTCTCTCGAGATGTTACCAGCCACTGTATTCTCACTTGAACCTTCTAGTTACAGATTAAAACAAGAAACCCCTGTATCAGTTATTAGTGTGATCAAGTAGTTTTTACCACATACTACAGGGTGTTTCAAAAAGGACACCCCTATTTTTGATGACGTGAATTTTTTTTCTTTAAAAAAAATTACCATACCAGCATCACAATCTATATTTTTACTTCTTAGTACATGCTTCCAGCTTCAAGTAACATTGATGCGCCTTGTATATTTGGACAGCGGTGGAAAACAACAGTGATGAAGTGACAATTTCCATCATCGTTGTTAGAGCACTATCAATCTTTTGCAGAACCCTTTGCAGATTGTTTCTTAAAGATTTCTACATCACATTGAAGAATGATGTGTTTCAGGTTCTTAATCCTCTGCTCACATCAATGCGTATAAGTGAATCTTCATCTTGAAACATTGAAGATATTCCTTCGTAACTATATATAACCTAACCTATTCTGGAGCGAGAGGTTAATTTTTATTTATTATTATCTGGAGCCTAACTTATTTATCGTAAATCTGCACATCATTTGGTTCTTTTAACCACCTACAAAAACAGTATGAATTCCTTCTTTATTTTTACTGAAGCATTATTTTTTTTACAAACTCACTATTGTCATTGTCAGTAAACCAGTTGATTTCATTACTGCATAAATTATGCTCTGCCATGTTTACATCAACATGTGAGAATGCACATAGCATGGATCAGTTAAATAAAACAACAATTTAAACAGTCTGGGCAACACACACACACCCGCAAATATGTTTTCCAACAATTAAATAAAAGTGTATAGAAATGTACAAACTGTATATTAACACTACTGTATCTCTTAGATTTAACTAACCTTATGTTCTTAATGAAACACTACAGAATTATTTCGTAGGAGATATTTTGTACATATTGACGCTACTACAGTTCCATAGTAGTATGTAAAGATTTTAAGATTTTGGAATCGGGCTTCTATAGAAATAATTGCCGTATCAAATAAACTCATTCAGTGACATAGTTATTTAAATTTTAGAATATGTATTCTCAACTTGTGTTTATCTATTTGGGTATGCACAATTTGATGAATATGTGAGCTTGTTATTACTATGGTTTAATCATTTGTGTATAATTTCTCACCTTTAGTGTGTATATAGCAACTAATACACAGTATTTCAAAAGTATAAATCAACTACAATTATCAAGCGATAAACCTAGATTATGAAAAATAAAAAAACACCAATACAGCCTAGTAGCCTAGAGCCGTGTTGGAAATTATAACTATAACCTAAGAAAGGAATCATCAGGGTGATCAACCTTTTGTCCCCTCTTTTCAAATTTTAGTAAGCGATCTAGTCATTATTCACACTGAAAATATAGCGACAAAATTTCAGCATTAACTAAAGTGGGGGAATTTTTATTTTCAATTTTTAATTCATTTTTTATTAAAGGAAGCTATGATAGTCTTATTTCTAGATGATAGTATTGCCTGATAACTTTATATATGAGGCTTCTGTATATAAGTATTTTTCCAGTTTAAAGATAATAAAACACAATTATTTATTTTGTATATCCACTTATAATTAGTCTAGCCGACCAATGGTTTCGCCTGTTAAGGCATTGACGAGGCTGTATTACAGACTGAAGAAAAAAGACAAAAACAGAAAATAATATATGAAATTCATTGTATCCTAACTCCCACCCTCTAGTTTTAAGGTTTTCTGTTTTGTTTCTGTTTTGTTTAAACAAATCAAATTGTTTAGGCTCATTTTAAATGCCTTGTATATTTCATATTAAAGATAATAAAACACAATTATTTATTTTGTATATCCACTTATGATTAGTCTAGCCGACCAATGGTTTCGCCTGTTAAGGCATTGACGAGGCTGTATTACAGACTGAAGAAAAAAGACAAAAACAGAAAACCTTAAAACTAGAGGGTGGGAGTTAGGATACAATGAATTTCATATATTATTTTCTGTTTTTGTCTTTTTTCTTCAGTCTGTAATACAGCCTCGTCAATGCCTTAACAGGCGAAACCATTGGTCGGCTAGACTAATTATAAGTGGATATACAAAATAAATAATTGTGTTTTATTATCTTTAAACATGGAATTCCACCAAGAACCATCGGTCTCAACAGTAATGAAAATTATTTTTCCAGTGTATTATTTATCTCTTCCCAATTAAATTTGTGATTTTAGTGGCCATGATTTAGTTCCTAATACGGTTATTAGGTTATTTTAGTTTTAAAAAGTACTTTAAACCTATACTACACATGTTAAGTCACTATAGTAAAATAACTTTTGGTGAGATCCTCTAGTTTATTTATTTATCCTATTATTTTAGAGGTATGTAATATAATTATAAGTTGTTAAAAGGCTTAACAGTTTTGTTTGTTTTTTTTAGAATGGTGAAGAATTATTTAAATGTGATGCAGGACGTGGTGTCTCTCAAATATTTTTTGCTCATAATCTTATGTTTACCGCATGCTATGATGGAAAAGTTTACATCTATGATTATAAGGTATTTAAAATTATTTCAATAATGTAAATAATTGTACTCACATAATTGTGTGCTCTTTTTATTAAAACACTGAAGTTTAAGTTAGATATTATTAAAAGTTGTTTAACAGGTACACCAACTGTATAATGTATTAATATGTCATAATGGTTATTTTTACTAACTCATATATTTTTAGTATTGAAAAAGGGTACTTACGTATTAATGCCACCGCAGCAGAAGTTGCGCTAATGCGCATGCGCCAATAAAGAGCAAACTGGTTTAAGGGAAGCAGAATTCCATTTTTTTCAGCTTTGAGATTCATATACTTTCATTTTATGATTTGTCGCAAAAATTTTAGGCGTAGATTGGCGGCACTTCACTTTTAAAGCTCATGTTTATCCATGATCTAATTTCAAATTATTAACTTCAATAAACTTACGAAAGGTTTGGCCAGGTGATTATATATATATAAGGTTTGGCCAGGTGTTTATATATATATAGCTACCTGGCCAAACCTGTCGTGATATATAATTTATATCACAAAGTAAGCAAATATTGTGATATAACTTCTGCTGCGGTGGCGTTAATATGTAAGTACCTGAAAAAGTAATAAGATGAAACAAAAAAATCAATTTCCAGAGTTTTTGTGGATAAATCCCTTTTGAAGTTCTTGTAACTTTTCGTTATATTTTTTAAAGTTACTTTTAACTAACTGTGATGATTTTTAAATTGGGATTTTGGATACCATAATGTTTTAGAAACATGCAACAGGTTATGGGGTAATCTAAAAGAGGCAAACAGTTTTACTATAAACATTTTGACAATTAAACCAAAATTTTATCTAAGTAAACCACTATTTTATAGCATAAAAATATTACCTTGCCATTTCAGATTTTGTTTGAGTTCCTATGTAGCTTTCTTTTTAAAAGTAATTATGTGCAGGATATTTATAATACAACTTATACTTCCTGATACTTGTGTCCAATACACTCATCCCGTATCTATAGTATGATGCACTTCATACACAGCCGTTTCTTTAGGCGATTTATCAGCTTGAACTTCATTGGATTTTGGCAGCATGTGCATTCGATGAATATATGTCCACGGTTTCTATTTCACTATTACATCATTTACATAGAGAATTGGCTAAATGGAATCTGTGCAGGTATTGTTCTAACTGTAGATACGAATGTTTGGATCAGTCTATTGATTTCCCTGTACGTTTCTTTCAGTTGAACCTTGTAGAAATTTTCTGTCACACGGAAAGTTCTTCAAATTTCTTCCAAATGGTGATGAGCAACTTCTTAATTTTGTTTATATACTCGTCAGTATTTCTAACCTTTGCGATTTAGGTGTCATGTGCACAGCCAGTTGATCTGTTCTTTCTTATTTCCTTGTATGTTTGGTCTGGGATCCATTGCAAGTGTATTTCTTTGTTATGTTGTAAACTATGGAGTAGGTAATATATACCCTGGACATAGTGAATGTATGGAGGATAAGACTTGATAATTCGATGCTTTTTTCAGATATTTTTGAAATATTGGATATCAATCAAATGAGGCAATAATTTTTTACTATGTTTTAGATCTTTTTATATAAGTGTTTTACTATTGAATATTTTAACTTTTACAGAAAATTTCCTTCTTTAGAAGTTTTATCAATAATTACACTAATTGGTTTACTTATATCTTCCTTTGCTATTTTCAGAATTGAAGTAGGAACTTTGTCCCAACCTACTGAGTTATTATTTTTAAGATGTGAGATTATTTTGGGTATTATACGGACTAGTGAAATATATTAGGTTAGGCCAGGTTAGCTATAGTTAAATAGCTAATTTTGCGCAGTATTGTTGTGTAGAAAATCTGTTATTTTGCAAAATGGAGAAATAAAATACATCATGGCACTACTCGACATCATCTTGATACTTATTTGTCTGAATACATCTGGAACTCTGTGGTGAAAGGAGGGCGGCGATAGTTTCGAGATGCTACTGGCTGACTTGCAAAATTCATGTCACTGTCAAAACAGTCATACCTTTTGTAATTTTTGATAAATAACATGTTGTTATAATGAAATTGAATTAAATTAGTTATTTTACTATAATGACCTGACCTAACCTAATAATGTATTTGACTAGTCCGTATAATACATAAGTACCTTATTTTGTAAACATATTTGTCAGATACCTCTTAAAAATTAAAATCATTTATATTATTTATAGCCTGATTTTTATTTCATTATTATTTTATTTTGCTTTTATACTTCGACTTTCTTTAGAACACTTCTTCTTTGAATTTGTAGCTACATTGTCAAAAATCTATTAAATTCTGATTATATTTATTTTGAGTCATTTACTAATTCATCATTTATAGTCAATTTTACAATAGAATTTTCTACTTTTTTATCTACACCCAGTTTTGTATTTATTACTTTCCATGTTGCATGAGAATTATTTTAAGCTTTACCTATAAATTTATACCTACTGTATTTTTAATTAATTGGACTATTGATATGTTTTATTTATTATTCCAATTAGTAGTAAATTTTATTATGAATAAACACGATATTAAAAAGTCTTGTTGAAAGAAATACATTACATAACCTAAGAGAAGAAAATATGTATAACTTTATTGGTGTTTATTGGTGTTATTGGTATAACTTGGTTTGGTGTATAAACTTTATTTATTTATAATTTAGTTTTTACATTAATTACATTTTATGAAAGCAATCATATTACTGTTTTTGTGTATATTATAATTAAATTTATTTTCATTTTCTTGTTCCAGAAAAAGAGTCTAGTTACAAGTGTTTCTATGTCTAAAGGAATGATATTAAGCTTAATAGTATTTAAGAATCAGGTCAGTATACATTTTGTCTTTCTTCTTTTTAAATCCTTTACTTTCTACCTGTTAGACTAATTAAGATGAGAGGAGTAAGTAAAACAAAGAAAAACCCCAATGCTAGTAACTGGCTTCCAACTTTCACAATCTTTGATGGTTCACAAATTCTTACGGCAGCAGAGAGATAAATGGGCAGTTTTTTTTATTGTTTAAAGGTGAAAAACCTCTCGGTAAACATCGCCTTAAAAAAGTAGGAAAAGAGCACAAATTAAAGATCTCGGGCTCTTGAATACTCCAATAGCGTCAGGGTTGGATAGAACAAGAGTTGTCAACAAAGATCTGATGGAAAAGATGAAAGAGAAGAATCTAACATGGAGAAATATGTAGACCCAGCTAGGGCTTCGGGCTTGCCACACCGCTATGACTGAGCCCTGAAGGTGATAAATGTACGTGTCACAACCTACGGAACCATACACATGGTGTAATATAGTACAGAATTATTAATAGCTTTGAATTTGTTTAATTTATGTTTGTAAGCATTTTTGATTTGGATACAAGATTTGTTTTCAATGAACTCCTGTGGTTTATCTACCTACCACCAAACTAAAGATTGTAGTCGATAAGATCGAAATCAAAAAATAGTTTTGACAGTTCTTTTTAAGGAAGGGGTTTTTTGTGAACCATTTCATGACACTTTAAAGCCAACTGTGGTGCATAGATCCCGCTAAAGCACATAACTATTTGGAATCATGATACTCCAGAGAAACACAGATTAGGGGGTGAGAATGAATGAATGTGACGAAAACTGTGGTGTTGTATATGATTTGTTGTGTTGTAAGTATAATTTAGCTTGATAAACTTGTCATGGTTTGCCAAGTTCTATTACCAGGCTAATAATAATGCTTAAACTCAGCATCATAGTGTAGTTGTGACTTTTTTAATATGTATTAACATATAATTTAGTTTAGTAATATCTTAATGCTATTTTTGTGGTAAATTCATATAAATAATTCTAAAAATCTTGAGGTCTAGGAAATATGTACATAAGATTAATCAAATCAGGTTTGGTGTGTATAGTATTTCTCTGGCCAATGGTAGGCACCATTGCCATACTTAGTACATTAGAATTTTCCAACCTTATGAGGCCGATATTCAGAATAATTCATATCAAGAGCTGTATCAAAGTTTGTTCTCAATGGAAGACTATAAATTAAAAATTCTGGTCATATTCTTGGGGTCGAAATATACTTCTACTCTCATCATAATGCTAGTTTTGTGCTTAATTTGTGTAAATAATTCTAAAAATTATGAGATCAGGAAAATGTGTACATAAGGTAAATCAAATCAGGTTTGGTGTGCATTGTATTTCTCTGGCCAATGGTAGATAACCTTATGAGGTCGATATCACAATAATTCATGTCAAAGGTGTACCAAAGTTTGTCCCCTATGAAAGAGTATTATAAATTAAAAATTGTGATCATATTCTTTGGGTCGAAATATACTTTTGCCACCCTTTATATTTTAAACCTACAGATGTATGAAAGACAATTTAACCTCTATTGTTTGTCCCATCTTGAAGCTACAGTATGGCTACTCTAGACCTGAGGAGAAAATAGTTGTTCCATTTCTTGTTAATTAGATACTAAAAAAAAAACCTATTTGTAAATTTTAAGGATAGCATGACACCCATGTTTAAAGCTTAAATTTATTTTTATTTTTTGTTTTAGATAATCGTTGCTACTACAAGGAATGAATTTTTAGCTGTACCTTTTCCGCAAGAGCTTAAAAAATATTTAAACTCTGAGGATAAGTCATGAAGATTTCAGTTTTAAAGAAGATATTTGTTTTTCCTCTTTATCTTTTTTTTTAAACTGTTATAAAAATGACTGTAATTATTGCATAACGTATGCCAAACATTTTATTAATATTGTATATATTTATATTGGAAAGCTGTACATATGTATAACAAGTGTCAAATGTAACTCAGGATAAAAAACTGTTGATGAATTTCAAGCATTTTATACAAATTGTGTCTTATTTTCATTATAGTTGCAAATCTTTGTTAATTGGTTGTATAAGATTTTGTCTGTTGGCACAAAGTTTTAAATTAAATAATAATATATTAATCACTTTTATAAATTATATTTATAAATCGGTTTTCTTAAGTTTAAAAAAAAGAAGTTAAAGCCAAAATATTTATATAATTTATAAAAGTGAGTAATTTTTTGTTTTGTTTTTTCTAATTATGTCATTAAGCAGCTTGTAATAGCTACTATATAACGGTAGTGAGAACACTCTTGAGAAAAAGGTCGACTCTCCACACCCTTGAGTTTTGCCTTATCCTGCTAACTTTTTGATTGTGACAGATAAATGAACATTTAGCCGTTATTAAAAACAATGTTGTGTAAATTAAGAGTGTACTATTTTCCTATTATAGACATGTATTTGATAAATAGATGCCCACTTAAATTCTAAACTCTCCAGAGTTGTTGGTAAGGCACCTGAAGAGTCCTTAAATTGGTGCTAATTCCCTAATTAAACTCACACAAATATTCACCTTCTGTGGATGTCTTATACTTTTGGCAAATACTTTACAATTGGCTCTATCTCGAATATTTGGCCAAAATATTCATCCATTTTGGAGCATGGTAGGTAGCCATAATGCATAATGGACAACGGTAAGTATTTGCAGTGCTGATATTGCATTGTCCAGCAATGCCTATTATACCTAACAAGCAGTTGTGATAGACCCCAGGTGGATGGTATCCTTCATTATTTATATTTTTTTGTTGCCATTGACAAATATCATTCACAATATCCTTCAAAGAATCACTAATCATAAAACCTTTCACCTAGAATGGATTTCTGGACAATACAACTTGCCTGAAAATGACATTGCAAAAGTTGCTCTCAAGCTCTACCGAAAGGCTTTTGAACTGGGTTCTTTAAAAACTGAGCAAATCAACTTTCAGAAGACCAGTGAAAATTTTTAATCAAAATCAAAATATCCTGTATTTTTAGTTTCTCATATATTTGTATAGTATAGAGAGAAAGTTATATCATAAGTCAAAATATGAATGTTGACAATTTTGTGGATATACTGATCTCAAAAGAATAGTTTTGATGGCTGTCTGTCTTTCTGAAAATCAGCTTTAAATATTTTTATTCAAATGTTGCCTCTAAGAAACCAAAACATATTTGATTGCCATCTCTAAAAAAAAAAATTGGGTAATCTTTAATTAATAAAACAATACATCCTTCATGGAACTGTTATAAAAAACCTAATTTCTTAAAATAAATTCTACTGTCATTCGAATTTTTTAATCATTTGTATGTTTAATAACACAGTGAGGAAAAGGAAATTGATACAGTTCAGGCATGATTGATTGGTTTACAAAATAATATTGGCATTTATGTAATATTTACATTTTAGGCCAAGTGTTATAGCAAAAGCGAAATAAGCTTAAGCTTTTTTTTAAATTCTAAATATTTGTGTCAAAATTTTATTTATACAAAAGTTTGCAAGAGTTATACCTTAAATTTGGTGTGTGAGTTGGTAAGTCATTTATGGCAAATTTAAAAGGCCTCTGGAATTCCAATTGTATACATTTTAATTTGAGATACCCAATGATTCACAGAATAAACATCATTAAGTGTAGGAAAAACTTTGACATCAAAGATAAAATACAATAAATAAAAATAATCATCACACCATTTTTTTAAAGTTCATATTGTGAGTTTGGCATTAATTTTTTTTCTTTCATAAACCATTCTAACCTATTGTTATTATGATATTATTGACAAAGCATGGTATTAAAAATGTTAGTCTATTATTCTTCACCAATTTTATATTTTTAAGTGGTTTTGGAATGTCAATTATTTTAATATTTATCATCTTGCAGACTCTAGATCATTATATATATATATATATATATATATATATATATATATATATATATATATATGCTATGGAATCTAGTAGACATAGAGTGTCCTCATGTTTTCTCTTATTATTGAAAATAATTTCATTATTATTCGAATTTTTTCTTTCGTGTTTTGAACTGCTAACTCTGTTTCCATATCAGAGTTTTTATCCAGTTCGGCGGATATCTGAGGATGATGATAACTTTATAAACAAATATTTGATTCCTGTTAGATTTGGTTAGCTTGATTTTATATTGTCTTTTAGCTTAAATTGGGTATCTTGATCACCTGCAGTTATTAAAAATTAATTTGGTATATAATTTTTAATTGAATCAATCATAATGCAGTATAAAATTTGTAGTATTGGTTTATATGTATAAATATATATAGTTTTTTTTTCCAAACTTGGTAGTTATGGTAAGATATTAATTTATAACAAACTGTTGAAACAATTTTCATTATGTGTACATATTTAACATATTATTTTAATTATATATTTATGTTTCATATAATATATAGGATCCGTATAATAAACAAGAACCGTTTAAATTTAAACTTAAAATATTTATTCAATATAATATAATTATTTTCATTATCAATCTTTCAAAATTCTCCCATAGTTGAGTTTAAATTTGATATACATAAGTATTTCTCAGAACCAAAGAGCAACATTCGTTATCAGTGTTTTGTTCTAAGTCTTGTCATAGGTGCTAATTAGTATTTAACCGCTTTCACTGTCGTCTCGTCTGTGGTCTGTGGCTCTGTGCTCTGTGGTCTTAATTTTAAACTTTAAACGTCAGAAGCAGAAGTAGTCCAAAAATTTTACTACTTCAATTTTATTTTGTTTTAGTTGTTAATACGAAGACACAAATCGTTTATTGATCACATAGTGCATTAAGTAATATAGGAAGAAAGCTATTTTGTTCTGTTTTAATTCTTCTAGTCACAAGTTTTATTTGGGTGAGTCAAATTATAGCTTATAGGTTAAAAAACAGTATTTCAGAATTTAATTATTGAAAATATTAAGCCTATTACAGTAGCACCAAATTCTTGTTTTTTTGTGTGGTATGTTATTTTCACAAAGAATTAGGGAGTGGGAATAAAATAAAGATGTTTATCAACGAAAACAAAAAAAGAAACTAGAAAAGCCATAGCTGATATAGGCCTAGTCAGAAATCTCCATACCCAAATTGGAAATGGGCGGTAATTATTTGGTTAATATGAAGAGAAGTTCTCCGATCGATTTAAGTGTGAAATCTCGGCAATTCCTCCTTAAAATAGCGGTTTCCCCATGATATCTGTACTTATTAAAGATGCTTACCACTTTTTATCTTTCACAATTCATTATTTCTGTCCTAAATCAGCAATTTAAAATGACTGATTTATGGCATTTAGAGGTTATTTCGACAATGATTTCATTAATTTTAAGTAAAATCTATCGATCTTTGTTTTTATTCTGCTCAAATAGTTCTTTTTTAAGAACTGTCAAACTATTAAAAAATGTCAGAATAATAGATATCTAGCCATAGGCCTACCTAATTAAGAACTACAGGTCAAGGAAGGTCATTATATATACTTGTTATAGAATAGCTTATCTTTAGATTTATGCGCATTAACTGTCTTCCAACAGGTAAATATTACTACGCTGTATGATTTCAGAATCATGTTAACTAGGTCTCATGAAATATTTTTATATATTGACCTAACCAGACCTTGTAAAGGAACTAAAGGTCTGTTAAGGTAACTATCTATCTATATATTCATCTTCCCAGACATGTAGTTCCTCTACTAGGTTAGGTAATTTAGCTAACCAGACCTATTTTCGTGGATGAACATAAACACCAAGCGATGAGACTCAATTTGCCATAGGAATTAATGTAGATAAATGCCTTAACTTCATAATCCTAGGATTACATACTTTTAAATTGCTTATTTTTGACAGAAGTAATTAATTATTTTCATACTTGAAAAGGGTCTTCCCAGCTTATGGATGATCCAATTGTTTAATAATGAGGTAGGGTCTATGTAAAACTTAATTTTATAAAATTTCTATGTTAAATTGCAACGTGGTGTCAACTGGAGATTTACCGGGAATTTGTTAGTTCAAAAATTACTTCTTAAGTGTTAATTTTAAAAGCTCATTTTAAACGAAAGTAGGCTAATTTATTTAAGTGTGAAATTTCAACATGAAAAAGAATATATAATTTTGAAAAGTTAGAATACTATTTTCAATTATAGGCTTTGACTACATTTTAACCATTGACAGATAAAAAATATATCAAGATATCCAAATAACCTAATATCAAGCTTCATGTATCGTAAGTCACATACACATTACATGTCTTATAAGTCGTTTTTATTGAAACATATTTTTCCATAGAATGTTGTTTGTGTTATTTAGAGCAATCATATAGATAAAATGTTATGTATCAATCATATATGTAGCAATCATATAAAAAGCAAGATGTTATAGATAAAAGCCAGACACACGATTATTAATTGAAAACATTACTTTATAAAAGATACATTTCAATTTTATATTGAAAAAGTTTATTTTCATGTTAAAATGTAATATATTAGAAGTATTATTATTATTTTTTAATAATCTGTATATCGACTTACTAAATAATTACCTGATGGGTTATTTAAATAGAAAAGTATTTGCTTATTAGAAAATTTCACTTTCATTCGAATATTTCCTAGATTTGATAAGTTGTTCAAAATAATACTTTTTAATTCAAGTGGCTATTCGAGAGTATACAAACTCATATTATTCATATAATACTATTAAAATGGGTTTTATGGAATATTTAGTATTCATTTGATTTAGGCCTATTATTTATCACTATTTTTACAATATTGTGAATTACACTAACTGATTAATTATAATTACCTATCTTGTGAATTGCGCTTTGTGGGATATTTGTTAGCAGAGAGACAATTTTACCATCAATGTACCAACACGATGATATGGACATTAATGTGATTGGGAATATTATTACAACATGTCAGTTTATTTAAATATGCATTTCATTCCGGTTGTAAAGTATGATTTGTATGAACATAAGGTACTTACGTATTAACGCCACCACAGCAACTTTGCGCATATATAAGGTTTGGCCAGGTGTTTATGTATATATATATATATAGCTACTGGCCAGACCTGTCATGATATATAATAAATAATAATAATAAATGTATTTATTTCCTCATTCTGCTACAAATTAATAACAATCATTCCCTTTCTTTTTTATACATAATTAAACAAAAGTCACCAAAATACAAAAATAACTAAACACGTGTCCAAGTTCAAACACTGTAATAAACTTGCCAAGACTGATGTCAACGTAACACTAAATACATAAGAACTAAATAAATATATTATAAAATTTATAGATACAAGAATAGGAGAATTATACATACAAAAATAGGATAAAAAAAAACAAAATAAATATAGTCTTACTTACATTGATCAGTCAAACAAAAGATCAAAAAAATGTTGGTGTATACAAGATTATCAGTACTATAAACTACAAACTACTTAGCATATTAAACTATTTGTTTTGTACAATCAGAATGAGAAAATTTAGGGCCTTCAAGGCATTTTGCCCATTTGAAGGTTCCTATTTCTTAATATTGTTGTTTTTTAAGAACGTTCAGATAGTGAATTTTTTTCTTTTTTTCCTCTTTTCGGCCACTTTAATAAACTTTTAAATCCTATTATAATTTATTGCATTCAAACAAATAAATGTTAACTAAAATTTGGTGCTCCCAATGTAAACCCTATTCCAAAGGACAATATATCAATAATTAAAAAAGAAAATAAACTAAACATAATAAATAACAATTGGTAACTCATGAAAGGACTAGTCTTGATAGGAAAAATACACAACAAAAAAAAAAAAAAAAACAAAAAAAAAAAACACATCTGTACTACTTTGGAATGTCAATTAAAGAATCAAGGTTCTCCAATGTAAACAGCCATTTTTTTAGCTTCTTCAAAAATAGGTTAATGCTATGTAATTGCTTGATTTCATTAGGTAATCTATTGAACATTCTAGGTGCCATAAAATTTATGGTTTTAGTATAAAAAGTGTTATTAGGTTTTGGTACTTGGAATTGATTCCTTGTTCTCAATTTTTGATTATACTCTATTGAATTTTGAGGTAAGTTACCACTTTTGCAATAAAAAATTTTTAAAACTTTGTACACAAACATATATTTAATTGGCAAAATTTTTAAATGTAGAAAAAGAGGACGCGAATGAACAAATTTACTTTTCCCTAAAATGAATCTGATTACATGTTTCTGTTGATAATATATTGTGTTTAAGTAGGTGTCATAAGTACTGCCCCATAAAATTATTCCATATTCAATTCTACTCAATTCTACAAACTATATCGCAAAGTAAGCAAATATTGGTGCATATATATATGCGCAAAGTTGCTGCGGTGGCGTTAATACGTAAGTACCGAACATAACAGTTACAGTGTTATTCCAAAACTAGGCTATCCTAAATTTATTACTATCACAGTCAAATTTGAAGATAAATATTACGAAAATAGGCTACTCAAATAAACCTTCTCAGTAGTAGGCTATAGTTTAGGGTTAACAATTTCAAACTATCTTACAGTATTGTTAAAACAATCAAATTTACAAGGGAGCTCAGGTCACAAGTTGTGTATGTGAAGTCTCGTTTTTATCAGTTTTTAGACAATTATTAATATATCATTACAGAAAAGAGTTACAGTACGGTACATGAAAGTTCAATTGCCAAATTTAATTTCCAGCACTTGTAGCACAAAAGCACTATCTGTTATAAAAAACTATTACAACTAACCGTCTGTCCTAAAATGTAAGGTTTTTTTCAATATAAGAATATAGCAAAAGCTTTTTTTCATCTCAGGTTCATTGATATAGATTTATGTCAGTGAGTTTTGAAAAGCATTTCTAAAGGTTGGGTTACTTTGTTGTAAACTAAAGACCCAATAGACTGTCTTTTGACTTATTCAAACAAAAACTAAAAATATAAATAAATATTGAGCTTCACTTGTGAGATAATATTAGATTAAAAAAAACTCGAACACAAGGTCTCACAAAAATCACTTTACTTAATCAAACGTGTTTTAATGACAAATTCGCAATCCTCAGTGATACATGAGGTATAATAACTAAACTATAACTAACCTAGCACTGCACCAACCCCATATTTAAACAAAACTAAAGGGGCGTGCCCAACCTACTTCCTAAATGGGCCTTGTGTCATTCTAAATAATTGAAGAGTTAACCTCTAACTAATACAATATTCTTAACTAATCTTATATCTAACTTGTTAGATTACATTTGTATTTTTTATATTTTACTTTAATATAGAGTTTCGTATCGGCCCTAATTTATTATTTACAGTTATATTACGGTACTTGTTAATATAAAAAGTTTCCCATGCATCTATTGTGTTTAATTTAGTAACATTTTTCTACCACACAGGGTTTTCTATTTTGAAATGATGTTTCTTCTCTAAACAATGTATATTCATAACTGATTTATCAGGCCTATGAAGTGGGCAAAGTGTTCTTTTGCTCTTATCCTGACATTTCTTTTTGTGTGACCTATATATTTTTTCTGACATAGCCTACTTCACAATTTATACAATAAATTCCTGATTATCTTGTGCTTGAATTTTATCTTTTGGATTTCCCAAAATTTTACAAAGATTATTTTCGGCTGAAATTGCTACATTTAAATTTGCATATTTTCTTCGTGATTTTTTTACAATATTTGACATTGGAGAAGCAAATGCAGTTTTAACCCATCGTGGAGCCATACTGCCCACAAGAGTACTTCTCGATTTCTTAATTTTTTAAACTTTAGCTTTCAATAAAGTAGAATAATAAACTCTACTTAACCATTCTTAAATTGTCATGAAAATTCCTTAAACATAAAGATCAAAATTATGTTCTCATATATTTTTATAACTTTATTTATTTATGTTAGGCCTAGTTAAGAATTCTTTATAATTTCAAAAGAGTGATTTTCATTCTCAGTGAAAATGTGATTTTTACTCTTCCCTACTCCATATAACTCATTTTGATTTTGGTGTGAAATATTGCACCCATTTTCCATCGCAGGTTGTAATAGATACTGTAAGGTACCGTACCTTGATTTCTGATGCTAAAGCAGCTTGGTCGATGGTTTATAACTTGGTTTACTCCATATATTTTTAACTCAGTTATCATGGTTTTCTATCTTCAGTTTTTTACAGGCATAAAGTATGTTATGCAAAAATAAAAATATGTGTTACAAATTTGGCTTAATCCTTTTACTGTCATAGCAGAAGTTGATTGACCGCAATTTCTCTCTGTATTCAGATGAGGTATCCAGTCTAGAACTTACTTTGCTAAATATTTTACTTTTTTTTACACTCCCAATATTTATTTCTAGTTTTTTTTTGAGAATTCTCTATAGTTGTTGTTCCTTGGCACTAAAGCCAGGTGGTGGGTTCTGGCCTTCCTCACAATTGTTCTTCTCTGTCCCTCTCTGCCTTGGACTTCTATGTTTTTCATACAGCAGCTTCCTCCGTCTCCTTTCCCACCCACCAAGCCAGGTCAACCGAATCTTCATGAATCTTTCAATGTCTTTTATCCTGTAGGTCCCTTCGATTTATCTGTTCGATCTTTATCTTTTGTCATTCACCTTTTAAAAAAATTTCTACTCCAAGACATGTACAGCATTCTTGTAGCGACTGATATTGTCATATTTTTTTCTAAAGAGATTTGTATAAAAAAACTTTGGCATTTGTAAATTTATTAATTTTATTATACAGTTTTAAATTATTCTGAGGAATCAATCCATCTTTCGTAATCCACTGATTATTATGCTTATTAGGCTCGTTAAGTTTTATTGTTTTAAAGAATGAATTATAAAATAATCATGTTTTCTCCCTTGTATTAGACCTATTAATTATTCCACTTTAAATTATTCCATTTTTATTTTCAATAGGTATTTTATTAGAGAATTAAAAAGTATTATTTTTTAAATTGGGGAATAAGCTGGAGAAAACTGCACAACACTTATCCTATGTGCGTGGTGATCTGAAATATCAGATTGAATAATGTTCACCATAATGTGATTAGAATAAATATTTGAAAAAAAAAACATTATCAAATAATAACTATTGAATAAGAGGTACTTCAAGTCATACACAGTCAGCAAGTCCCCCCCCCCCCCAAATGTATCTACAGGGCTGTGATGTCTCAATAGGCTTACATCAACATTTTTATTACCACATATAAAATAAAATTTTTGTTATTAAGAACTCTATTGACTTTTCAATGAACAAATTAATGTCACCCTTTTAGGAGGTAGATATAATACAATAATAACTAAGCATATGCTGTAATTTACAACCACTTACTTAAAAATCTGTATCTAACGGCAAATGATTATGTAAATCAAATGTTATTATAATTTCAAGCTTTTTAATAAATGTGGCTACTCCACACCACCATTTTGAAATTGTTCAAGCTACTAGGTACAGTAATGAGTAACCATTTAAGTAAATAAAATAAAACAATAATAAATGATATTTAAAAAAAATTAAAGTATTAGCCTACAAAAACAATATTTTAAAATAAAATAAAAAATAGTTTAATATAAAAAGTAAAATATGGAAATATTTACGGTATATATATATATATATATATAAATATATATATATAGGCCTATATATATTTATATATATATATTTCAATAAATTTTATATTCAAAAAAATATTTTAAAATAAAATAAAAATGTTTATAACATATTTGAAATATTAAAAAAAAATAATGAAATATTTTTAAACAAAAAATAACAAGTAAGAAAGTAAAAATATTAAAAAAATAAAATTAATAAAAACTTTACCTTAAATAGTTTAAACCTTCGCTGATATTAAAAGCTCGATTTTTTAATCAAATACAATTTACGGTGAGGTCGTCTTTGTAACACGACCGAAGCAAGTTTATCTCCATATTTAAATATATAAATTCCTTTAGTATGCATCTACACATCTACGTTTTTGCGCCGTCAATATGACTGAAGACCTTGAACGTGTTTACGCCTTCGTATTACAGATATGCAATTCCCGCTTTACAAAGCTGTAATGGGTTTGAGTTTTCTAGTTTGAAGGCTGTTTTGTTCTTTTGAATTAGAGTATAACAATTATTATTTATATTTAAATTATATTAATAATTATTGATATATTGATTACTTTAGTTTTTGAATGAGTCTCATAATTTCATTTCATAGTCAGAATTTAATTATTTAAGTCTTAAAATATGATATGTTTTATAGCTTCTAAAAAAAAGAAATTTACTTTGAAACGTCTAATGTATTACAGAGCTATTATAAGCACCATTTTAAATCAAACGCCTTATGGGCTTACCTGCAATTCCAAGGGATCCTAACTGGATGTACGCATATTTTCATGTAGTTTTGTTTTTTTACTGATAACTCACGAAGCGGTATTTTTTGAGAGATGGCGACCATTACGCTAGGTTTAGGTCCTTAAAGGATACATTTGTGCGCCGTGAAACTGTAATAGGCCATAACTTGTATTTTAGCATTGGTACCGGTCGGTCTTAGACACAGCTTTGCACAACGCCAGCTCTCTATACTTGTTTTTATTTTCCCACAAATACGTAGTGAAGTGATTTCATCTTTAGTTTTGAGTTGATAGATCCGTGTTGAGGTCTCCCCTGAGTTGAAACAAGTGGTTTTTTCCCGTTTGTCGTGATGTGCAGTCTCTAAGCGCAAACGCGTCGACAGATTTTAATAAAATTTAATCAGATATGAAATATGGGCATGTTTAAGTCATTTCTGGGTTTTTTTTCTTCATTTCGATAACTCAACATTTCGGGGTTTTGGAGCTGCCATAACAAAAAAAAAAAGTTTTTCTCAAAATCCGCTCAACGATTTTAATCAGATTTGAAATATGGGCATGTTTGTCATTTCTGTGATTTTTTTTCCATTTCGATGGGGGAAATTATTTACACTTTTTTATTTTCCGGATTTTTGGGAAACTTAAACCGAGACAAATAATTTGTTTTCTCGCATACGAGTATACGTTATGCGATGGGTCACTAAAATCGTTGTCAAGTTTTTAATAGTTCCGTTTTGGGGAACCCACAAACGGGTTTTTTAATTGTTTGGCGTCTGAAAGCGTGGACGGTATTTGAGCAAATTTGGTATTTGACCCTTATTGGACGTCTGTTCAAGAAGTGGACCGCCACTCGAACAGTGGCACCCAGGATGTTTCATAACCTAACCTAACCTAACCTAACTTAACCTAACCTTATTCTCTGAGAATTTTTGGGACGTCTGTTCAAGAAGAGGACTGCCACTCGAACAGTGGCACCCAGGATGTTTCATAACCTAACCTAACCTAACCTAACTTAACCTAACCTTATTCTCTGAGAATTTTTGGGACGTCTGTTCAAGAAGAGGACTGCCACTCGAACAGTGGCACCCAGGATGTTTCATAGCCTAACCTAACCTAACCTAACCTAACCTAACCTAACCTTATTCTCTGAGAATTTTTGGGACGTCTGTTCAAGAAGAGGACTGCCACTCGAACAGTGGCACCCAGGATGTTTCATAACCTAACCTTACCTAACCTAACTTAACGTAACCTAACCTAACTTAACCTAACCTAACCTAACTTAACCTAACCTAACCTAACCTAACCTAACCTAACCTAACCTAACCTTATTCTCTGAGAATTTTTGGGACGTCTGTTCAAGAAGAGGACCGCCACTCGAACAGTGGCACACAGGATGTTTCAAAACCTAACCTAACCAATTTTATGGTGTTTATTTTATGGACCTTTCTTCTTTTGGGGGGGGGGGCAATGATGATCGAGAAGTTTTTCGCCTTTAAACAAGAAAAAATGCATTTTGTTACGTGTAAATCAAAATATTTAGTATTTTTTTAAGAAAATCTAATATTTTGTGTTTTGGTGTGAAGTCAGGTAGCCTACCCACCACAAAATGTCGAGTTACGTCCATTTTACACCCACAGTTTGAAAAAAACATATCTTCTGTATAATTGAGCAGAACCTAAATATGTTCCCTAAAGAACTCTTCCCCACTCAACAGAGATGGATGTGGTATCATTGGAAAGTTTAGTTTCTTACGACAACCCACAATCAGAAGGGCACTTTTACTGGGGTTTGAAATGGTTTTTGCGACAGCCCTATTTCTGGAATTCTACCGGGTACATTTTCATACACTGTGTTGTAAATGAAAGAACATTTTGTCATTATTTACAAAAAAAATGTGAAATTTCATTTTTATATTTTTAAAAAAACATTTTGCAAATCACACCACAATCACTATTAATAATTTTTTGATGTATTGGACCTAATCAACTGTTTTAAGTATGCATTGTTAGTTTGGTTGCTATAGTAACTTAATTTTTGTGTAAAATCACAATAGAATATAGAATAGAAAAAGTACTTTATATTTTAGGTTAGGTTAGATTAGACGTAAGGGGTCTACGTTTCAGCTATTTTTTTCCCTAACGCTTCTGAAATAGCTGACCTCGGTAGACCTTTTTTTAACTAGTAAATTGTAAACACACCAAATTTGATAAAAAATTTGTAGATTTCAATTCTGGTACCAACACCATCTCGCTAGGATGAGAAATAGCGAAGTCATTGTTAAAAATATTCCACAGCCTTGACCTCCCAAGAAAATTAGATATTTGTATATTTACGAGATTCCACAGCGCCGATTCGAGAATAGCGAGTTAAGACTTCTTCTCCGAAAAATAAAAGCTAAGAGGCTGGCCAGGACGCAGCGGAGGGAGCCGACGCGACGTCGAGAAAATAGCAATTACAGAATTTACGAGTATCAGAAAACCTGTGAACAACCGTTTAAGTCCCTTTGATCACCAATACAATTAACAATTTCTTACAAGGTCTTGGAAACTTACTTTTGGGCATTGGATTTAGAGGATCTGCTTGTTCTATATTGTATTATGGGGCAAGAAAATTAAATCAACGAGTAAGCCATAAAAACTATGCACACATTGGCTAACTACCAAGTGGTCGATAACTAAAATATGATAACATTCTTTTACAAATGCAATTGATTATCGAAACGACGTGAACTGTTGATAATTAGGGTTGGAAAATCCCTGGAGATGGCTGATGCAGGGAACAGTTCAGTTGGGATCGATAGCACAACACTGACAATTGACAAAGCGTAGACCTTTTGCGCATGTATAACCCACCGTCTGTCTGGCCGTTGTGTTGCAATTAGACTGGAATAAATGTCCTAATGCAACTGTTACACTCATAGTATGTAATAGTTTGGGTGTGGTTTGGTAATTGTTCACAGTTTCACTTTTTAAGTAATCTTGGTGACTTTTTTAAGGTTATGTTCTATTCTATTTAGGAAATAAAACTATGTTTTTTGCGGTTTATTTATATCGTATGTGTTTACGTTCGTGCGTGATTGGATTTATAGTACAAAGGCCCTTTATCTCTCTGGAGCTCATCTATAGTGAGTTACGTGGCAATCTCAAGGGAACATAGCTGGATCTTTTTTCATGTAGTCTTCAATTAGATACCGTCTCTCTCTCTCTCTCTCTCTCTCTCTCTCTCTCTCTCTCTCTCTCTCTCTCTC